>JAWWES010000081.1:28328694-28425646 GCA_035583135.1 Lophotriccus pileatus
AAAAAAAAAAAAAAAAAAAAAAAAAAAAAAAAAAAAAAAAAGAGGATTTCTTAGTGCCTAATATGAAAAGAGGACTTTCCTTCACTTTTGGTGCAAACTTTCATTTTGTAATTAATAGCAATCCATGGATAGGACAGTTTCTATAGGACAGGGCTTTATCCCGGAACTTTGACATGCAGTAGCCATAAATCCATCCATCATCACTCCTCCTAAACTCATCCTGACTCTGAGTATATTCCTCCACACCATCCCAATGCCTACTGCTTTCTGTCACATTCCCCTGCTCCATCCAACCCTCCCCATGCTCTCCCCCACCTTCAGCAATGCTTCCATATCCCACTTGGACAGACAGACTCATAGCATTTTCCTATCTGAATGCACCCCACTTTGCCTGCCCCAGCTTTCTCCTTCTATAGTTATTTCTGTGACATCTACAATTTCTCCTATTGCTTCAGCTGCTACAGTTGAGACCCTTTCCACTATTATAAAAATTATTTTGCTCCTTCAAGAAGCAGGAAAAAAAAATAAAGAAAAATGTGTCCTATAGGCACAAAAATCAAAATCAAGGAGAAATAATCTCAGAATTATTTTAAAAACAACACCACAAAAAATTGGTTACTCAGCCGTTTTCTGAAGGTTTTTTTTTTTTTCCCAGAGACTAGTGATTTGTTCTCTTTTAACTTATATAGTCACTTTTTCTTCATGGTCACTCTCCATTCATCCTGTTCTCTCTTCTGAAGGGCTCCCCTTCCCTCTCTATATGCAAAGACTCATGACAGCAAGTATTGCAGCTGGTGATACTTTCACACATTCTTCGCACCTTTTATTGTCTTTCCTTGTTCTGAGCACATGCCACTTCTAAGCAATGTTTTGGGCATTACATGGCAATTGAGACAAGCAATTTCAGCATTCTTGCAGTGGCCATCTTTAGGTCACGCTCCAGAGCCTATTTTTTTTCATACATGACTGACAAGAAATAAGTAGAATCATTAAAGAAATTTGGTGTTGACAGACTGTGTCTTTGAGACAAGGACTTCTGAAAGCTCTTTATTTTTTCTAAGGAGAAAAAGAATGGACTCCTGTAATTTATGGCTATTATATTTTCTAATGCTTACACACTAGCAGAATGGGAACACATAAAAAAGTCTAAATCAGCACAAAAAAAACCTTTCAGGGCATTTTGCATTTAAAATTACAGGCAATGACATCTAAAGGAGTTTGCAGGGCTAGAACATGCTGCAATGTGTTGCAACACTGCCTGCCCAGGAGAAGGATAATCCTCTTTAGAAGTTAAGTTTGGTTTTTGTGGTGTGTTTTGTTTTTGGGTTTTTTTTTCATTTATTTTGTGGGTTTTGTTTTTTGTTTTGTTTTGTTTTTAAATTTCAATCTTGACATGCTTGTTTTGGAGCTCCTAAAGAGTGGGGAGTTCACATAAATGAGTTCATCACCTCCCATGCACTGGAGCAAGCTCCAGCCCTCGTCTGCCTGTCCAGGGCCCTGCAGGCCATGGGAGATCTTCAGCCCAAGGAAGGAGTGAAAGATCTGGCCAGCAACATCTATGCTCAAAGGGGCCTCCTCTGCCCCACTGCTAGTATGGTGGCAAGCCCCTCTTATCCCTCATCAGCAGAGGAAAATCCCTTTCACATTAAGTACAATTATAGGTGAAAATTGGCTGCCAATTTTTGAAAATCTGTCACTTTAAGTTTTGAGGGAGCTGGCTTCCTTTGCAATTTTAAATATATCTCGCCCATATGGGAATAATACAAAATCAAATCCAATATTTTTCCTACTGCCTAGCAGCTAGGTTATTTACTTGACTTTAACAAGACTTTTCTTTCCTCTTCCCAAGTTTGAGAGCAAGCCACAAGCTGAGATGAGCTGTGCTGCTGTACGAGCAGGCAGCCGCTTCCAACTATTTATTTGAAAAGAAGCAGATATGTATGTTAGGTGGAAAGAGAGAGACTCAGCGTAGGCGGGGGAAAGAGGGGTAAAAGTCAAGGTTTAAATTTTTTGTTGTCATAAATAAGCAGTTTGAAACATGGGAACAAAAAATAGGAAACTTTCAACGACTTGACACACCTATTTCCTACTGCTGGAAAATTAAGATAGTTCCATAAGCTGCATCTCCCCTGAACTAAAAACAATGCACAAAGGGTGCTAAGTTAGCCATGCAGACATAATGGCCATTAAAAAAAATCCCACTTGCATGCTGTACAAATCTGCATGTTCAACCTGCGTCTGTTCTTAAGACACTAGATTGAAGGCAAAACAAAGTTTTACTTTGAAGTCCCTTTTCCCCCCAAACTGTAGAAATAAAAATCTAGCATGTTTACTATTTACAACTTCTTTTTCAGAAGACACAGGTAGAGCATTCATGCTTTCCAAAATGTAACCTTACACATCTGGCCAGCAAACATCTGGATATTTATCTTCACTCATCATTTCCTTCAGTAAGTCCAAAATCTGTCCGTTATTTCAGCTGAGATTCAGCCCAAGGGAGTACAAAAAAAAGTTACATCCTTCTTTTGTCCAGGTTTTATAAACTGCTTTTTACCTTTTTCCCTGGGATATCAGTAAGTATAAAAATAAGCAGTCTGGATTCCTTTGACTGTGGTTTTTCTTCTGTGAATATGTACTTCTGTAGTCACAGGGAACATACATATGCAACTGAATTAATTACACAGTCATATCTGCAATGCCTGCAAAATATCCTACATCTTTAAACTGGTTATACATGCATATATATATATATATATTTTTTTAATTACATACTTTTAGAAGAAACTACTCAAATTACATTCACTTAAAAAAAATTCACTTTCGGAACTCATCTATGAGTTTGTTTGTCCCTTGCTCTGCCACTGTACTAGAAAAGCCTTATCATCTGCCTATGTTGTCCTTCCCCTATTTTACACAGGAGAATAATGAAACTCATCCCCATTGCAAAGCACTTTGCAGTTTAGCTATGAAAAAAAGTACTCTAAGACTCAATTGTTATTATCAAAGATACATATGGAGCAAAGGAAAATGCGAATCATTTCTTAATCTATCTGAGTTTAATTTTTCTTCCTGGTCAGTAATTTAAAGCTACTGCTGACTTTAAATTTTCCACATCTCTATCCTGATATCTAATCTGAAATTGCTTAGCAACATTTTTTAGACAAGAAATAAAAAACTTTAAACAAAGGTTGCATGCACTTCTCCTTAGTAATTTCTTTGAACCAGCTTCATGCCTTCCAACTTAGCTCTGCTTGGTGAAGTGCTTTTACAACACAGGTTAATTTAAAAATCATACCAGTATTTAAAGACAAAAGAGCAAAAATTAACATCATGATTTCTTAATACTCTACCAACTAGTATTAATTTATTTACTATGTGCACGGTGGGCACTTTGCACGCTGTCCTTTATCCCACCGGAATGCTGCAAAGTGTTCATGACTCAGATTCATTTTAACAATATAGTCCAAGGGAAGCTGCTAATAATATAATAAGCTTACATACTTAAATGCATTTCTCCATAATATTTTCAGATTAATTTTGCAACTTTACATAAACAAAAACTTTTATGTTTTAGTACCAAAACAACATTTATAATAATAAAAAAAAAAAAAATTTCACATTTCGATAGGTGGATAAGAGACATGAGGAGAAGAGCAAAGCTGCAAATGAGGGAAAGATGAGCATTGGCTTTGACAGGTTTGCTTGTTCCTGCCTCACTTCAATTCTAGCCAACAAACAACTCAGAAAAGTTTCCTTAATCTGCAGCCAGAAGTACATTAAGTTAAGAGACAGTTTTTGGTGAAGAACTCCTTTTATTTTTATTTCTGTAACAAAGTATAGGCTACCTTGTCTTAAAAAATATAAGACTTTATTTTTATAACTACAAACTTTTTAGGATCTCAGCATCCATACGTGTTAATGGTGATGAAAATTTAAAAGAAATTAAAAGAAAGCATAGAAGGATGTAAAATAGATGCACATATAAAGTAGATATTTTCCTTACACCACTGTGCTATACAATCATATAATCCTACCTTTTTACTCAATTTAATATGCCAGTGTCCAGGTGACGGAAGGCATGAACATGATGTCATTGATTTCTGAAATGATTCCTTGTGAAAACACATTACATGCCATAGTGTTATCACAGGCTGAGAGTCTGCACTTCCCTTTTTATACTTAGCAAGAGCTTTGCCACTCCTGAACTTACAGAACTAAAATGGTGAGGTATACTTAGAACGACAGTGATATTTATGATATATGTTCCTTAAATGGAAAGGAATTCTTCTAATTTTAGCATTAAATTCTTCCAATGTTAAAGAATCTCGCCCATGTTTTAAAAGGTCACGTGTCAGGTTGCACTACACTGTCTGAAGCAATGCCCATGCCATTTTACTGACAGTCTGCGTAATGTCCTCATCAGGACTGAGCACGGTCACAGTTTTTTCAGAAAAACATTTGTAAAAATTTCTGGAAAATTAATAGCTAGATAGAATCAAGAATCCCCCTCCTGGACCCTACAAAACCTTGCACTTCCTCATGCGTACATACCAATATGATTTGATTAGTCACAATTTTTGTTTCCCAGCAACAAAGAGAAATGTTCTCTTCCCATATAGCCCTCAAAATAAGCAGCCAAAAGACCAACATCTAGTGCTCAAATCCAAGTACATAATCCAACATAATCCTTTACATAATCCAACTAAGAAGACCGCAAAACAGCTGAGTGACTCCTATTTAGGATATCTGCCTTTCATACAGCTTTAAACATAAGAATATTGTAGGTATCTTCCTGCAACATTATGTTTACATTCTATTTAGAGCACGTCTTCATCTAGATTAAAAATTAATTTTATTTTTAAAACAGTTACTGTTGATGAATTTATTCAGATTTGACATACACTGATTATTGAGAAATTCTGTAGGTTACTTAAATATTTTTTAAAAAAAGAGTTATACCAAAAAAGGATTTCCTGATTAAAAACAGAAAACTATTAAAAAAAAGAAAAATAAAAGAAAAAAATCTGGTTAGTAATTTTTATTAATTTACATCTTCCACCAGCACGCTATCAATTTAGAGAATGCAATGTGGAAAAGATTGCCCTTTCTATACTTAAAAATCAGTTTTGGCAGTTTAAATACTTTAATTAAGGCAATAAAAATGCATTGAAGGAAACTTACATGCAAAGAACATTGTCCAGATAGAATAATGTTTTCTCTGCTCAAAACACACTTTAAATGTTAATTGCCCATCTTGAAATGTAAAATGCAATATTTTAAATGGTAATGGCCTTGCTATATTTTAGCAAGCAAAGAAAGCTATTACAGATACCCAGCTTCTGAAAATCTGAGTAATACCCTGAAAGAAACAGCTTGCTATTTGGGGTTTGGAGTGGAATGAACTTTTATTCTGCATTAAAAAGTCATTCTAAATTTCTCATTCTTAGCAAAAAAAAAAAAAAAAAAACCCACCTCTTTTCAAATTTGAAAATAATCGTGCAGTATTTTTTGCAAGAAGATGTGCACGTCAGTCAGTAAAATCGAGGGTGCAATTAGAAATGGACAAGCTTTTTTCTTTCCTTTTTTTGATTTTAGCTAGTTCTGAATATTTCAGTCACTCACATAACCTGATAAATATAATTAAAAAACTTCTATGCATAAAATACACATATTCATGGATACCCACTGGAAAACTGTATTTAAATTACAGAAAAAAATTGCATAAAGAGTATGGAAGAAATTAAAATAGCAATGATAGGGCCTATAGTGATAAAACAAGAGGGAATGATTTTAAACTGAAGTAGGGTCAATTTAAATATAAGAAAGAGGTGTTTATCAGTAAGGTTGGTAAAACAATGATTTCACAGAGAGGTGGTGGATGCCCCATCCCTGGAAACATTCAAGGCTGGATGAGGCTCTACGCAACCTGATCTAGGTTGAAGATGTCTCTGCTTGCTGCAAGGGGGTTGTACTAGATGACCTTTAAAAGTCCCTTCCAACCTAAACTGCTCTATGATATTTCCAATATGTCCTTGGTCCCAGTACTGCAGAAATGGGACACTTTAGCAATGTCCTGCGGAGGAAGAGAAGTTTGAGTCTGAGCCTTTCAGAGTAGCTTATGTCCCCAGGAGAGGAGGGGTCCATGCCCCCTCTCCACATCTCCCAGCCACACAACCACATACGTGCCACAGCAATCCCCTTACCTTTCCCTGCAGGTAGAATGTCAAGGGGCTCCAAAGATAACTTCTGCACAGAAACAAATTTCAAGAGAGCTATTTGAAATGTCAAAGTACCATAGGTCTTCACAGTGTGTGTTACCTAAAGAGCTGCTTTGGAGTAAGGGTGCAGAGCGAGAGCATTCTGTTCATTTTTTCTCCATGCTAAAGCTATACAGACTGACAAACAGAGCAATAATGACTAGGAAATTTTTACTAGCTCAGGAGGAGAAAAACAACTTTTTGTAACAGAGGAAGCACAAGCATCTCCGTGGACCATCTGTTTCAACAACGCCTTTTCTTTCTCTAGGCCTCTGCTTCTACTTTAAAACTTAGTGACAAAAAATAGTTACCACTGATGCTGTTTGATGAATTATATGGTGTGTGCTTTTACTCTACATCGAATTCCTTACAATCACAGTTTCATATTGTGGATTAAAACCAGTTGTTGCATTTGGTACCTTTTATTGCTGATCTGCCGATTTCAACAGATTAGTAAAAGATGGAAGTGACATAAAAATGAACCTTGCCAGTCTTCAAACATCCTGCCAGTTCAGACAAAGCCCTCCAGCAAGACAGCATGCAAAGCTGCTGTATCACAAACTGAGGTAGCATCTCCAAAGTCACCGCAATCGGTTTTTGAAAAACGTGTTAAAAATGAGCCAAGATAAAGTGATTTTTGTGCAACTTCTGCAGGAAACATATTACTGAGCATTTTTACATTTCTCTCTAATTAAGCAAGAATCATTCTCAGGTGGGTTTTTCACTTACTCAAAATACAAGTTTCTAGCATAATATACATATTCAAGAGACCAAAAAAAAAAAAAAAAGGAAGATAAGACAGACACAGCTGGACTGCTTTTCTTGAGTAGCTGAGCCTACCAACATACAGAATCTTCAAACTATTGCAGAACTATTTTCTCCTCTTCCACACTCACTAACTTTGATAATTCGCATTTTACTTTATGTTCTATAAATATAGAACATATATACAAATAATGTCTTATTTATCTTTATATGTATATATATAAAATATCTTAAAAAATACAAGTGTTATGAACCATTTCAATGGTTTTCAGCAGCACACTTGGACAAGTATGTCAAATGAATGTTTCTCTGCACAGTGAGCTGGATGCTTTCATACTTGTGTCTCCACTCAGACTAAAAAGGGATTATTTTTTTCCCCTGTTTAAAAGGCAGGTGCAGACTAGAGGGCAGCACTAGCCAAGGATATGGATGTGTGAAGACAGCTGACTTTTTGAATGGTCAAACCATGCTAATTTATAAAAAAAACTTTCTTCTTCCACTTCATCATATTTTCTAATGTTTTACTAAGTAAGCAGGTTGCAAACTTGTTTTTGTGCAAACTTTTTCCCTAATCTGTGTACTCAGGAAAAACACAGGCACTACAGGTAGGAAAAAGATGAAACTCCACCCTCCAGACACCCATATGCACTTCTAACTAATGCATGTCTATATAGAGAGCCTCAAGAATGGCAATGTATTATGTAAATCCTTAAAGCAGGATAATAAGTCATACTTAAAAGGAGTATTAACCTTGTGCTGCCACTTTCCCAACCATAAGATGACAAAAAAGGAAAATGGAGGAATAGTTTCTTTTTTATTTTTTACTGGGAAGTTTGCCAGATCTGCTCATGGTGGGAGCTTGAGAAAAGATAAACAGTGCTGAAAAGAGATGGAATTGCCACCTCAATTTTGGCATAAAAGTTATGTCTCAATAGTGTCATCTCCCTCTTTCATCAATATGTATTGCATTGTCTTTAAAAGATACATTGTCTCTGGCATCATAAAAATAAAAAATAAAAAATATTGCTTTTATGCTTGTATCAAGGCCTAATTCATAACAGTCAGAGATCTGTCTCTCCCAGAATCCTGGGGAAAGAAAAGCAATTACCAGATATTTACAGAAAACCTACAAGAGTCACGCAAGCATACAATGTTGAACCCAGACGACGGAGTTTAATTCCTCACCTATAGCAATGAACCATGTCTTACCCTCCCCTACACTGTATTCCCACTCAGGAGCACATCCTATAGTACATCTAAAGAGTCAAAAATCCACGGCCAATCACTGTCTGACCTCCAACCTGTTGGAGGATTTGCTATTACCATCATTCTTAATTACCTCTGACATTTCACATATTTAGAAAATCCATTCACCCAGAAACATCTTTTGGATAGTCAGAAATTAAGTAAAGACCTCTCAAGGGGATTCCCTCTTATTTCCATCTTCTGAGCTCTTCAGGTTATAAATATTTTTCAGAAAGTCAATTATTATCTCACCCCATCTAAAGTAAAACAGGAAGGGGCTTGTGCTATCTGCATGTGCCACAATAAAATTAACAGACTAAATGAGTCAACCTCACCTCATATCAGGACATTATTCTTGCCATTATACAAGAAATCAGTCTTTCAAACAACAGGAACTTATTAGGAACAATAACAAACTGAAAACAATACAAGCAGGCTCCTATAATTTTATGGGACCCTAGACATTCCATATCAGGAAGCCTCATTACAGCTGAGGTGTTTTCAGGTGAACTTTCTCAACAAAATATACATTTAAATATGAGAAGGAATAGCAACATCTTGGTTTGCTAAAATGGACTTTGGTCTTCTACAAATTCAGTGTCCACTCAGGAAATTAAAAGACACATAGTAAAGGAGCACCTCTTACTGCTAAAAAGTAAGGGGAAGGTAGAAGACACAGTTAATAAAAACAAGCATATCGAAATAACAAATCATCTAGTTTATTTACAGTCAACTTGAAGGCGAGGAATGAGTCATAATCACATGAACTACATATTTATTTTCAATTCATGTTATGTTGTCTGCAGGTTTTAGACTAGAATCAATCAGAAGATGGAACAGAAAATATGACAACCAGCTATTGCTTTTGCTATTTTTGTAAGGCAAGTAAAGGCAGCATTTTAATATCCTGCTCTCCCAACTTCATTTAAAAAATAAGAAAAACAACTGACAGAATAGCAAAAAATGTTTTCTGTAAAATTCACAAGAAGACAGTATTTTTCTATTAATCATTGGGTATCAATTCCCCTTGTAATCAACACAAGCTGTGACAAGAAAAAGAGCAGAGCCTCATCTAGTCACTTGACAGTTCCCAATATTTTCTTTCTTTCACTAGGGTAAAATTAAATTTATTTCATGCTGGATAATCAATATGGACTGAATTTCTAGTGAGGTAAACAATGACATTTTCCCACAAGAAAGAACAAGCCTAAAAAACCCCACCACCATCCACATCTCTCCCCCTGACCTCTTTGGCATGTAAAAGAACATTTCAATTTATTGTATTTGTAGGAGAATACAGATTTTCCTGAAAAAAAATAAAAAAGGTGTCTCTGACCATGTTCCCAATAAAAAAAGTCAGACATCATCTTATTATAATGTATTTCCCATAAATCTGAAACACTTTAAACCCAAAATTATTTCCATATACTATCAATTGTTAATATAAAATCTACTTAACAAGTCCATTCTAATATACCGAGTTCAGACAAGTACATTATAAAATGCAGATTAAAAGAGCACTTCAAAGGCAGGACTGGGTCAGATAAATAAAGATAGTACAATCATATGATTTCAATACACCCTCCAAAAATGATCAGCAAATGTAGATGGTGAAAAGACTCTGAGCCCTGCTGTCTTTTCCTCTAACAAGTTTAAACTCATCTCCTCGTGCAACAGTAGACACAGTATTGCAGTGCTGTCCAAAGTGATAAGACATTAGGATTATTATTACACAATACATATATCATTATCAGAAGGATATATACATATAGGACTGCGTTTTACTGTTGCACATTCCAGTCATTTTAATGGCATGAATCTTGAGACTCCCATCCCAATTTCATCACTCTGGTTCCTCATAAAGTAGTGAGTCACCTGTCTGTGTACTCCTGACTCAGACAATTCTGCTGTCTCACAAGTCTCCACTTATCCCATAGACATAAGCAAGTCTGGCTTATGTCCTGCTCCATGGCTAAGTTGACCCCTATGACTACCGGACTGAGTTGAACTGTTAAGAAAGAAAGGCAATGCAACCTTGTTTTTTTAACATGGACTATTTCAGTGATCTTATGCACAGAGTCTCCATGCACAGTATTTTTTCAGGACTGAGTGTGGTGCGAAGTGCAGCATGGTATAGGAAAGAGCAACCAGAAACTTGTAAAGTCAGCTCTGCTGCTGAAGAAACTGTAACAAAAGCTGCTCACTGGGAAAAGAGGCAGAAGCAATGTAAGTCATAGCTAAGAGAAACACTCCTTAAAAAAAAAATCTATAAAACAGGAGATGAAAAGTTCATAAAACTACCAATTATTGGAAATCTTAGAAAAATCCTCAACATCCTCAGTTGAGATGTTTTGCCATGTTCTGAGGCACGGTCTTTTCGAGGACAATGCTGAAGTGAGTTTTCGGGATTTCTTTGTCCTCTGCCCCTTCAGAAGCTGGCCTTGGCCAAAAGGTCACTCCTGTGGGATGGGAGAATCTGAGAAGCTTGGACTCTATTGCTCTAGAACACACCTGGTGCAGAAGGCTCATTTCTCATCCACCATAAATAAACTCAGAATTACTAAGAGACACACCACTAACTCAAAATTTTATGTAGCAGCTGGGGAATCTGCTGAGAATATACTCATCAGTTGAGGTCTATTTTATGACCTCTGATGTAACTCAAACCATCAGTTCATATTGGCTCGGCCTTTTGCTGACAGGGACCATGTCACGTATCCCGCAGGGCGGCTGGAAGCCACCAGCGGACAATGGGGCGAGCGGCTGACACCGGCCACCGGGGCCCAGGCAGAACAATGCAGCTGCTGCGGAGGTTGGCCCTGCTGAAGGAAACTCACTTCTCCCAGGTTGTCTAAGGGGAGGGACACTGAAGCAATGGAAATTCCCCAGCACTAAAGGAGAACAAAAGAAGAAGAGGTGTTGGAAGCTGCTGTTAAAAAGAGACAGGCTCTCTCTATAAACCCGCTGGCTGCCAGACTCAGACAGCTTCTTCCAGGGCCCGAAAGAGGAGAGGAGGGTCCCACGGCTGATACAAACCCACTCTGTGCTTCAGGACACAATCCCTTAGGAAGCACAGATTAAAAACTACTCCCTTTAAGAGGACTAGAGTTTACAGCTCCCCACTATTCCCCACAGGAGCATAGGGTTGAGTGCACAGCCCGGCCAAGGGACCCGCTTTAGCCAGGGCTGCCTCACTAGAACCCACCACCAGATACCCCACTACCCCGCAGCCGGGACCTGGGCTCCACACCAGCGCCATCTCCCTCGTTTTTGCATGGATTTGGAATTCTCTAGATTTCCTCCCCTGATTAAAAGGTGTGGCTGCTGAACAAATTAGTTTACATAGCCTCCAAATTCCTTACTGCCGTTGTCATTTGTCTGCAACAGGAATATCTGTGAGGCCAGGGCGTGGGGAAGAGTGTGCTGCTGCTCCACGGCTGGGGCTCGGCACTGCTCTGGGACCACCGAATCCCCCCTTATTAGCAGAAATAACTCTGCAAGGACTCTGCACCTGGAGAGGAAACTTGAGGAGTAATCCATATATGCTAGATTAAAATATCTGGTAAAAATCCTTCAAACCCACACATATCCTTCCCTAAAAAAAATAAAAAACCCTGTTTAAAATAAAACCTGTGATTTTACAGCTTACTTTTTTTAGTAGTACAGCCTAAAAATGGGTGGTTTTACTGAAACAAAAGGACAAGTTACACTGACTTATAAATTCATTTAAACACCACAAAAAAAGAGCAGTGGCTAAGTAGTCCGTTGACTGCCACAGCTTTTGGATCAGACCCAGAAGAATGCTGGATTAAGTGCTGAAACGTTTTATTTTCTAACCTTTTAGTGGCTACTGCAAACAATGGAAAATACAAGACATACTTAGAATAACTCTATCCTTTGCAAAATGAGATCACACCTAAAAATACTTCCTTTTGTTGCTGTCGAACTTCAGTTTATGATAATAACTATTACACCCATATAGTGAAGAGGAAAAAATATCTCAACAAATCCTGGGTAAAAATTTGATATTGCATAATAGAGTTTCTTCTACAGAAGAAACTTTAAAATCCATAAAGATTCAGACTATTTGTGAAACAGTAGAATGAAAAGTCCAATTATTGCATGGGCAACATGAAATAAGGTAGTAAAAAGTTCAGGGGGTTGAGTTACCAAATTGCTGATTGCACCTAGGAAAAGCTACATGATGATGATAATTCTTTGTATCAATATCATATCAAGTACTAAGAAACCACAAAAAATGTATCTGAATTGTAGGTTTTCAGTTTGAAACAATTAGTGCTATTATTTACATTCCCACACATAAACCCACACAGCTTGAATTTCCTGGGATATACATGTGCTATTAATTTTTAACTTTGCTCTAGGATCCAAGCCCGAATCACCAGGCCCTGTCACTTTCTAGTGCTAGGGTGTGTTTTTTCTGCTCGTACCAGAGGCTTTTCCAGTATCCTTCTCAACATGCCAAGGTATTTTTCAGGACTTTTTAAAACCATCTCCTACACTTAAATTTCCTCAGCAATTTCCAATGCAGCTGACTTTCACAGCTGTGTTGCTGTGCTACAGATCTCATCATTGTTTGACCAGAGAAAAGAGTGCTGGTTAAACTACAATCTCCATTTAGAGTGATTTTCTACAATGCTGTATCAGTTCCCTGCTGAGTAGCAGAAATCTAACAGTGAACAATATTTCTGTAACCCAAAGAAGAGTAAAGTTTTATAGAACAGCTCAGCACTGACCTTCTTAAGAGAAGAACAGCATTTTCTTACAGTTTCCTCAACTCCATTACATATAGAATTGGTTTGTATTTTAATTCTAAAACCCATTAAGATTCATTTCAAAGTGTGCAATCCCCTCAAAATATAGAAAAAAAACAGAGAAGAGTAAGCATAAAGTTGCTGCAGGAACAGAAACACATCCAATTGCTTTAGGGAGCCCAGAAATGAACCTGGTTCCCTTCTCTGCCAGTGGGAATTTTACCACTGACTCCAGTGAAGGCACAGCCAAGCTAGCGATTTTCTAACACTCGAAGACAATTATTTTTGTTTTAAAATGCAGGAATAGCCTCTTGCTCTGGTCCAGTTCTCAGCCTGAGGCTGTAGCCCTGCCAGCACTGTTAATGTCATTGTTTGTCAAGCATATTCCCAGTCTTGCGTACACCCACGCGGGGCTCCCAGCTCCCGGCCGTGATGTCCCCCCCAGTGCATTGTTCCAGCTCCCCCTGCTTCCTCGCCTCCCACACCGTCCCCCCACCATTGTTGTCTCTCTACACCCACCCTGCATTGTTCTCACGCTCGCCTGCCATCTCCACCTGGGAGGGACCCTTCCTCTCTCCCACTCCTTGCAGCAGCAGCTCAGGCTCCTTTCTTACCTACTTCCATATATTCCGCTGACCTGTTGGCATCAAAGCATTTTCCCTTTCTGAAAGCACATTACATAAAGTATCAGTACCAGATCTCACAGCTTCTGTGAGCAGTGGATGTGCTGCTTTGAGAAGCCCAGTCCAAAGTCTTTCAAAGAACAAGAAGATTCTTATTTCATTGCTACAGACTTTCAGTCAGGCCCACAATTAGGAATGATAGAAAGTGTTATTGCATTTTCAGATAGGTTATAAAAGGCTAGAGCAAAAATATGTTGTCACTACAGAACAGAAATATGTAACATGACAGACACACAGGGATCAATACTATTACATCATCAACATATATATGTACAGAAACAACCGGGATGATTTACACAACCTCCATTATTTTAGCCACTTTGCTTTTTACTGCTATTTTAATTCTTATGCACTTACTAATTTTTTACTTACTATTTTTTTATGTTACTTCACTTTCTGTGAAGTGATACTTTCTGAAGTGCTGTGGTACTTTCAAAATGATACTCCTTCCTTTCACAAAATCACGTTTAGTATACTGAGTATAATGTGTAAACTGTTCTCCGTGCTCAAAGTGTGTCATTGCTAACCTTTGAGAACAAGATCAGCTATATATGCTTAGAGTAGAATATGTACAGAAACAAAAACAAATACCTCATTCCATTAATAGACAATTAATATATTTTGTATTAAAAACACGAAAAACTTGTGCAATCTTACCATGGCTTATGCGATGAAAGCAGTAGTATGCAAAGTCCACTCCCAGAAGTGTCAAATACCATGTCCATGGCGAGTCCCAGGGCAGTTCAAAGAGTCTGTAGTTATTCCATACATAGATGTAACTAATCAAGTCAACACTTCTGAATAAAACACTGAAATAGAGATCCAGAATGTTTTATCAATAATTTTGCCAATTTTCATTTCAACACCTTTTTACTATATATTGACTATTTTTCAGCTGGGAGTCTTTTTGTAACACATAAAACTAGTGTCCCCATTCTGCAACCTTGTCAAGTAATACTACTATTGACTTTAGTGGAACCTTTGCTTAACATCTACAAGGCTTCTAAATGCAACTTTCACCCACTCACCACCCATTAGGCATGCTCAAGGGCTGAAGCACTCCTGTGCCCTGCAGGTGCTATGGTATTCCAGTTTTCCCAAATCTGAAAGAGACCCATCCTTGCTAACTCACAAGTCAGAATTGACTGAAGTGCAGCGCCAATAATGGACAAACACTAATGTAAGACATTAAAATACTTTGACTACTTCCATTATGAGGAAGGACAGGGAAGAGGACAGGACTTTTGGGAGCAGTGAAATATTCAATCTGCTCAGAATATCACCTCATTTTAAAAGAGGATAAATACAGCAGGAGGAGCCAAAGCCGTGCCTTTGAAAAGAGAGAAATGGCAGGGTTGTCAGAAAGAGACGGAAGAAATCATGAAATTGCAAAGACAGGAAAGCCCACAGACAGCAGCTTTTGTCCTGCTGAGCTCCTGGACTACAGTGCCTGAGTAACTATCCCTGACCTAACACAGGGCAGCACGAAGACCAGGAGAAAGGAAGTAGCTCTGTGATGGGCAGGTCAAATCCAGTGGCAACTCTCCACAGCTGCTCAGGTTAACACAAATTTGGCCTACCACCTCATTTCATTAATTAGGACCCTGAGCCATCTCCAACAAATTGCTTCGATTTTGCTGGGTGAGCTTTTGGAAGGATCAAGAAGCATTAAACACAGCAAATGAGAGCTGAAAGGCTGTAGGTACTGCGGTAGCCCAGGTGACAATTTGCTTAGGTAGCTGTGAAATGGTACCTCAGCTGCAGACTGATATTTATTTAAACTGGCATTTTCCTAGAAGAAACTAGTCTGCAGCAGGATTTGCAGCAGCTTCGTCACACCTCCTCCTGCTACTCTCCTTTGTGGTGTTGCTGAAAATGTGTGAAACAGTGAACTGAACTGCATTATTGTCTGAAAAGCAGTGAGCAGAAAAAAGTAGGGAAAAGATACTAACTGTAGGAAAGTCACACATATCCTTTTCTATATATTAATGAATTAAATGCACCTGAGTTTAGGGCCTAAGAGTCAGTAATAAGATAATCATTAGCACCATCCTCTACACACAAAAAAATAATTTCTCAGATATTTTGCTGCTGGTATTTTTTAGGGGGGAAGTGGAAGGATTATCAGCAACACCTTTGTACAAAGTTGTGCAAGACTTTAAAAATCTATAAAATACATTCATGGTTGAAGGAAGATTAAGGGATTCAAATTCAGGGAGCTTCCAAAGGACATTGCAGATAGCATAGCTGCAAGACAGTACTTGAATACAGGTGGCAACAAATTGCACGTAGCTGTCACAGTCTTGCCAAATCTCAGCTGAAAGAGATAGCAACATCTCTTTCTCTTTAGTCTCATCTGAAACTTCAATTTACACTGAAATAAGCTAAAAGATTATCCATGCATCTCTGTCCATGTGTGTTCATTCTTATCTCAGTACCACTTCTCTCCATAGTATTTCTTCCAAAACCCTGCCTTTTTTTTTTCTTTTTTTCCTTTTTTTTTTTTTTTTGGCTAGATTCTTTTTCATATAGTTTACAGCATAGCCACAAAAACAGTTGAATCTGCAAAACTAAAAAATGACATATACTCCTTCACCTCCAAAGCCTTGTTTCACACATCTGGGAAAGATCCCTGAAAACAGTCTGGCCATGCCCTGTCCTTTTGGGCAGCTGCACTGAAACACAAGGGAACCTCAGCAAATAGGTTGTTTCAGCTTGCAAGCCATCCCCTCTGCCACAACTGAACTTTGCAGTCATCTCCATCTTTTTGCAGAGACACGGATTCAGAGCTTTTATACTTCTGGCATTAGCACCTCTTCCCATAAGTGTTTTGAATAAGGCTAGAGGAAAACTCCTTGAGCTTCTGTGGTGCTGCTTTCTCTAACAGAGAGGAACAAAGTCACCTGAAAATCCCAAGCTAGCCATACCAGTCTGCAAGCATAATAGCATCACATCCACCACTTTATCCTGAGTGCCGAAGCATTATAGGTTGTTGTTGCTCAGGAAGACGAGAGCTAATATCTTTTCCACAGCACCTCTTACCTGCAACTCATTCCTACATTCACTATAATCATACCAGTTTTTCTCTTGGATAAATACAACAGAAAATGGTGGAATTTCATTTCAGCAGCTCACACCCATGAAGACATCTCTTGACTAGCAAGGACAGGTGTATCTGAAACTTCAAAACCAAATTGGCTATGCCCAGAAAGTGGAGCATACACACCTGGAACATGTTTAATTTTCATAAGAGCTGTGTTCTATAAATATTTTTAAAGAAGATTATATGTGTCCAACCAGATTTTTACAATTCACCTCATGAGGAATCTGTAAAGTTCAGTATAAATTCTCAATCCATTTCACAACAGGTCAGAAGGGAGCTGATATTATTCAAACACAAAGAAATGGGCATTTCTTAACATATTTTCAATGACCAGGAAATTTAAAACACCTCCTGCAACATAGAGTATCAATTATTACTAGGTACTGTTTTCTTACTTTATTCTTTTGCTTTTATTAACACATAATGCCTTTGCAGCACATCCAAAGATATGTGACCTGGAACATTTTCTCCATTTTTGATCACCTTTCAGTATTTCACCCTGAAGTCCTTTTCTTTTTTTTTTTTTTTTTCCACAAGCTGAGGCCAAGGTGTAACACTTGAGCTAACCCTGCAACACATTTTTTATATATATAATTTGCTGCACATTCTTTCCTTCATGCTTGAATCACAACTCTACAGCACATAATGTTAGCTGATTACCATAATTAATTTAGAGTAGTTCATCATATTACTATGCAATGTTGGAGAAAGAAGAGTTGCTTAGCTAAGTATTTTTTAAAAATTTACAGTGTGATAGATAGGAAAGGCCAGAGCTTGCATTCAATTACAATTCTGGAAGTTCACTTGGAGTTTTAAAGGTTTATATTCCCCTTTTTTTCTCCCTCAAGTTCCTTTTTCACTTCTTGAAAATACTGAAAAAAACTGAGGAAAATTTTTTCCTCATTTACATGTTATAACCATAAATGTGACAGAAGTGGATAGGTAAGACTTTTTTCATTTAGTCCAATCTTCTGCATAAGAAGTAATAAATCCTAAAACAGACTGCATATAGAACCTTACTATATACATTCCATAGATTTATTTTCTTGGATTTTGAACATTGCTGCTGAAAATTTTCTTATTTCACGCAAAGTGCACTTAGGCAACTGTTTTGACTTTGAGAGACAGTTCTCATCTTCCAAAGTTCATACGTACTTTACTCAATGGCGATAATATTTGCTTTTAATACATCATTTCCCCCTTCACCTTCCACTGGGTCAGATTATCACTTCCTCTAATTAAAAAAGTCCAAGATGGAAATTCTGAGAGATGAACTCTCCATGTGGAAATAAAGATCTACTTCTGGTAGATCCCTATGGGATAATGAAGGAGGGAAAAGGTAGATGAAATTCAATTGGAAAAAAAGACAGCTGCCCATTTCAAAGAATACAAGGCCCCATTTTGCTTCTTCCAACTCACAGATCAGTCATGGAGCCTGAAACCACAGCTTTAGAAACTTTTTCCATGGTGCCCAGGATAGTCACCAAAAAGGGAAAGGGTCAAAGACAGGAGCTGTTGTCTCTCCTCCAAGAATGGAGGAAGATCTGTGTACCAAAAGTGAATACCCCAAGGAAACTGCCTCAGCTCTTACCACTATTGCAGTCACCACCTCACATCACACTGGGAACTGACCTGGTGCCCCTGAGCTAAAAACACAACCCTACAGCTGGACCTACAAAAGCTCTGCTCTCAGGGGCTATAACAGACTTGCATCCTTGGAGGTCAGACACAGAGGGAAACATGTTAAGACACTGTGGTCACAAGGTTATATTATCATGAAAAATAGTGAGAGATTACTAATACAGTTTCCCTGGGTTAAATAAATTCTGTTTTCCTAGCCTGATTTGAACTATATGAATGTAAAGTTTAAAAATGTTGAACAAAGGCAGTTTCTCAATAATTTGAAATTATTCAGACCATTTATGTAACAGCAGGATACACGAATAATTAAATGCTCTGTAAGTCTTTGTTTCAGAGTGGAAAGCATAAGGATTTCCATTTCCAAGGATACTCATAGAGCTTTCTTTTCCAGATGAAAAACTGACTCCAGTCACAACTGAAATAAACATTTTGATAACATGATTTCAGTAAAGAGAAGAAGGGGTAAAGGAGGTAGAAGAGCCTTGAGAAAAGGTCCATTTGCAAAACAAAGCAAACCTCCTGCAACTGAAATCCCCTTTTATTTCCTGTACAGGTGCCAGGTCTTGAACAGACACCCAATTTATTACTTTGTCAGCTGACTTATTAGGGTTGACACAAATCGAGCTGAAATACGCCTGACACACTGCAGTCAAGGCTTTTTTCACGCTTTAGCACAAAGCCAAACTTTCCACAAGGTGGAGGGAAAGGGAGAGGGAGCTGTGGGAGTTCTATTCCCTGTTTTCTATCATCAAGATGAATATGATCTCTTCTCCCATTCTGAATATGCAAAACCAGTCATGAAATAACCCAAGGCTAAAAAATAATTCACCAAAATGATACAGCTGGGAAATTATTATCAGGCTCTGGAAAGCCCTTGATTACAGGAAATAGCACCTACATTTTGAGAAAATGTTCCCACCAGACACAAAAGCTGAACCAAAGCCTCTCCTCTTCCTTAGTATGGCTTTCTTCTCCAGCGTTTTAGCCTAAACAATACAAACCTCCAGTTTTCCTCAAGTAAAAAAGAAAATATCAAATGCAAAATGAAGTCAAAGGCAGGTGACTCAGGTATTCCTACTAGTTGTAATGTAGTGTTACATAATATTTTGCTTGACCGAGCTGATCTTTCATTCACCAAAATTATTCCTGTTGCACTTGACTTTTTATCCTTTAATTTAGGACACTAATATTCATTTACAGTAGTAGATGGTATAAAACCTGAAATTACAGGTTTTGGAAGGAAATTTACAGAAGTCAGTGGTACATTTTTTATTATTAAGTTCAAGTTCTACTACATAATTCAAGTCACTTGTTTACCTTTGTTAATTCGTACATTAATAAGCAATCAGTTAAAAATACAGCACAACTTAAGTATTTTCATTAGAAGTTCCATTCCTTTAGTGACACAATCCACAGTTACACATTATGCCCTAAGTTTACGCAAGCTCTTCAGGTACTTTTAATTACATTTTATCTTTACAAGATTAAAAATCCTAGTTTAAATCCTTCAGTACATCTGAGCTCCTGGCATTGCAGCTTACTCCTCCTCTTTTATGAGAATGGAAGTTATATTTCTTTATACCAGCACATTGGGCAGTCAATTCTGTTCCAGTAACTTCAGGATACACAATACTGGAATATCCTACAATGTTGTCTCCTGAAAGGCAATGGACCTGATTTTTCAATATTTGGACAAATATCACCATATGAGTATAATACAACCACCTGGTTAGAACTTCTTTCCATTCAAGGTTTGATTTTGATCTGAAGTGAGAAAATTCGCATTACAGTTTAAGTTAGATTGGGAACGAGCCTATAATATTCTCAAAGGTCATATATAAAAAAGTAATGAGAAAAGAGAAAAGGGTATTCTATTGAACTCGGATTGTTCTAGATGGATCCAGAAGAAGTAAAGGAACTGGTAACAGTTCCGACATTCTGTTAAAGTACAATGAAATAGCTTCAGTGAGACATCACAGCACATCAGATGATGAAAGGAGGAAAAACATTCACATGAGAATTTATATTGAACTCCCTTGGTCATACTTCTGAACATATAAAAAGACAGTTTGCTTTTGTCCATTATACACAGCAGTGAAGAAAGTCTATTCTTTTCAGATCTGTAACACTGATTTACAGAATCACTGAGACATTTTCCCCCCATTTCCATAACTTCTAAGTGTTGACCCAAGAAACTAGGTTGGCCAGCTCTAAAAATGCTACCCCTGTGCTCCATCTAGTGGAATCCTGATTTAAGCTTAATTCATCTTTTAGCAGAGACATGCTTCAGTCAGAAAGGTACTCTATACAGAAGCAGTTTCTTAGAGTTTTTTTGAAATGTGTGAAAACTGACACAATTTATCTTAAATCAAAATACAGAAACATGGAATGAAAAATCTTTATGGGATTTGAGAAATTGGTATATTTTGTGAGCTACAGAGACTACTGAACTTAAGAACATATTTTCAATAAGGGTAAACTCAGTTCACAGTATATACTTTCACAGAAGAGTACAAGTATATTTGAAAATTAACTCTGACAGCTTCTTTTTGTTTCTCAAGATATGGCAGGTGCAAAGTTGGGCTCTGACATAAGAATGGGCAAACCCCAAGCCATTTACTGGCCCCACGGTACAGAAAAAAGGCAATGCTGCAATACTAAGGATGCAGATGAACATGCCTTCTGTGTAAGAGGTTACAACCTAAAAGAGTAATTGGATCCCTGACAGGTTTCTGTGGAATACGGCAATCTCTACTACATTATGGTAGGTACAGACTATCAGTTGTTTCAGTAAATTAGTTTGAGAATATCCCAACTCTCTCAAATCCTTACTTTTAATGTAAGGTAGTTCATATGCCATTTTATTAGAAACTCCAGAGTTTTAAATTCTGGCTCAGAGCTTTCCTTAGTCCTCACCACAAAGTAGCACTGTCTAGAGCTGCTCACTGGTATTCCTGTGCCCTGCCAGCAGCTGTGTCCACATCTGTGTTCTCCAGCCTGCTTCAAACAAATGGAATCAGAGTACCAAAATTCTGTAGTTTAAATCTCTGAAGATAATGCTGCTGGTGTGTCTGGGCACTGAAGTGCAGAAGGGAGGTGGTAATTTGTATCAGACAGCAGATAGGGCGCACTAGCATCTTTATTTGGCACAGCTGGATTTGGACTTGCTGGAGGACACAGCACGATTTACACCAAATTTATAAAACCATGTTAAATTGATGCAATAAGAAGATAGGATATTTAATCCACACAGGAGTTACTAACTTACTGATTCAGTCCTATTCAATTCACCAATGCAAACCAGATTAAAAACAAAACAAACAAACAAAAAAGACCAAAAAAACCCCAAAACCAAAACCAAACCAAACAAACAAACAAAACCTAATTAGAATAAACAACAACTGTTCAGGTAAGACAGTTACCGCCATGAGCTTAACTGAACTAATTTTGAAAGCCTCCTTCCAGGGACAGATTTGCCTGCTGAAAAACCTACCAGATTCTGCTGCACAGCACTACCCTCTTACTGAATTTGTTTGTCCTACTCTGACTACTTTACCTACAGAAGATTACTGAGTTATTTCAAAACCTGTTCCGCTGACAAAGCTGTGAGGGCTGTGACCTTTGGCAAAATGTGGGAACAATTAACAGTGTATATGGGATAGTGAAGCCAGAAGGGTGCTCTCATGAAACATATAAACTAGTGCTACTTATAGAGTGGGGAAAATGTGGAGGTGAGTAGATTCTGTCTCTTCAGGCTTGTTAACTATCAAAAATTCTATTTTTTTGAAACATCTATTGACAGATAGTGTATTAAATTGCCATAGCTAGCTGCTGCAGGCATGATCATGACTGCAGGTTCCAAAGAGACTGAACCTACAGCCTAGAAGCTGTTTGGCTGCCCCATTCCCACCCCCAGACAATTTGCTCACACAGTGAACCATAATAATTTCACTTGGGATCAGCTGAGCAGCTGAACCAACACAAGAGAAAGGGAGGACTACGTAAGTCAGCACAGGAAAGACAGAAGTGCCAGAAGTTTGGTTGGTTTAAGGGCATGGCATGATACAGCAGCTTTACTCCCCATTTAACCAGGTTAAGTGATTACCTTTCCAGTTTGGCCCCATCTGCTCATCACTGCCCTACGTATGGTGGTTACCAGCCTTCAGACCTGCCAGCATAATTGCGTGCATAGCTGCTCCCTGACCTCGCTCTGTCAAAATGAATGCAGCTGAGCTTAAACACCTCTTTTATAGTTCTTGGGGGGCTTTTGTTTCTGCTTTTAGCATGTCAGGACCAGGTTAGGGAGCAATTAAATGCGCAGCTATGTTGGCAGATCTGAGGGGGCAGCTGGATCAGAAGCAACACATCTGACCATGCTCTAAACAAACATCTGTCCAAAGCCTTAGTCAAACAGATGTGGAGAAAAAAAATGTGCCTAATCAGTCTGTAAGTGAAAATATAATTTATGGGAAACTGCATGTATCAAATTTTCTTCTACAAAATGCAATAACTAATTTATGAGATTATAATTTTCCATAGTCACACATGAAGTATCTAGTAGGTACTTCAGGAAACCAGCACATACTTTAAATGGATAAATCCATGCAGGCAATTATTTTGTATTCTATCAGGACACTGCCGGCTCCACAGGGTTGTGAACAGCTTGCACCTACTTGAACTGAGTGTATGCTAATCAGCTCTGCACGTTGTTACTAATAAAAATTGAAAACCTTTGGTTTCAGATTGCAATTTTACATATGCTATAAAGCAGATAACTCAGTAATGCTACAAACACATTGAGTATTTCTTGTCCTGTAACCCTGGCTGCATTTTTCCAAGCCCATTTCTTGTGCTAGCACAAGATTTTGCACAGACACAGTAAGAATTGATGCAGGTTACTATGATGGGGAGGTTCTGGACCTCCGTCCTGGGCCACTTCACCACAGCGTAACACAAATGGTGATGCTGGCAAAAGGGGAGCAAACATACAGAGGAAGGAGCAAGCAACCAGAAGGATCAGCCAATCAAAGCTCCTTCATTTGGCAGCACTGCTGGTCTAAAATCTATATCAAACTGCCTCTTCAAACCAGCTTCTGAAAAAAAGATTATTTAAAACACAGATGGTGTAAAAAACTGAATACACTGGTCTACAGCAGAAAGATGATTTATACTCCTTTGATTCAATTATTGCTGTAGAAAGATACATAATAGTAATAAACAATAGTAATAACCAATCAAAAAGCATTTTCTCGTTCCATTCTCATGTTCAACACTTCAGAGAACTCTAACTTCCTCTGATTCGAAAATCAAAGTAAATAATGTATACAGATTGTAATGTTCTCTTTAGAAATTAAGAAGTTCATTGCAGACTTGACTGACCAAACTGTGTTAGACATTATATATATGAACATTCATACCCTGTTGAATTGTGTTAAAGAGCTGAACACTAAAAACAGGCCACTGAGCACAAACATAAAGAATGGAGACTTGCCCAACTAGTTTGAAAATGTACCTACGTCAGTTATCCCCCATATACTTTTTTTGATTTATGTTCTGCTGCTTTAAAAGAAGAAATGGGTCAATATGAAATAATGCACATACTTGTATAGTAGATATTTATACCCAAAATAAACTTTCTCTTGGGAGGATATTTTTAGAGCAGCATTTAAAGTCTCCTGGCAATGGTTAGCTAGAAAAATTATTTATTTATTTAGAATAAAAGTTCTCAGAAATTTTTTAACCACCAACATTTAGGATGCTGGGAATAAGCTTACGAATTCACGTTTCTCCCTTTCCCCCAAATTACTTTTCATTGCATTTAACATTTAGTATTCATACACGCAGAAGAATGCATAGTATGCATTAAGGCAGAGAAAATGATATTTAAGAAATGTATTGTCTATTTTACAAGAGATGATGTGTACACACGAAGCAACTCAACTTAATACATGCTGTTGAGTCTAATAAGCCTGAAAACAAAACACATTGCCTTGGATGATTAGACTTTTCCTTTGCACCTACATATTTAATATTTGGCATACAAATATCAACAATTTATGATTTGCACTTTCTGAACAATGAGGTATGAAACACTAAATAAATACTGGTTTTCCTCAAGATATGCAATACTTCTGTCATACAGACTGTGAAATGGAAAAAAAATACTTAGAGGCTGAATCTGGTTTGTGACTCCTAATTTTTCCATTAAATGTAAAGACCTCTTTGCAATGACACATTTGAAGCTTCATTTTAACTAATAGACTGAAGCCCACCATTTTAGACTCAACCACAGATTTTTTTAAGGAAGTGGCAAACCATTGCTGCTAGTTGAGAAAATGAAAATTAGTCCCTGGGAGAGGATACAATCAATGGTGTGTTAATCTAACCTTCAGCTGTTAATGATTTGCACTACTATTTCCCCTGATGCTGTGGGTTCTGCTGAAATATTGTTTTAGCAGTTACTGTCAGCTTTCCCTACCTTTTTTCTGCCTGAAAGGGAAAGACTGAAGTGAAAGTCTTAGCAACAGATTTTGCCTTGCTATTTTTTCCCCTTTTTTTTTTCTGACCCAGTTCTTTCACACCATGGAAGCAGAAGACAGAATGGTAAACTGTTCTCTTTTTTTCAGTTCAAGCCTTTTTAGCCAGTCAGTTATTCACAACTCCTCTTACTTACAAAAGAGGTGTTACACTAAGCAGTCACCATTAGAACTGTGATATTAACGTGAGATTAAATAATTTAGGAAGTCTGTATTTTGCCAGCTTCTTCCACATTCAGCCAAAAAGCTAAAAGTTTTAAAGGTCTCTTTCTTGGGACGAACTGAGGAGGGTCTTGTATTTCCAGACATGACAACTGCACAAGCAACCTGGAAGAGACTTCTTCTGCTGGTGTAGCAATAAATAAGTGTAGTGATCTTGCAGATTTGCCTGATCCTGCAAACTTTGAGTCCTTAAGGATCATTCTGTTCATTCAGTTGAAACAACCTTGCAAAAGAAAACTGCATAGCCTGCAAGCCAAATTCTGCAAAGTACTGAGTGCCAAAATAATAAAAGTACTCAGCACCTTGCAAAGCTGTGTTCCACACACACAGCATTAGTTTTCTGAGCAAGCTTTTCTTCCAGGAAAGAGTATATCTGAAGTGTTGTAGTATTCTCAAAGCTGAAAGGCCTTGCAAAACCACTCAAACTTACTTTACGTGTATCTCAGTCCCTTTATTTAACTTAGTTATGAATATTTCAGAAAAAAAAAAAAAGGTAAGTATTTGGTATGGTAAACCCATCAAGTATAGAAAATTTGGGTTAAGTTGAAGAAGCAATATTTGAACTATTTCAATATCAACTTCATGAATACTACAAGAAGCTGTATAGAGTTGTGTGTTCGTCCACACAAATCTAATGTATTGATAAATATTTATCGCAGCTTAAAACATAATAATTTTAATGTTGCTCACGTGCTCACAAGTGATTAAGAGCAACAAAGTGGTCTGAATATAGGTTGCACACTAGCAAAAACGGCTTCACAAAATTCTCAAATAACTTAGACATTACTTTATCTTTGAATATTTTTCATGTTGAAAGCTCATGTCTCTTATTTTCCAATATTTGATGAATTTCAGAGAGTGTCCTTAAAAGGTTTCATCCATGATATTTACTACTGATAACTAACATAACCATCAGAAATTGTCTTTGTACCTAATGGACCTTGTCAAAATTTTTGTTGATTAGAAAGCTTAAAAAAATTAACTTAATGTCAAACATTCAATAGATTACAATGTGGGTGGTTTACACATTTCAGAAAATGAGTGATACTAGCCAGAAGGGCTAATTTTATTTTTTTTATTATTGCTGTGCTCTTTTAATGTATTTTTATCAAGAATCTGTATTGAAGGAAAAGATTTCTAGTAAAATTTGCAATGACAAAACCCAGGGATCTCTAAGCAATAAAGACAGCATTTCATGGATTCAGGCTATTTCAGAAGGACCAAATGTATAATCCATGTATTTCTATATGGCCAAATATAAGAACATAGTGCCTATGAATCAGGAATGTAAGCCTCAGAATCCAAGAGAGTATTCAGGGATGAAGAATGGCTCAAAGGATCTGGAATACATAAAGGGAAGAACAACAAGTAGAAATAGAGAACAAATGACTTCATTATTTGGCACTGATGTAGTAATTTCTGGAATATGGAGTGCACTTGAGACATCAACACTAAGAAGGTTGAAAAACTGCAGAGAATTCAGAAGAACTGCGGGAATAATTAAAAGACTTGCAAATACACCATATAGTCAATCTCAAATAATAAAAACTTTTCTTCGTATAATGAAGAGATTGTATACAATTTGATGGTCATGTGCAAATTCATACATGGGGAATAGAAATGTAATCTTACTCGAAAAGATGTAATAAAATCTGGAAGCTCATATCATGCAAAGGCAGATCTAAAACATGATATTCCTTACAAGTAATTAGAGCTTCTGAAAAACACTTGGAGGTATTTATATAAAGAATTTGCTACATTCCCTGTTACTAGAATCCATAATTAACCCACAGTAGCTGTTTCTTTAAAATACAAATCTGTTCCTTGTGAACTAAGTCAGGTAAATCTTATGGCATTTACATTGAAGAGTAGATTGGATGGTCATGTTTCCAACAATTCTCTCAGAAATTAAAATCCATTGAAGTCAAACACAAGATTATGACTGCATTCAAAGAACTTTGGATCACATGCATATTCACAATTCTATCAATCTGGGTATATGCACAGAATTTTGTTTTTAAAGGCTAATGAAAATAAGAGACCTCGTTTGTTGGTTTTATTATCTTCCTTCTGTATTTTAATGAAAGAAAACTCAGATTTTAACATATAGTCTAACATAAGATATGGTCAAGTCAGCTGAAATCCCAAAGCTGGGAAAAGGTGACAGCCAGATGAACAGAATCGGAGCCGAACAACATCCTGCAAGTATCATATTTAGCCTTACAGATTAGAAAGGTTTTACACACTTTGCTAAAATTAAGTTGCATATAGAAAGATCCAGATGCCTTGTTTAATCATTTTGGGTTATCAATAACAACTTCAATATATAATTCTCTTTTCTTTCTTCTTAGGGATTAAAAAGCAATCTCAAGATTGTATACATATACTTACTCTGGCAGTCGAGACAAGATACCTAAGGAAAGAGAACTTATGCCATCATTAATCCGACCCGACAGTTTACGCTTCTGAATCCAGCTGACAGCAAATTCCAGCCCAATAAAAGTAATGAAGAATGGAATACTCTGAAAAAAAATTTTTTTGAAAAAAAAAGAAGTCACAACACAAATAAAATTAGTTACACTTTTTCAGCAGCAGTTTATGCAGCCAGATGCTTCTCAGGTTGGCTGGCACCTTACTAGATCACCTTACTGCGATAAAGCTCTTACAAATCAGAACAACCAAGGCTACCTTTTAATCCATAACAATAGTATAAATCCATTGCAGTAACCTCCAACCACATAGTTTTCTTTTGTATATTCTGCACATGAACTGTTAAAAGGTATCATAACAAAACACAAAAGTCTTTCCAAACTCATATTTCTCATATTCAAGTGAATCAGCGAGAGCAGCATTTGTGGATTTCTCTAACCACGAGGTAGAACAGAATCTGGTTTTTATTTGATATGTACAAAGTTTTCTGAATGTGTTCAGCCTCTCAACTTGGCATCCAACATTATCATCTGAAAGACATAGTAAAGTGAGTTTCTTTCTACTCAGCATTTCTGTTGCCATGCTTTTTGCTTCAGACAGCAGCAGCTCTTCCATACGCGTTTTCAGCAGAGAACCCAGTAACTACGCAGTCCATTCCAGTGCATGCAATACGTCTTCTTTCCAAACCAAGTAGCAATAATACAATGTTCCCCTTTTTCTTTTAGATTGTACTGACTATGAAATAATTTTCTGCCTGTCTGAAACAAAGTTAATGATGAGCAAGACTGAAACATTTCTCATTCAAAACCGCTTTAGTCTAGGATTCAATTCTCACTGTCCATCTTGCATCCCCAACCAACTGGCAAGTTGAAAATGCAAAACAGCAGCACCCAGTAGTGAAAAGTGTGGCTATCACTAATAGTAGTACTGGTAACATTTTAGTGACATCGTTTTTCACCAGCAGAGAAAGACTCTTAGACTTGTTCCCAAATTTTCACCATCACAGGCAAAAAAAAAAAAAAAAACAAAACCTTGAGTAACAATAATTGGTGGAGCAATTTTTTTACAGACAGTGGAGTCCTAATAGTCCTTGTACTTCATGTGTGGAAGGAATAACAAGGCAGTGGCAGCATATTAGCCCCTGACACCAAAACCTAGAAGGCCTGTGGCAAGGAAGATGGAAAGGAGTTCTCTACATCTGCAAAAGTCCTTCAACAGTGTCCCTCGCTCTGTAGAAAATTTTTAAGTGACCTTTGAGACATTCATACAACTGGTTTTTCATCATATTAAGGCAAAAAATTCCCTCTATGTTTTGCAGGGCAGGAGAAATGCAAGACCAGTGAGATGTTCTGCACCTCTATGGAAGCCACCACACTGCCAAACTTGCCCTGTTACTCTTCTGCTGCTTTTGCCCTCTTCGAATGACCTGCAAACACGTACAGCTTCACTGACTGAAACCCTCCACAGTGCACTGCTGCAGGAGAGAGGCTGCTACTGGCTATACAACATTTTAATGGAAGAAGCATGTTGCCTGTGCAAATGCCATTGCATTTTGGAGGGTGCTCATTTTTTGTTGCCAAGTGAGATACGATCTGGGAATTCCTACCAGGCTGGGACACTAAAGAGACTAAGATGGATATAGACCAGATTGCTCAGTCGAAGAAGAATTGGATGATTCAAACCATGCAAGCAGCAAGAGATTTATAGCGTCTAGGAAATGTGAAAGTTCATAAACTTCAGCAGCACAGGGTTAGGTTACAATAACAGATGAACAGAGATTAATATCAACATGACACTTTTTAATTTAGGTGCCTAGCTTGCTCTGTAACAGCATTTTAGACATATAAAACGGTGTGTACTAACTAATGATATAAAAAACTCAGAAGGCAAAGGAACACCTATGCATAAAGCCTAAATAGCACACAAGAAAGCCAATGTGGAAAATCTTTCAATATTTGAGATCAGTCATAAGGAAAGAAATAAAAAGAAACCCCACTACCTTCCATTTGAAATCAATGAAGCATTCTAGGAAAATATAAACACTTTGTTTTGCTCTATCTAGCTGCCTCATTTCTGAGTAAGAAAGATGTACTTTTCTTAATTGATATAATCAAAGAACAGATTCCTACTTTATCAAACAAAAACTGATCACCACGGCTGTACATTTCATCTGAGAAAAAAAAAAATATTTAATAGGAAATACTAAGAAGCACTTGATCACAATATTAGGAGCCAGGTCTAACACAGGCTACAAACAGTTTGAAGGTATGAAACAGCAGAAGCTGTGCAGCAAATGGAATGGGCTCAGGATAGAAAAAGTGGGATGCTCTTTTCACGAAATGAAAACAATTAATGGGAAATGTACAATTCTGTATTCTATGTCATGATTCTCTTTAACCAGCAACCTCTGAAACAGTTGAAACACTTGACTTTATACTAATACACACTATTAGAACTGCTTTCTCATCGACTTCATTACATATTTTCTTCCCACTGTGAAGCTGTGAAACAGCCAAGCATTTGACAGCGCTTTTTGACTCACAAATAGGTAGTGTCATAGCAAGGAGGATAAAAAAACATTCAGACAGCCTTAACCTCCTGCCCATCAAGGAGCTTGCAAAAGGAAAGACTTATGGCATACCCCTTACTATCTAAGAAATTACTACCTTTCTACCATACACTGCATTAAGCTTTGTCCAGAGCAGATCAAAGGGATGAACTACGTCAAGGCTAGTATGTATTATTTATGTGACCATAACATCTACTGTCATGGAGCAGGACCATACTGCGTTATGTGCAGCACAAACAGAATGAAAAGGCGTTCCATGTCCCAAAAAGCCTACCGTGTAAGGATGAGATGTAATACAACAGAGGGATACCGCAAGTAATTCAAGAAAAAAGGAGAAAGTAAGAGAGAAAATAATCTCACCAGCCTAACCACTACTTTTTTTTCTGCTTCAAATTAAAACGGCAGTGAAGACATTTAAGAACCTGTTGAGGATGGGTAGCTTTGCAACAGTTTTCACCGGTTGTCTCTACAAACAAAATGTCACAAAGTTAAGAAAGAGCCACTGTTGGCATCACAAGTCAGAGACACACCAGTAGATACCAAAAGTATCTGGCTTCTATGTTTTACTTCTATGTTTTCCAATTGTTGGGGCTTTTTCCTTCTCCCATCACCAGAAATACTCAATGGAGATTTGCATTAACTTGTGGCTTACTTGACTGACTGATCCGTAACTTGAAAGCCTTACTCTGAGCACTTAGTAAGAGGGGTTCAGAATGCAAAGGACCATTTTAAATCAGTCTCTGCTTTATGCTGTTGCAAAAAAAAAAAAAATATTCTAAGTTGACACTCAGCATACATTCATAGTTTTATTGCTTTTCTTGAAACAGTTTCTATTTTCTTAAAGTCCCAGGTTCTTATAATAAAGATTCTCAACTTTCAAGTAAAACTAAATATGAAGGTTCTGTGCCTCATTATTTAGAAGCAAACCCTAAAATGTGAACTGAGTTTAAATGTGAACTTTGTCTTTAGGCTCTCAAGAGAGTAAATAGAAAAGAAAAAAAATATTATTAAATTGAAAGCTTTCATTTTGGGGTTGAAATTATGAAAATTATGAATTTATGGTTCATGAAAACTATATTTGGCAGACAAAAAGCAACATTTCATATGTCCATCTGTAGATTATGAGAAAATTTAAAAAAATAAAATAAATAGCAACCAAAAACAATCAACAGAGCATGCAGACTCTAATCTTAGACCTGTAGCAAAGGGGGTACTCTTAAAAGGAAGGGGCAAGAATCAGTATAGATTTAGAAATCAGGATGTTCTGCCCTGCAGAAGGAAAATCAATATAATCTCTTTTCTCAGAAATAAGGGAAATCAAGGGGTTTGAATTCTATATTGGCATTTTGTCACATTTATGTGACAAAACCTCACAAAAAAATAAATTCTATGATGATAATCCAAGACTCAGACTCTTTTTCCCAGAATTTTGAAGATTAGGTGAAAGGGTGACTTTTCCCTGGGCACTGCTGCAGAGCTTTTCTACTTGTTGCTGGTAGCAGCTGATCAGCTCAATTTTTAAACAGTACTAGGAGCTTCACATACAACTCTGCCAAGACACAGAGCACAATGCAGGGACCAGGAGCTGTCCTGACTCTGAAAATGGAAGTAATATAACCACAGACAGAAAGTACCCTGCACAAGTTATGCTAACCAAACCATTCTGTTCTCAAAATCAGAGCTGCTTCTCCCACTGGTATCATTTCCTGACTAGTTAAAACTGCACAGACTAAACTCTAGCTCTAAGTAGCCACTCCTACAAAATGCATATATTTCCTAAACCTCCCAAGTGCTCAATTTTGCAGATCACTAAACCCATGAATATTTGAGTGAACTAGGAGATTCTGCCACCTGTCCAGTTTTGGAAGGTGCAAACCCCCCTAGCTGTAGCCATGTGACAGAAATACTCTCATCTGTCTAACATACATGATAGATCACAGATCCAAGATGCAAATCCCACTTCTATACAGTGTCTCAGAAAAAAAGAAAAAACAAACAAAAAAATCCCAAAACAAACAAACAAAACTAACCCACATTGTTTAGGAGACACTAATGTAATCAGTAGTTTGTTTCACATATGCATCACCATGACTGTTATTTCAAAAAAGTGTGAATTATTTGAGCTGAGTCCTTCATTTAATATCAGCTCTACATTAGAATTGTTTTTTTCTTCTGTGTAGGGTTGAGCTGAAACGTCCACTTGGTCCAACCTCCATCTGTACCAACTCGAGGGGCTACCACTCCAAGCCCTCCTAAAAAGGCACATCAGTTCACTATTAAATCTATTCCTGATGATTCCAATGGATATGCTGCTGGTCTTCCAATTGTTCCCTAAACAGTCCAAGAAAAGCAGCTGGAGAAGGACTGTAAATAATTACCTTCTGCCCACAAACGTGGCCAGAAGAGGAAAGATGAACACTGCCTAAGCTCAGACCAAAGCCATAGAGTTAAAACAATTATACCACTAAAATACTTTCATACACCCACATAACCAAACATCAAAATATCTGTTCTAGCAACAAACGCACTGGCCAGGAGGGAAATCTAGTACAGCTAACTCAAGACAGGAATTATAGGAAAGTGTAACTGTAATGGGAAACCCATTTTTACTGCAGTTTTTTGTGAGATATTCCTTTAAAAACTTATCACAACAGTGCTCTACAACAGCGTACATCTGCAGGCACTTTTATAATTCAAAGAAGTATTAAGAATCCTTACACAAACTTACAGCTGTGTGCCTAGTATAAGAAATTCCACGTTTGGCCAAGGCCTGAGCTTAATATTTCACACAGGAGAAGAAAGCCCAGGGATGTTAAGGAATGCTGCTGACAAGAAAGTGAATAATACTTTTTTGGAAATGCGGGAACAGTAAAAAGGACTGCGATAGTAGATAGAGCTGGAGGGAGATATCAGCTGACAAGGCAACACCATCAAGTTCTAGAATCTTCCTTGATCATGATGCTATAGCTTAGTTGCAAAACGCCTCTGAGGACAGCAGTCCGTGGACCACACACTGTGCACACGGGCTGCACTTGCAGCAGCTGTCTGCCTACCCTGTCCAAAAGGGCAACCTTTGCTGACAACATCCGTCAGTGAGGGGCTGCTGCATACTACAATTCCGAGAAAGCTGCTGATGGTGTTACACTGCCCAACCCTGCAAAACCCATGACACCCCCATTGCAGCCTGACTGCAGCTGCTGCACAGCAGTCCAAGGTACACCTGGCAGAGAAGCTAGTCAGAATTACCAAGACCCATGTAAAAAGTTTGGATATTCAGTGAAGCTGGGCTAGATTTACTTTGTCAAGGGCAAAACAGAGCTTTATCTGCCGTTTCTGCAAACAGCTGACATCGATCTGGGTTCAGCAGGAGCTGACTGTCAAGATACGTGCAATAACCAGGACAGAATAGAGCAAAGGTACCTTCTTGGAAGTGGATAAACTCACAGGGCAGGAGTGGAGGGAGGGATATGCTGCTGCCTGCTGACAAGGGAGTTCTCACCCCTGACCTCTGTACTCTTGCATTGCAGCTTTAGAACACAGCACTGTCCCAGCACAAATATTTGTTCTAAATTCTCTTAAACAATCTTTATTTTTTATTTTAAATAGAAACTTTTTATTTTTCTTTCTTTGACTGAGTTTGTAGCACTTGCCTTAAGGGTTCAAAGAGACCTGACTTTTTGCTTGCTTTAAGAACGGTACCAGCCTGACTTTCTGCTTGCTTTAAGAACGGTACCAGCCAAACACAGTATCTTGTTTTTTTGTTTATTCAGTTCAGTTTGCTGTCACTGTTCAGCTTGTCAGTGCGGCTAGATATAGCATTAGCATGAACCCTCAGATATTTGGGGTGCTTCTCTGAAACATTCAGCTCCTGGTATCAGGAGAAAGCATCTGAGCCTTCATTTAAAATACATGAAGATGGGGGGCACGATTACTCGGGCAGCTTATAGGCAGAAAGCCCAGGAGTGAAAGCCGTCAGAGAAACACGAGGTATTTAGTTTTCATATAGGTGTCCTTTCGCGGACATCGTTTCTTTGGGCCGGCTGTGGTTTTTGACAGAGGCGCAGGTGGGCAGAGGGGAGGAGGGCGAGGGATGCTGCCGGGGGTGGGAGAAGAGGGGACTCTCACCTTCTCCACGTAGTCGGGCACCTCCTCCAGCGAGCGGAAGGAGCTCTCGCCGGGCGGCAGCGCGTAGAAGAGGACGCGGAGCTGCTGCCACGGCGTGGGGGCCCGCGGGCCGCCCTCCTCGCTGCCCGCGGCCATGGCCCGGCCGCGCTGCCCCGCTCCGCGCCGCGGGTGCGCACAGCGCCGGCACACCGCCCGCCCACAGCCCCGCCGCGCTCGGCCCCGCGCCTCGCCTCCTCACCCCCGGCAGCTAGGGGCCTAAGGGCTTCTGCGGGGAAAGCCTCACGGTTCTCATTTCTCTGCATCGTGCTGTTTTGGAGGTTTGCTTGTGTTTGGGGGCTCTTTTGTGTGTGTGTGTCATCACTGCCTGGCCCACCTCTGGAAGTTGAGAGAAAGCGCTCCGCACACACCTTCCCTGCCCACCGCGCACCCCAGCTCCCTCTGCACCCTCAAAAGTGTCAGAACCGCAAAAAAACAGCAGAGCTCAAGCTATCCTTTCTTGCTTTTACACAGATTTCCACACAAAAATTAAAAATATTGCTCAGGTTTTTACTTCTGCCTAAAAAATAAAAAGGATTTTGAGAAACAGGCCAAGGTGTGTTTTATTGGCTCCTTTGTTTAGATGTGTCAGTCCAGCATTCTTGACGTTAAAACATTCTATTTTTTAATAGGGCTGATCACGGCTCAATTTTATATAGCTTCAATTAACATGACTGGACTGGAGGTAGCCTCTAGAAGCCATCAGTCATGCTCAAAGGAATGAAAACTAGGGAAATATAAAGAAACAGTGAAAACAAATGTATGCTAGATCCTCACAGAAAATTACTTTTAGAAATGGGAATAAGGACAGGTTTTTACATTCAACACTTTCAGTCTGAAGCTAAGGAGCGTGTCAAATGTTTGTCAATCATACTTGATGTTTGGTGTTAGTACCAATAATAAGATTTGTGATAGATAGTCAGAAATAAAAATGCAATGTCCCAACAATTCCTTCATCTCAGATGTTCAGTTCTGCTTACACTCTGCCAAAGAAATGGATTTTAAATCCTGCTGTTAAGGATTTTATCACAATTTAAATTCTGACAGTAATTAAAAAAAAAAATTTTACTTTGAACCAACCCTTAATTTTGGAAAGGAACTATGCCAGATAATTTTAGCTGAAGCAGAGCAGGGATGTCAGAAAGTCACTGGACATACCAATAAAATATTTTACTTTAAACTGAGCAAGGTGCAAGTAGCATTGATGATGAAATAAAGTTGGGCACTCTCTTAATATATATAGCTTATATTAGTTTTCTGATATAAGGGAAAAAAATTAATAAAATTTAAATGCTTTAAAATTGCATCCTCATGTTCTCAACTTCACTGATTTATGATAAAATAGTGAGGCTTTTCTAGAACTCTAGTTATTAACTTCAAAAATGTCAATCTAAATGAAAATTCAAAATTTACTCAAAATCACACAAATCAACATAATTCTGACTAGATCTTCATTGCAAGCAATGACAGAAAACATTTTCTTGTTAATTTAGATTAGCCTCAGTATTTCTATGACATTACTCTCACATTCAAGCTGCTTTGACTCACCGTAACCTCAGCCACACTCTCTCAGCAGGCCCTCCTGAGCCCTTCATTGTTCTGGTGCTGGTGTTCATCTTGCTCCACCATCAGCTCACAGAGTTAAAAATGGCCTAAATTTAATCCCATAAAAATTGTTGTCAGTGAATTGTATTTGGGGACCACTCTGGGGTAAGAACAATTAGCAGCGAAAGGGAGTCCATGGCCATACAAGCTGAGATACATTTCAGATATCATGGAACCACTACATATCACACCATTCTGGGAAATAAGGTAATCCATCAAGTTTTTAGGACTTTCTACTTTCTTAAAAATTACTATTTTGGACCCTCATTTCATTGTAAGTTGTTACCCCAATATCACTGCACTGAAGCTCTTGCTTTAAAAACCAAAGGAAGGAATTTGGACTTGATCATGTTTCACAGGGGAAAAGGATGGGTTGAGTTTTCCAGTTTGTATCCAAGGAAAAATAGCTGATAGCACTACAATAGCTACACCTCTGGTGAGGAGAAGAACAATTTTAAATCTTATCTGGAGCATCTATGAGTTTTTGACAGTCTGGCTCAACAAATGTAGCTGCTGTTGTCTACTTAGGTCTTGAAACTTAGCATGCAGTTTTCAGTGCTCATTCCTTTTGCTGCTAAGGAAGACAGAGAAAATAAAGCACCCAGGAATGTTCCTTTATTGGAGGCACTAACCCTCTCCCGGACAATTGGATACCTCCATTCAGTGACCTTGCACAATTTTTTTGCAAGAGTTACTCTTTTTATTATTTTATTTTCTACAAAGAGTTAATCTATTTTTTTTTCCTCTTCACAACAACAAAGAAATAGAATTCTGAGCTGATATTTCCCATCCTATACTGCCATCAAAAATGTAGAAGGATGTTCTGTCTGGAGATTGGGATTCTGCTGTTGACTAGCAGATCATTCCAGTAACTGAGGCAACAAAGGCCTCTGTTCTACTTAGAGGAAATTGGGAAGCTGGCCTAATATGATCTGTAGGTGGATCACATTTTGTTTTCTCTAAAGAGCTCCATCCCACCCACTCCATGAACAGAGAACGCCCAGAGTCTTCCTGTTTGAGTCTCTCTAAGCACTGAAGAAGCAGTAAATAATAAAGTCATAAAGGGAATTAGGGCAGGTTGAAATTGGGATGGGCCATATAGTCTGCCTTGGCAGTCATTCACAGCAAACTGAATCATATCCAGAATGGAGCCAGGCTTAGTATGCTCTGTTTATGTGGTAGTATCTTTGAATATAGAAATACTTTCTATGATGAGTACACTGTGACAAGCAGCTGTCAGAATAATTTTGTATCACCGCTCCAGGTAAACAGCATCTATGCTTGGCAGTGGATGACACTAAGGGAGCACTAAACGCATCAGCACTATTATAAAACTGGTATTACAAAATATTTGCAATGTTGTCTTTGTCAGTGATAAACCTTACATCATATAGTACCATTTAAGAAAAAAATAGTTGTGTTTAATTTGTCGATATTATAAGCAATATGTATTAATACACAGTTCTTAGACAAGAGTGTTTTGAGTATTAATCAACTTCATGCTATGCACTTGGCCACTTAGTGCTGACTTTCCATTTCTTCTGCACAGGACTGGTAACCATACAACAGTGTTCCTATATGATCATTCTAACTTATTTAATTCAGTTCAACTTGTTAGCAAAATCAGTTTATTCAAGGGTTGCCAAGACATGCAGCAAAAATAATACACCCTTTATAAAGTCTGTTGGTGATAAATGTACATACAGGTCTCAGAATTTTATGCTCTTACATTTGTTTGTTACAGCATCTGTTCCTGATCCTATAGAAAGTTACTGTTTGTTAGTTTGTTTTTCTTTGTTTGTTTGTTGTTGTTTTGTTTGATTGAGTTGTTGTTGGTTTGTTGGGTTTTTTTCAACACAGTGATAGATCTGCTATCTTCTTTCTCTTATGGAGAAAATATTTTAATTTTTTTTATTATTTTAAAAATTCCTTATTGTCCTTCTTTTGTCACCTTGTGTATTGACCTTGGGAATCATTTTTACCTTAGACTCTGGTCCCCTCCTTAGCTGAGCCAGATGCTGATTTTCTCCTAAAACATGTGTGGGCAGCAGTGTTTTCTACTTCTTTGTTTTCAATTCCTCCATCGTTTACTTTGCCCTGGCACTGAGACTGACAGGATTGCTCCCTGAGTTTATTTCACAAACTCACATAGCAAGAAATCAATCCAGAAAATAAATAGTTTTATATTTCTCTACTGCTCTAGTGAGCTAAGTGGCTAAAGAGAGTGTCCACAGAGTGCAGGAGTTGGCATAAAACCACAGGAGAAAGTGCAAGACCCCACAGCTACAAACCAGAGATGGGAGAAGGAAGCGGAAACAGGATTTCTTCATTTCAGCAGCAGCAAGTTATTAGAGCAACTGAACAGTTCAGGGAGCCATTGCCTCCTGTGCATTTGTCAAAAATATGGCTTTGGCAGGCTATCATATGTCAGCAGGGAACTACATCCAAACAGTTGATGCTTCCTTCACATCAGCACTTCAGTACCTTTGTTTCAAAGTTCTCCTTTTTTCCCCCCCCCTCTGGAAGGTCAGTCTCTACCAGGATGGAATCTTTTTCATTTATTTGTATGTGCTGTATATAATGCATGTTATGGATTGGTTTTGATTGGACTGGAAAGTTCCCTGGTACCTCATGTTCTAGCTGCTACACATGGATGGGGTCATGGGACATCTTCTGGAAGGACAGGAGAATGGTGCTCTCCATGGGATCCAAAAGGGACCATTGGTCTGCAAGGAAGCCAGGAGGGGATAGTTCAAGGGGTTTAGCAGATGAAGGATGTACCATGAGATGAGGAGGCAGAGACCTGATCAGGAAGAGGACAAGAGTGGCCTAGAGCTGCAGGAGGGAGATTATCCTGGAGACAGAGGAACTTTGCAGAGGTTGCTGCAGAAAAGCAGCTGAGATTGCAAGCTGAGACATACACACACTGAAAGTAATGGCTCACCCTATTAGGGTACAGTGAGCAGCAGGAATTGGTATTCATGCTCTATAGTTTTTATTAGTCCTCAGCAAAAAGCTCAGTGTTCTCTATTTCAGAAGCTTCTTCAGTTTAAGTTCTTCTGTTTTAATAAAACAGTGTTGGGGGAAAACCTTGGGGTGTGATTGCTCTGCTGTCTGGGAAGACAGACAAGAAGGTACATCCTGAAGCTCTGACTGATTTTGAGGACTAAATCACAAGCAGAAAGCCCTGTAACAAGTTTACTCATTAGCCTTCTCGAACAATGCTGTAATGGCAAGTTCCAAAGAGAGCCTGAGTAGTGGTTTCAGCCCACCCCTCCTTCCAGCTGCATGTTGCACACTCTTGGTGCTTCCCTTGTGCAAACCCTGGTGGACATCAGACACTGCGCTGAGCCATTTTAACACGCTCCATCAACAGAGAAAATGGCCCAATAAAGCACTAAAACTGGCTTGAGTTGTTCTGGTCTGAAGACAAGACAGAGATTCACAACAGAAAGGATGATCAGGGCAGCATGGTACTCTAGATTTTACCCTGCTGAGGAAAGCTTGGGAACTTCAGAACTTCAACCTTATCCTTATCGGAGCTCTGTGGAAAGATTTATCAATAAACCAGCATGTGGTCTGACTAAAGGATTGTTAATCCTTTGTCTGCATGACTCATTACCTGGGCTGTCAGCTGCCCATGGCTGGGCTCCTCATATGCCCCATCTGTTGGGTTTTCAGCTACCAGTCTGCTAAAGAGGTGAACCCTTAATTGGAGAAGTTATTGGCACTCCCTGCAGTTCTCTTATCTCTGCACAACCTGAAACAGCTCCAAGAAACTGTTTTTAAGCCTTGAGCAGCCCTACATCAGCTGACTTGCTCGTGCCCGGCTCTGATGCAGGCAACCCAATTGCCTAATGAGTCGGGGAGCAGTCATCAGGGTACTCAGGGAAGCTGAAGAATAAGGCAGACACAATTTTGGGGTATTTTTGTAACATTTTCCATAATTTTATGCATTTGAAATATTTTAACCTTCTGTTCTTACTGAGGAAAAATGTGTTGATTTTTTTATTTTGATGGGAGAGGGGATGGGTTGAGAGTAACTGGAAAAACAAATTCCACCTTCAAGGCAGACCTATAAAGTAACTTTAGAAGAACAGCCTGCCCATGTGTTCTGAGTATTTTTCCAAATTTTATTTGGCATGCTCTGCTGTGCAATTCCTTTTATTTCTGAAAATCTTATTTTAGTTTAATTTATTAGGAATAATACACGATAGATCAGCATTATATCACTTAGAACCTCAGATTCAGTATAGACCGCTTTATACATCAAGATCACTTGATCAGACATGCTATAACCTATTTAATAGGTCTTTGTGCTGTCTGAGCCGTGATTATAACTATGTGTTATTGCCAGAACAGTCTCTGATGTTTTTGAATTAGGAGCAGATGAATATCAACAAACATCCAAATAGATGAATATCCAGAATTCTGAAACATCTCATGATATGAGATGCACACTTAAGATAATAGCACATGCTACCACTTTACTCCATGTGCACAAGCAGGAATTGTTTGAGTCATTTCTAAATGGAAGACTGTGAAGTACAATGTCTCAAACAAGACTAATGAAAACACTGATTTTTTTTTTTAATCATAAAGAACAGTCAGAGAATTTTAAAGATTATTCCCATGCATTCATTCATTCATTATTCATTATTCCCGTGAATTTCAACAAAAAGACAGTTATCATAAGTTAACACTGGACATATTTTTAAAGATATATTCTAGTACCAGCAGCAGATGTACTTAATAAAAATCACTGTGTAATATTTTAAAGCTCAAGATCTTGAAGAATCATTTAGCCTTGAATCAAGTATTTTTCTTTATCATGAGGAACAGGGAATAATTTCTCTTTCCTGGGAAAACCACGTAGTTTCTACTTCTATCTAGCATGCAAGTCCCTAGTACTTGAGGGAGAGATTATTTTCTGTGTATTATTCCCTTGAATAAACTATAGGGAGTTACAACTGCTGAGTGCAATTAATGTGTTTGAATAAAATAAAAAAAGTAAAAAGTTTAGGCACCAAAAGGGGTGAAACACAATATTGTGCAATCCCATCCTACCTGGAGACATTCCAGCATGCTCTTCACATCTCAGCTGGCTCTTTGCTTGCCAAAATACCTACTAGTTGAAGTCCTAAGATCTAAGACCTAAATACATTCTTTCCTAATCAGCAATTAGATAAAAACAGAAGTTGCAGGCCTTTTTTAAAATCAACAGCATTCCTTTCAGAAGGTAACTGGATGAAGCTGTAGCTCCAGAAGCCCTGGAAGATTACAGAAACTACTAAATGCTGAAATGTGAACTGAAGAAAAATTAAAATCAGAACAAAATCTAATTAATAAATACAACAAAGTATGGAAATAACTGTTAGAGGGGAAAAAAAAATATAGGACAAAAAACACTTAAAGGAAAGCAAGGAAGTGAAAATTCATAGAAACCTCAAGTTTCTGGACTATATAAAAGCTAGAGCAGTAATCTAGTTGGAGGTCCCAGCACCAGGTAGCAACGATAAGGTAACTAAAGACTACTGTAATCCATAAGTGTTGGACATGTCTGTTAAACTTGAGATAAATGTTTTCAATGTTTGAGTGCATTTCATTTTGCAAGCCTGAAGTTCATTTTTAATACTATGTGAAAAGCAAGAATAACTTTACAAGTTATTTGATAAAACAATTGAAATTAGTATGATCAATCAAATTACAGTAATATATGTCATATTTTACCACAGCAAAAGCTTTTTTTTTATTATTTTTCTGTCCTCTTTTTTATATGATGAATGCAAGTGAAAGATAATATGAAATTTCATTTATGCACGCACATTACTTTGAGGGGAAAAAAGACTATCCACTACAAAATTCACTTAAGTGCTTACTTTTTCCTCCTCCTTTCTAGTTCCTCACATATTCATGAATGTTTCTAATCTCTTTTTATGTTCGAGGAATGAAACAGGCTTCAAATTTGTCATAAGTATGGAATGTATTCCCTGATATTAAGTTGTGGGGAATCCTTCCAGTGTTACAGAGTAACTTACACAGCAGCTGTGATCAAGATGTCTGTGAGGTTTTCTTCGCTGTGCTGTTTACCTGTTCTGAAACACTTACTGTTTTAATATCTGAGCCAAAGCCCAATCAGAATAGTAAGATTTGTGTGTGTAGTGTTTTGGGGAATGCTTAGGGGTTTGTGGTTCTTTTGTGGCAATTTTTCAAGATACTGGAAGACAAAATAGTGGAAAATTAGAAAAAGATTTGCAAGAGTCCAGATGCAACGCTCAAGGTCAGTTCTGTCTACTTAGAGTTAAGTTTGCAATGAATCAACTCCATAATTTTGACATGAACCATCTCTCTAGCTTTTGAGAGACTGATGAGCTACCTGGGGAATGTATGTTCATTGTTAAAAGACTATGAAATCTTTCACAACCTAAATATTCAAACTGAATCAATCAATTTTTAAAATACATTGTCTTGCATTTTTCAATTTAAAAGAAAATTTACATTGATCTCACAATTCCCTGTGGTTACTTGTAAATTGGTGAAGATTTTAGACCATGGCTCTCAGTCAGTAAAATTGCTATTGATGTATTTAAGCCATTTTTGCAACACTGTTGGTCCTATCCTTTGGACCATGGACAGGTATATCTTTGAGTTTGGAATGCAGCAAGCAGAAGCAATAGGATGGGGAGTGGGGAAACCAAGAATTAACACAGGCTTACCTCTATGAACTCTTCAGAGTTCAGAAAAGGAAGTTAATATTCACACTAGACTTATTTTAAAAGTTCCACTGAATATGGGTGTATCTTTGGACTCCAGGTGTTGTCATAAAGCTAAAGGAATTTGAAACACGTAGATCTATATCACCAATTTATTGCCCAGTACTTTTTTGCTTTTATAATTTTTCAGCTTTTTTAAGTCTAATGTAGGGAGCAAAGAAAACTGTCTGTATAAATGCTTCATAAAGAAATAATTCCTTTTTTTTCTGTGATTTTGTTTTTTCTTTTTTTTTTTTCTCTGCTAGACCCTTGATGTAATGGTTACATACAGATCTGTATTTGCTCTAGCATTATAATACTGTAGCTGACATTGGGATTTGCAGTGAGACATTTAGTGTGTAATTGCGAACTACCAGGTATATAGTGTGTAAACTACCAGGCAAATAGCATGTAAAATGTTCATATCCATCACATCCAGTCACTCTGCTTCCAGTGAAGCTCATTCGTACATCAGCTTCCTCCACAGGCATCTTGTTGTACTGATGCCATCATGTTAATAATGTCTTTGACCTTATGCCAACTGGCATTTCAGAAGCTGAGAGTTTTCATTTTATTTTTTCAAATGAGAAGAGCAATGATCTCAACAATATTTTTCTTGGCTATTTTGGGCAACTGAAGTTCTCTCCATTGCTCGCATAAGTACTTAAATCTGATTTTGTTTTTCTGAATTGCACCTATGCAGGATGCCTTAGCCTCTGTAATATGTGGAGACAGACCAAAATTTTACCAGTTTCCTATTTGAAACAAAATTAAATGTGCAAGGAGCATTCTAACATTTTACATATATATACTCTCTACAAGCTTAAGTTTTGCCTTGTAAATGTTTTATTTGTTGGTGATTTTGTTACAATTAGGTTCACTTTGTAATTTGACTTGGGGTGAAAATTAATTTCAAATAAAAATTTTTCAGACAACAAGAATTACCTTTTCAAAAAGGTTCCCAGATTGAATTCTCTATGAACATAGATATATTGTAGATATCATAGATAGAATCTATAAAGAGTTCAAATCAATTAAAATCAGGGGACTGGTTTGACTTCATCTCAGATACATCACTAAGTCTTCCCTGGATTTTGTATCTCACAAACACACAAGAAAAATCTTTAATGGCCTTAAAAACAAGATCTGTTTATTGCCATGACAGCATCACTTGTAGAATGCAGTTTCATATTTTATGCCAGGCCAGGTTCAGACACACTTGTACTTGAATTGGAGATCAGTGTGGGAACTGAGCTGACAATTTTTTTTCTATAAATTGTCATTCTTTCTTTGCGTTTTAGAGATACCATGCTCAATCATGATTTTGCTGATGCTAGTCTGGGGGATTTTCCATTATTCAACTGATATGTTAGACATATCTGCCAATCCACAGTTACTAAAAATCACAAATTGTACTTTATATAAAAATTAGCTGCAATCATATTTGGCTTCCTCAATTCATGTGTTAAAAAAATAAAAGTAAAAAAGATTCACACATTGTTTTCTTTCCAGATAGGAGAAATTAAAAAACATAGGAGTGAAACCAAGTGCCCCAGACAAAATCTAATTTGTGTAATTGCAGTAAACAAAGCAGTTCTACTTAAGTCAACTGCAGTTGTGATTAGATGTATCATTATTCATGTTCACTTCTTCTGTTGCCATTCTCTGAATTGTTATACAGCTGTGAAATTTCATCTCCAAAAGACAGCTGCACAGCAGTGGTAGGCAAAAATAGGGATAGTAGGTGCTTATGGTTTGCTTAAAGCTGCATATAACTTTCAGCGTGATTCTTTAGATGCCAATTTAAATATCAGGATAATTTTTGCTGACAAAATTTCTAAGAAACCCCTATCTTCTTTGGTCCTCAGAGTCTTATCAGACTCATCTAAGTTGACACCATAAGGAGTGTTGAGTGAAGAGGCTTTTTTTTTTAAACTGTTGTGATTTTATGCTGTTCTGAGGCAGTGGAAGGTGTTTGCGCATATTTGCAAGTGTATTAGGAGACTATCGTCTCCTGATAAAATGAAAATAAGCTTCTGTACTGAACTGTCAAATGCTCTATTCAAAAAGTCCCTCAGAATGCCATTGTAGGATGGGCTTGATCGCAAACTTATAGGCTTCGTCCTCATTTAATCCATAATGTGAACAGGCTTGGAAGAGGTTTTAGCCGTTAAAGCAACACAGCACAAAAGCAATTATGGTGTAAATTTCAGTTTTGTTTTAATTTCTTTCTAATCACAATGTGTTTATCCAAGCCTCTATTCTGCAAATTAATGAAGAACCCACTCTACAAAGTAAATACTGGGATTTTGGTAGGTATTCAACCTGGGCCAAGAAGGGGTTTAGAGTTTTGTGGTTTTGTTGTGTAATGAAATTGCAATGGTATATTTCATAAATGTATTCATACAAAGTCTGCTTTTAATTTCATGAGAGCCTAACTCCAGCCTCATCAGGCTTATCTTCGTGCCATTGCTGGATCTTTAATTCTTCTTTTGTTAGTCTCTAAAGAGTACGTATAACTTTTAACAGGAATCTGGCTGAGCCAAAAAGGAAATCATCTCAATAATGCTGCATGCCAGTGCTTTGTGTACATCTCATTATCACAATATGCTAAGGCCGTTAGAGGCTACGCATGATATTGAAAACACAAGAGGAAGTCCTTCTGAAAATAAAACTGTTCTTCGTAGTAGAAGACTGGTAGTTCAAAATCATCCAGATGTCTCAGGCTTGATAAAAAATGTAACAGCACTAGATAGTCAGTTACTTACAGGACTGCTCTTTATCTCAACATCATATCAATCTATTGTAAATATTTTGTCAAGGGTCTGCTTAAGGCTGGAGAGAAAGTTGGATTACTTTCACCACTGATAAAGCAAACAATGCAAAGTATTGCTCTCAAAAGGAGTAGATGTGCCTGTGCTTTCCTCATCCTTGTTTTTTTGAACCACTAACAATGTCAGTCATTCTCAATACCAAGATTACAAAGAGTAAAAGATTGTTTATGCAAAAACCTCCTGGAGACAGCATAGGAAATAGGAAGCCTTGCATTTATACTGGTAATCCCTCACCTCCTAACATCACTCATCTGTTAGGGAGAGAGAAGTGTTGTAACATCTGGTTCAGTGTGGTGAGTTTTCATCTTCTGTTGGGAGGGCTGATGTCATGTAAGGAACAGAGCAGCACACTAACTGCTGTAAACGAGAGGCAGCAGCAGTGCTTGTCCTGGGAGCTGGGGCTCATGGATCAGCTGAATGGCTGCCTGCAGCCCTCATGTGTTGATTCTGGCTCATTAAACATCCTATTAATCTTCAAAAAGCTTTCAGGCATGAGTGGTTTGGAGAGTGAATATAGGTGAGAATTTGCAGGTGTCATTCACACAAAACAGCCATCTTCCACACTCTTTTCAACAAACAGCTTTCCTGGTCTTTCAGAGCACAGAAGGAAATTCTTTCCACTACCTTTTACCCTGTCTGAAATTTCTGAGAGCACCAGAATCCTTAACATTTTGCAAGATGGCAGTGAAAACGTATAGGAATGGAAAGTCAGTTTGTAAGAATCAGAAGGATATTTGTTTTGGAAAAGTTATGTACTATATTCAACCCACATCCTTTAACTTTCAGTTTTTGAGTGTCACCACAATATATATGGCTGCATGAGTCATCTCAATCCTGTATCAATCAACATTACAAATCTCTCTAATATTCTGTTCTATTCTTTTGGGAAAGAACAGCATAGAAGAATAGGGCAATTTTAGTCAATTTGATGTTTATGCCATGCTTGACACCTGACTTCACTTTAGTAACACCTGCCTGAAGAATAATTAGCAGGCCACTTTTAAAGAAAGAACTTCCATACACCACAGATGGCATTTTTCATACCAGACAGGCAACGATGTATGTTGGAAGTGAGCCAAACTGTCTGCAAAAACTGTGAGAAATTCAAGACAGACATCTGAGTGGAAGGAAAGTTTTACCTTCCTTGATACCCCTACCCCCCGTGCATCATTCAGGAACATCTGTTCAAACCTACCGCTGTATAATGCACTTTATTTTTCTTATCTACTAATACCACAAATTACAGAAAGAAAGCAGCATAGCAAGTTTCTTTTATATGGGTTACAAACCCTATTATTTAATTACATAATGTGATGATTTGCCAGCTATACAGATCCTGTATTATAAGGCTCCTGTTAGAACCAAGAACAAAACTTTCATAACACCATAATACGGGGTTTTCAACTCACATTTCCATAAAGTGGTCCTAATTTTCACTGCATACTCAAAACTTCGTTGAAATCAGGATACCATGTGTCATAAGGGAGGCACAAAGGCAACAGTCACTTTGGAAATTATTGGCTAATGTCTTAATCTTGGACTGTTCACTGATTTGTATGAACTTCTGTGTGTACTTTGGGCTAAATCCAAATCCTAGTGAAATCAATCGTAATCTTTCCATTGCCGTCTATAGGCTTCAGATGAGGTCCTTTTCTGCCTTTACTTCTTCCTTGCAAAAATCCTGAGATCTCTTCATAACATTGTCACCAGAATCAAATGTTTTGCACAAATATGCTAAAATTAGAGAAGTGACAGCTCTATGTTGTACTTAGTATCGCTTATGAAAGAAAAAGTTGTGTATTTTATTTCCAAAGTTCCAATGAATAGGTATATACATGAGAATTATAGAAATATGTATACAAAATTATTTACAATGTGTTTTAATTCCAAATTTTGGGGCTTTTTTTTCTTCTCTGGTAGTTTTTACTCTTCAAAAATGCATTTCCGTGGTAATTTCATAGAATTTTTCTAAGCAAGTTTTTTAGGATACATTTTTAATTTGGACGAATGTCCATTTCAGTATTTTCTCAGCTGTGCATGTGACTTTCATTGCAAATAATGTGGTAAGCATTTAGATTAGGCATATTTCTAAAAACCCTGAAGTCCATAAGCAAACAAAAGTTACATATACAGTGTCTATGTGTTCATGGTGACATTAAGGATGAGAATCTGTCCCCACTTACATAGATATTTGCCAGCATTCATTGCTTCATATGGTTTTGGAGCATACTTCTGTAATACAAATCTCATATTATCGTGTGGTTATAAGACAAGAAAGTTCCTGCAGAAATCAATTATCATGATGTTCACTTAAAAGATTAGTGAATCTCAAACTTGTTTGTCACAGATGAAAGATAACATTTTACAAGTTTTCTCGTAATGGATGGTAAATTTTCAAAATGTACAAAAAAATCCAAATGTTAGCAGAAAAGTACTTAGTCCAAATTTTCTCTCTCTCTCTCTCTCTCAGAGTCATTCTGTGAACTAGTAACGTTATTTTGTTCGACATCAGAAGTTACTATTTAAACTCAAGTATATAGCCTTAATAGATATAAACATAATACATAAAAATTTCTAAACTTTTTGATTCACAAATTGCAAACAAAAATACAAAATCATTTATGGAAAGAACGGGAATGTGGCAATACATTTTGTTCCAGTCAACTAGTCCTCTGAACAGAACTAGAGGCAATTTAATTATTATTTAATGTCCCGGATCACATTCTTAAAACTTATTTAGGAAAAAATTCTAAAAATTATATTTTTCAATTCTTCTTTGAAGAATTTGCTCTTTTTTGTGAATCCTATTAAGGGAAGAAGACAGGGTCCTGAGAGTTGGAAGAAGCTATCATATAAGGCATTCAAGGGACAAATGATATAAAAAAAAGAACAGAACCAGGTTGTCACAGCACATTTGGTAGTGAACTAATCCCTAATAGTGAACCTAATCCCAAAAGGCTAACTGGGCCTATGATACAAGGTGGCCAGTACAAATTTCTTTTATGCCCTATTTCAAAGCTTTCCTTTCTTTTAAAATCTTTGGAGTTTGTCTACAGAAGAGCATTGCAAGAAAAGGGAACTATGATTATTTCCTACTACAGCTACTACTTAACAAACTCTTCATCTATAACACTCTTTGGGGTCTTCTCTGTTTGTTGAACCTAACCAAGTCTACTGTCCAGGTGATAGTCTTCAACTGAATGAAAGCAAACCTTCCCCAAACTCTGCAGATAGGAGTCATTACAGTTCAGGTGCAGAAAAGGGACAGTGACTAGCAGAAAGGTCTGAGAAACTGCTGATATACTTACAGTTTGTACAGGTGACTGTGATAACCTCTTATTATGCCATATGGAGGCCCTGACTAACAGCCAGGGGCCTTAAACTACACTGAAATTGATTCCTACACGGCAGCCTTCAGCTCTAAATGATGCCAAAAGACTATGGGTTTAAAAGTAAAGTGGAAAGAAATATATAAAAGCAAATGAGCTCCATGGAGTCGTTATGAATCTGAGGTAACTGTGTCCATCACCACTGAAGCCTTGTGCCAGTTACTGCCAGTTATCTGCTACATTGCCTTTTTTAAATGAATATAGACATCAGGTTGTATACAGAATTTTCCCTTTCAATCCATACACGTTACATAATGGTATTAAATTACGGTACATAATTGGTTAAACATTACTCTCTAAAATGTCTTGAATCTTGTAGCTGATCTTAAATACTGCATGTACTCTATTAAATACAAGCTCACCCAAGAGACATCAACTGACTGAAGCCAGGAAATTCTAAATGAAGGCTCAAGATGACATTTTGTCCCTTACTTATATAACTATGTTTCCTCATAGCTACTAAGAGTGCATGTCCTAATAGCGCTTTTTTCTTTATTTGTACAAATAATATTATTGCAGCAGTCAGAGCCTTCACTTAAGAAAGTATAAACTACCTTGAAATTTGGCCTGTGGTGGAAAGATAGAGATATAGAGTCTCTTCTTGTGCTCCTTTTTTATAACTACTTTTAGACCCAATGAAAAGTCAAGAAAAGGTAAGCAGTTAATTAAATTAGCAAACTACTTCCTGTGTATGGTTTAATAAATTCAGACAGCTTGCAGTAGTATTATTTTAACCATACCTCTTGAACTGCTATTGTCCAAATAAAACTGAAAACAGTATCTGACACCATAGTAAACAAAAACATAAAAACTCGACAGTCACAAAGAAAGAGAAAGAAACCCTGAAATCTGTGGCCTTGTACCCAAGACAGCAGAAAAAAGAATTCTTATCTTCCATCATGCTGAAAACTAAACTCTTAAACATCACTTTTTTACAGTCAATTATATTTTCTGTGTAGATTTCCTGAGTACATTTATGTGTTTGTCTCAGTGACACACCAGCAACAGAACATCAAAGAGAGATTGACTCTGGACAGATAAAATATCAAAATTATGATGGCTCAAAAAATACATTACTCACCAGAAGCAGGATTCATTGACAAGCCATGAAATGTGATTAGCCACTATTTCATAAAAGGAATTAACAAGGAGAAGTAAACTTGACTAGGTTTCATCACATTTCACTCTACCACCAAGTGCCTGCACAAGTTTGGGCAAATCACAATCCTAGGACTTGATTTTGTCCATCTGTTAAACGGTGTAATCTTAGCTATACCATATGGTTTGACTGGTAGGAGACTTAGTCTGCAGACAGATATAAACCAAAGAAGAGAAAACAAAACCCCAGGTTGTAGTTCAAAAGCCTTTATCCATACCTGTTTTTAGCAACAAAATTGCGCTAAAACTTTGATACAAACCCGTAATATCTTACCGCATGTGATTGATCCCAGGAGCTTCCATAAGACAGTTTTTGGGTAATTGGGGTATTCAGAACAAGATGAGACATCATCTGCATTTATGGGTTCTGAGCAGACCTGCTAACCCACAAAGTGGTGTTAAAGTGTGGGGCATTTGTTGCTGCTGTATCTGGCTTGAATAAGCTAGCTGAAATCTGGAAGAAGCATGTCTGTATTTCTGTGGGGCTGTGCTTGCAAGGAAGTTCCTTCAAGACCATGGTAGGAAGTTCACTGTACCCAGACTTCATAGCTTCAGCTGCCGCCACTTTTGAGTTCTCTGCACTATCTTGCACACACCAATGAGGTACCCACAAATAGTTGTTCAAATCCACCAAAGGTCTTTAAGTAATCCAAAAAGTTATTACATAGAGTTAGCACCTTGCACACAATTTCAAAGTCTGAGCTGCTTTTCAAACATGGGAGATATTAAATTTCGGGGTTTTTTTCCTGTAATATAAAGTCACATAATTTGGTTCTTTGAAGGTTCATTCAATTATCTAAACAAAAAATCTCCTAGCACTGCAAATTCATTTGCGTATTTCTCTCTTCAGCCTCATGCTTGAAGTCTCAGCAGATTCAGTTAAAACAAGGAAAATGGAAAATATTATCTTTCTCAATAGAAAAAAGATCTTTCTGGTAATGAGATTATTATGGCTCACAAATTGCCATCATCACACATACTGGCTGCTTCCCCACTGCAAGTATCCCAGTCCAATCCCAGTTCTGCTAACAGAATAATACACCTTTCAAAATGCCTTGGGCTAGAAACACATTTCTGGTACATTTCAGGTAATGTAAATAAAGCACTTCCATTTGTTCTTTTAAAATATCAGCTCAAACTTGGTTGATTTTTAGATTCAGTCATAACTTTTCTATGACTGACAGCAATAAACAATTCTGTAAATCTGAAAAGGGATTTTTGCAGAGTACTTGAAGACAGTAATCTTCTCTCTCCTCATTACTAGAAAAACAAGTCACATCATATTTGACTAAATCTCTGTGGTTAAAAAGTGTTATTTGAAAATTAAATATAATTATTTTCAAATTTCCATTATTATTGTTCATTTTGAAATATAGTAATATTTCATTAAAGAGGGAGGAAAAAACAGCCAAGAATAAGCTTTAGTCTGAACCACTGTATTTTTTATTGTTTTGATAATCCCTAACAACACCCAGAAAACCTTTTCCATCCAGACATGAAATCAAAAATATCAAGTATTCACGAGTATTTGGCTTACTTCTCTATCCTATTCCCATTCTCAGCGCTTTTATATGACAAAGGCATTTGAAAAAGAACTGAAAAAAGGATCCAAAGCCCTTTAACTGCTGGAATCAATTAATGCTCTGAAGTCTTTTAAGAAATTAACTACCCATTGCTTGGATATTTTAAACTAAAACGGTCATGAAAACAATTAATGTGCAAGAAAGATCAAACTTACGTTGGAAAGAATTTGGAAAACAGACAGAGAGTCCCTGATCACATTTAACTTTTATGATGTCCTACTACTCCACGTAACAGAGCTTCAGTGAATGCTCACAAGTATTTACTAGGATATGCACATTTCTCGCTCCCTTTTTCTTTCTCTCATCTCCTTCTGTTGCACTACCCAGTCCAGTTAATCTCTGGTTTATTTTTTTTTAAGACACTTTGGTTTTTTTTCTTCTCCTGAACAGCCTTATTGAACAAAGGTATGATAATACAAGCATGCATCCCTTTCTGATATTTATTCCCTTTCATCCATTTCAACAAGCTTCAACAGCATAGCCCTTTACATTTGCTCTAAATCTGGAAAAAGGTTGAACAGACTCTTGTTGGTTTTGGCTGAAGACATCAGTAGCTGCCAGTTAAATTTTTCCTGCTAAAGGAAAAAGTTTCCCAAGTGTATCAAGGTAGAAGGTTTATCCAAGATTAAAAGCCTAAATTTGAAAACAGCTTTGTGTTGTCCCCAGACAAAGTTCTGAAAGACCCAGAACTTTTGCTGCTTAGGCAAAAATCACTTTTAGAATCATATGAAATCACTGTAGAAAGACCAGAATTATTTAAAAATGATTATTTATTAAACATATTTCTTTACAAAGTACAATCAATGTTTTGCATTAAATTTTGGGGTTTGGTATTTGCCTGTATGTACACAAAAGCTTATAACAGAAAATGTGTCTTGATTTTACACAAGGGGCACAATATAATTACCTTCATATTTTGATTTCTACCAACATAAGCAGTTGATAATAACTTTCAGTTTATTTTTTAAAATAACTGAAAGTTTTGGTTTTTTAAACTGAATATGAAGCAACAACATTTCTACAAAATGTCAGTATTTATCAATGTACTCAATTATGAAAAAATAGAAATTAATAATCCTTTGGAAAGTTTCCACTGAGCATGAGTGGAACATGACATTTTTGGCAGGTTACTGGACTATCCTTATGATCCTAAAAATCACTTTTTGCAGTTATAAGATAGGAAGAATTGAAGAGCTAGGTAAGTTTAATAATACCCTATTAGCAGCAGCTGATAGTAAATGCAACATAAGGTTTGTTTTGTCTGTCATACAAGGATGTGTCATAGCAGACACTATTGTATTGTTCTTTACTTGAACAAAAGTATCTGCATGTATTGTATGTCTTTGGAAAAACAAAACAAAGATAAAGAGACAAAAAGCCATTTTTTGTCATGAGTGACTATTGCCATCAGCTAATATGAATGCATTGCTAAAAATTAGTGAAGACAGGAAAATGCTGTAAAGTAAATATATACAGAGTTAAAATACATTTCTTATCCACTAGATAGTGATTTTGTGGCACTGTGGTTTTCAGAATATAACATCTGTCGAGAGCAATGTAATTTTCAGTGCAAGCTAAAGCAAAAATACCTGCCCACTGTCATAAACACGACAAACAAATCTGGAATGTTCAAAGTAAGTTTGTCTTCCGCTTCTCCACACTTGAGGCACCTTTAAGACATGGCACTTACTGTAAACCATCTAAAAATCGAGAAAAGCAGACACAATAAGCCTGAATTTTCCATAACAACTTTAAAAATCATTGCCAGAGTCACTTGCATAAGTAAACGATGCCTTTGTAAGGCCTGCCAGCAAAGCATCTTTCCTGAGAACGGAGCTGGGGCACTTTCTGTGTATCATAAGTGTGCGTGCTCAGAGCTGTGGTCGCTGTCGTGGCTGTCGTCGTTCGCTAGTGAGTCCCCCGTGTGCTGGAGACCAGCTGCGCCGATGCCAGAGAGCTCAGAGGGGAGCAGTGTGCCCTTTTTCACATTCACCAGTTCCTTCTCCCGGGCCGCTGCCCCTTGCTGGCCCCCTTTTACCCGCTTCCACTTCATCCGCCTGTTCTGGAACCAAACTTTTACCTTCATAGAAAAAGGACACAACAAGAAAAAAAAAAGATGGGGTCATTGAAGGTGATAATGAACTTTCTCTTTTTTCTTGTGTTTTTAATGTGCGTTTCTGGCTGTATGGTAAAAAGCTTAGCAAGCCTTCCTGAAGATCAGGCAATTCAGTGTTGGGTAGGACGTGAACACGGCGGATGTGACGATAACGACAGCAAAGGAAGAAAGGGGGTTACTGTAGGAAGACAGCTGGGCTATCTGCTGCAGAGAGCTCCATAGGAAGATCTCAGAGCCCTTTAGAAAACATTTAAAAGTACACATAACTCTTGAAAAACATATTAATGCCATTTCTCAGGGCGAGAAACAAAGACAAAATGTTTCCCATACTGCGCAAAAGAACGTGCATTTCAAGTAACAGAGTACTCTTCATAGGAGGGTAGTTACTTTGGAAAGAACTTGCACTGGAAAGTTGGTATGGCTTTCTGCTTTGTTTCTGTGGTGAGTTTCAGGTGCAGCAGTTTAAAAGCACTTTTTTAAAAACTTGCTGAAGTATCTGAAAGAGCATTTCTTAGCATTGAAACTTAAGACTTCCCTGTCTATTTCACAGATGTGTTTAAATTATTCTAGTCAACTCATCCTTGATTCTGAGACATTTAGCCATGGATCCTGGTCACATTTTTCAGAAAACAAATATCCCCAAAGTCAGAGGGCACAATATTCATAAATTTGAATCGAAATCAGGTAATAAGTTCAGATAAGAATGGAAAATAAATTCATAGCATGGAAGATTAAAAATGTATCTGTGTTTAAGTCACAATAACCCCAAAGATTTTACTCCAGCTGAAACTCATTTCCCCTCCTCCCCTTTTCTGTATGGAAATATATGAGGGAGAAGTAAACCTAAATTATTTGCACTGCAAACCACAAGGATTTTTTTTTTTCAATAGCCAAAAGAAAAGTAAAGAAACGAAAGATGTGCATAGCATCTGTCAAGTGTATTAGACTGGATTAAAGACTGATTTCAGATCAACTTGAAGTATTGTCACCGAAAACAGTGTGAATAGAACATTATTCGGTTTGATTCATTTAGAGTTAATGTTGCTGAAAAATCTCGTGTGTGTGTCTGTGCAGCTCTTCAGATGAAGGTTCCACAGAAACATAAACAATGTCTACAACATTTCACTTGGAAAGAAAGCAAGAAAGCTTGCAATGTTGGTATATCCTCTTCTGCGTTTAACAGAATGTGTTTCAGAGTTCTAAAAGAAACAGCGAGGAACAGGCACAGCAGGACATATTGTACAACATGAGTAATAGAGCCACAAAAATGCTGTTTTGCTGAATCTGTCTTACACATCCAGGAAACATCACAGTGTTTAACCTTTACTATCACTTTGAATTTTACATTAAAATTTTACTACAACTGAACTGATAGATTACGTCACTATCTTTGTGTAAGTATGCAGGAAGGAACAAAGGTATATTTATTTTTTTAATACTCTATATTCCTCCTAAAATCAAAGTGAGCTGTTAAAGCAAATCACTTGGGAACAGAGCAAAATGATTCCAGGTTAGTTAAGAGCCTTAAAGCACAGCACATCTTTTCCTCTAGTGAACTCATCAGAGCCAAAGAATCTGCCTTGTAAAATGAAATGAGTGTAAATATTACTGGCTGATGTTGGAAATTATCACACTCAGGACTGCTGTCAGAAGTGTCCATGAAAACAGTGTTTTCAAAAGGGTATAGCATTGGCAGCCTTCTGGGGGAAGTTATGACATTATTTTCTTTAGGTTTTGGTTGGGTTTTTGGTGGGGTTTTTTGGTTTTTCTACAGTGAAGTTTCCCTTGCAAAAGGGACTACTCTGCTGGTACGAGATAGTTCAGTAGGTGCAACTTCAGGCATAATCTGAACATCAAAAAAAAAAAAAAATTTGGATTCAACCCAGTACCATGGGATATTATCACATTTCTTCTGAAATAAGGGACAAAAGAGTTTTATTTGGTAAGAAATTACAGGATTGGAGTAATTGTTAAAAGATGTAATAAATTCTCTGGATATTTTTATGTCCTTGAACATTCACAGAATAATTGACAGCACTGAAATCCTAAAACAAAATAATAAGGTATAGATGAGGACACATTTGAAGCAAAAATTTCAGTGCACAGCCTGGATGCAACCTACTTTAACTTGTTGGACCAGGAGACATCCAAGCAAACAGCCTTCCAGATGCAACCAGTGCATTTTTGGATATTTGAGAAATTGAAGCTAGTACTCCTGTAACCATTGTCACAAGCTGTCCTGGATGGAATAGGGGTGAGCGGGATAATTACTGCCTGGTTTCTGATGCAGGTGCTCATTATTTTTCTCTTGTAGACAGAGCTAAACTCTCACATCTGCTGACTTGACTTTTTTTTGACGGTTGTCTACTCCAGTTTAATAAGTAAATTTTGTTGTTGTTTTCCATTTTTTATTACAATATATTTTGCTTCTGCTTTTTATAATTCCAGTCACTTCACAATAGCAGAGTTGAGAGGAGTCTGTCCCCTTGAGCATTAAACCCAAGAGAACTGATTGACACCAGCTTCCAGGTAATGAGTAGCCGAGGCCAGGGAGTACTTCCTCACTCAGATCACCTGCCCTCAGATTAGTTCATAGGCTTATGCCTCCAAGTGCCTCCACCAGAGATGAATTGAGGTCAGTGTCTGCATATTAGTTGATATAAATGAATTAAAGGATGATGACTTCCCTTTTCAAGCATAAGTGCGAGATACATATATATATTCCTCGGAGTATCCAGCATGCAATGCTATGTCTGCCCATGACCCATGGTCTGGGAAACATGGCATCTGAGAGCAGTCGGGCTAAAAGGACTCCAGCTACCTTTGCATGCATTCTCTTGAGTGTAGAAGAAAAGCAGGAACACTGACAATCCCATAGGATAAAATGTACTCATGACTGGCCTATAGCCTTCCCGTAAAGAGAAAATGTTAAGTGTTAAAAAGAAAAAAAAAAGTTAAAAACGGCTTGTTAATGGCTGTAAATAAACTGCATCTTGTTTACTTAGAGAATATTAAAAAAAGAAATGTCTTTATTTGGTACACCAAAGATTGTTTTCAAAAGCTAGAGTTATAGTGAGCTTTATTATTGAAAATATGACAAATTTATTTTGATATAATTTGCTGCACTAGTGTACAGCAGGGCTCTTATATGAGGGAATATATTAGATATTTTTTATATATATTTCTTTATGTCCTCCATTATAAAGTACTAAAGTCCAATTTTGACCTGATCCAAAGTGCACAAATGTCAATGTGAGTTTTTCCATACAGCTCAATAGACTCTAGATGAAGACTTTAATGCTCATGTGCTAATAATATGAGACAGGTACTTCACTTGTTATTTCCTCTAGAGATCAAATTTAGATATTGGAATTCTGAACTTCCTTTGGAGCTGAAGAGTCAGTTATGGAGGGTATAGTTGTTACTGATATGTGATCCATCTATATTTTAGTAATAGGAAGTGAAGCAAACTTTGTGTGAAGTGCTTCAGAGCACCGATTTGTCTGGATTCATGGAAAACCACATTTTTGAAACACAGAACTCATTTAAAATTTACAGGTGTTGCACAAAACATGAATCAGAACGAAACACCCTGAGAAACAAAAAGGAAAGAGGACAAAGAAAGAGGAGAGAGAATAAAAGAAATTAATAGAATAGAATGGAATGGAATGGAATGGAATGGAATGGAATAGAATAGAATAGAATAGAATAGAATAGAATAGAATAGAATAGAATAGAATAGAATAGAATAATCAAGAAACACAGAAAGGAGGGCGTTTGAGTGAATGAAAAACAAAGAAATAATAAAATAAAAATAACAGAGAGTGAAGAAAAGCCCTTATTGAAGTGGACTTGAAAAACTTTTGAACTTTTTCCCAGTAAAATAACTAGCTGGTGCCATTTCCAACTTTTGCAAAAAATTATATCATTTTAAAGTAGTTTAAAGATCTAGTGTGGCAAAATTAGTACCATAGGATTTATGAACCTTTATATGCTATTTTTCAAGTCTGTTAGCTCAGGATCTGAGAGTGCTCATCACCTGCCAGAATCAGGTCCTAATTGCTTACTATTTATTAAAATAACCCTCTCCTCCACCCTCTGACTAGCACAACTTAACTGTATAGAGCAAGCATATGTATGTACAGAAAACAAAGGAAGTGGAGGGAAATGAACTATATAAAAGATGATGGTAGCATTAACAGCTGTTTCTAAATCAGCACTTATGAGCCAGTCTATTGAGCACATCTGCTTACTGGCACGAAAGCCCTGTTTCTTTTCCCTTAGTCAACAAGTTGTTTAGCATCTGCATCTCCATATCTGATGATTAGACTGTTACTTAAGATATGAGTAAATTATTTATTAAATTTTTCCTGATGTACAAGATAAATGTTTTTGCCGTGTCCAATTTACTTTAGGGCCTACTCTGTAGTAATCGCAGGAGGAGGGTCAAAACAGTGTTAAAAAGAGTGTTAGTGTCTACATTGCCAAAGTAATTATTATATACTTATGAAAAAAGGTCCTTGGTAGTCTTTAGGGCCACACAATGTGCTGTCATGCATTTGTATCTTTAATACAACTGCCTGATGTGGGCATCAACATATAATTTTCGTTCAAACTGAGCGTGTTTCCTAAACTTCTGATTTAACGCTCCTTCTTCAGCAGAGCTCTGCAGTCACGTTAACTTAAAGAAAAACTGACTTAAAAATTAAAGCATGACTGAATTGAAACTTAGTTGCACTGTCTGCTGTCCTTCTTTTCAGAAAAAAAGATTTCCTCTTTAAAAAAGCTCTTCTCTGAAATGAGTCTTTCCTAAAATTAGGTTTTCTAATCCAGGTTTTAGTGGCAAGAGTCCCAAACAAGATTAAAATTTGAGGCCTGATGTCTCAGAAACCTTAAAAATTAGAAAGCAGAGTCTGTGCTACTTGAAACTTATTTTGCTTTAAGAAATGCATGTTTCTAAGAGTCTTTCAAGTTAGTAGCCTAAATTCCATGTTTTATTATAACTAAATAATATGTCATGAAGACCAAACCATCAAGCTTTTTAAGAGTTCTGCCTTGGTTATCCATTGTCCATTTTCTTTTTTTTATAAATATTTTTAAATTTGTCAATTTGCTTTCCTCTAATACAGACCAACATATGAATAGCAAAAAAACCCCCAAGTTTTCAAAATTTAAAAAAATGAGGATTATTTCTAACCTGCTTTGGCTTTGAAAACATCCCTGCTATTTTTAGATAGTACACTTATGCTGCCAAGTTTTAAGGAAAATCAAACTCCTGAACTTTACAGAAATCACTGGTGTTTACAGATGAAGCTTACCTTTTTTTGCATATATAGAGATAGTATTTTCATGGTAGTTTATTCAGCAAACTTATAAAAGCAAACAGAAATGTACAACCAGAAGTTTCTTTTCCTAAGAATAAATATAAGTATTGGAAGAATTAAATCTATTGGTTTAAAATGTTTACAGAAATGGTAGTCATAATTATCAGTTCAATAAAGATAACATGAAATTTTATAGAGTCCCTGTATTTCAGTAATGCTGGATGCATGGGAGAGTAAGCTAAGGTAGTTTTATTAAATTACACTAAATTTTCTTCCCTATGTAATTTAAAGGAATTCCAGTTTCTATTCCAAAAAAAACCCTCTTAAAAACCTTAAATATTTTTTAGATATTAAAATCAGTTTAAATAAATCTGAGTATTAAATGTCTTCTTAGTTATTATAAAATATGATCAAAATCCATCACTTCTCTCTGGAAATTAATGAGTGGTACCAGAAACTTCTGATTAAAATTACTTAAGTCACCTGCTCACTGATTTAAAGAGATCTGCTCCGTGTTAAATTACAGGACTTTGCACTGAGTGTGTACAAGTACTTTGCAGCAGCTGTTGAGAAAAAGGGGAGGTTTTGGCAGGTGCACAAAGGACAGCTGGAGCTTTTGGCACCCAGGAAGGTGTAGGAGTGAGTTCTGGTTTATTATTACATAGAAGTCAGTTGAGGTTTGAGTACTGCTTAGGTGACACATTCTCCTTTCTACCTCCCACATTTAGACAGGGATGGAATAGACATTATATTTCAGAGGACAGCAGTGATGGAAGTACTTCATTCCAGTTTCAGAAGTCTTTGGGAGCACTCTGTTTACTCCCTCTACTCCATCCAAATAACTGCCACTTTCTCCACCAATGATCTTCCAAACTGGTTTCACGATCAAACCGCTAACTCTTCCTATTCAAAATCTCTCCAAAGTAGGTTTCACAGTTAATATACCTTAAGCAGAAAGGGGTATACTATTTCATATTCCTTTCTCCTACTGACTTGTTTTACATAGTCAAAGGAAATATTTTTATAATAATTAGTTTTTCTCTTTTTGGTGAAAGGCAAAGAAAGGCAATCTGTGGGGCTGCTGCTAGAACTCCCTCTACCTTATTCTCCTGTAATATATCTTTTTGGAGTCTGCTTTCATCCAATTTTTTTACATGTGTATAGTTCCTAAAGGGGGCTTACAAGAAGGATGGAGAGGGAGTTTTGATACAGGCAGATAGTGATAGGACAAGGGGGAATGGTCTTAAGCTGAAGGAGGGTAAGTACAGATTAGCTATTAGGAAGAAATTCTTAACTGTGAGGGTGCTGAGACATTGAAACAGATTGCCCAGAGGGGTTGTGAACTCCCCATTCCTGGAGGTGTTCAAGCCCAGAATGGATGGTGATCTGAGCAACCTGGTCTAGTGAAAGTTTCCCTGCCCATGACAGGGCAGTTGGAACTAGATGACCTTTAAGGTCCTTTCCAACCCAAACAATTCCATGATTCTATAATTCTGCGATTCTAAATCTACAAAAGAAACAAATGGTGGAAAACTAGTTCTTGGGGAAGATGATCTTTAGCTAAACATTCCTCTTCTTTGTGTACGCATTTACCTCCCTGAATTGCTCACACATAGAGTATTTTATTTCATGATAAAAAAAAAAAAAGCTAATGTGTATCACTGTGCACTCATTTTGCACAAGTCAACTGAATGTGAAAGTCAAAAAATGGCAGGTAATCAAGGCTGGCTTTTGGATGAGTATGCTGATGCTTCTTTCTGTTACTGCTTTAGTACAAAGAAAGGCAAATGACTTGAGGAGTAGAAACCACTTGAACTAGAAAGAGATTTTAAATTTTTCAATGGTCTGCATAAAAAATATCTCAATTCTACACATTCACTTTTAACCTCCAATACCATTTGTTCCCAACAGATTTCTTCTATTTCTTAAAGTGACCACAAATGACAAACCTTAAAAGCTCCTCTCTCCTTAAACAGTTGACAGAAGAAACTGCAGCTTTCTCAACTTAAGTCTAAGAAAGGGCAGGGACAGGTAATGTCTCCTAATATTTCTGTCTATGTTATTTGGGCTGCTTGACACATACAGAGGTTTCTGTCCACCCAGAACCTCACATGGTTTCTCTGCAGGTGTAAGGTACGTTCTCAACTAACAGCTTGACGCACTTGGATCTTTGAACATGGAAATGCTTGTTTGAAATTAATCAATAATGCAAAAATAAATATGCTGAGTGAAGTTTTGCCATATACTTTTTGAAAAAGAATTATTGTAGAAATCAAAATTATGCACAAGTATATAATTAAGTTTTCTAGGTGCATTCTTTTCTAACGTAGAACAGAGTTAGCACAGTAACTCTTATTGCTGGTATTTATATTGCTCAAAGCAAATACCAAAGTTTTATTCTATTAAGAGTGTCACATTAAATAAACAAAAAATACAAAGGATTTCAAGCCACATAGGCTCATAATTATAGTGTATGTATAGAGAGTGATTAACATATAAAAGCATGGAATGAGCAGCTGCCTTCCAGAGAAGATGTGACAGTGTGAAAAAATCAGACAGATATGGTCAAGCCTGTCCTGTCAATCCAGTTGTATTTTATTTGAAATTATACAGAGGAACAATTTCACCACCTGACCTCAGAAAACTGGCTTCCTAAAGTAGGAAACTAGTCATGCTGTGTGATGCATGGAGAGACATTTACGCTTCCAGAGGTTGTGCAGAACACATGATTGCAAAATATTGAACTCGCTGGTTTCTCACCTGGGTGACTAAGGGATGCTACTATTACCTTAACAGTCAAGTTTAAGAAATGCAGTGATGAGCTTCCCTGAAGCTCTGCAATGCTGAAAAGGATTTTAATGAAGTCACCTGTGATGAAACATTCAGATAACCAGGTCTGAAGAAAACTTTTCTAATGGTAAACTTCATTTACTATTTGTATGGTCATAAAAATGCAGTGCTACAGTGTGGGTTATGGTACTATACCAAAGTACATTTTAAATCGTAGCGCTGCTTGCTTCCATTTCTGGTAGAAAAAGGTATCACAAAGCTTATTCTTTTATCACTTATCCCAGGTTGGTAGCATCGGCATGGAAGCCAAACAGAAGCAGTCTTCATTTTGATAAAATTTTGTCCTTTGTGTATGTAAAATCAATGGATTTAGGCCTTTTATAAATGATTGGTGGCTTCTGGACAGATATTGGAAATTAAAGTTGAGAAGAAATAAACCTTCTCATTACCATCAGCAGAATTTAATCTGACTAGGTGGGATTTTCCATTTATGTTGGCAAACAGCAGCATATTTGGATTATTTATTCCGGTAGCCTTAGCTAGCCTGCAGAACTGCAACATTACTCTTTTGATTAGCTCCACGCAAAAAGATCGTGCGAGGTGGAAAGATCTCCTACTCTTTCTATATTTGGCAGGATCAACTCCATAAAAATGTCCATTTTGCCACGCCTCTGATACCCCACTGCAGCTGCTTCCTCTCCTCATCCCACAGTGAGATATTAAAAAGTCTGTGTGGAACTTCCTCCAAGTTTATCTGGATGTACAAAAAAGCCAAGAATGCGCTTGTCAAGGTTACAAATATCTAGGGAGCTAAGATAGTTTTTAGTCCAACTAGCTCTTCAAAATATAGTAGAGGCCTGCCAGCTGAAAATTATTAACTGCTGTCTGAGCTGGGATTGTGAGTGCACTCTATAGGAGATGGAGCAGGAATTATATGTACCTATATTTATAGAATGCTTACAGTAACATAATAGAGCCATCCTACCACCAGATGTGCTTACAATGCTCTCAAAGTGCACTCTTAATATCTAGGCAATTGAGGCACTTATTTCATTTCATCCTCCTGTCTTGTAACTCAGGTTTCCTTTCAAGGGAGTGATAGGATTACTTACTTCTCCTGATCCATATGTTGTGAGGGTTTTTTTTTCATTATTATTATGTAAAATGGCCTACCAAGAGCCATTTATGTTTGAACTGATCTTGTAAGTTATTTCAAAAGTCAAATGGAGCCTTACTTTGATGACTGTAGAAAACTTTAATACCCTTATACAGCTTTTTAAATATGGTCAGACGTGTTTTTTTCTACAGCTTGTTTAAATGCCAAAAAGGTAATTATGAAGTGTTAGTTGGTCAGTGGCTCTTTTAAGCTGCGACGTATGGTTGAAATTATCACTATAGTCAAGAGGAAGATAGAGCTTTCTTAAGATAACAGGCACTGAGATTTATCTCACATCTTGGGAAATAACTGGAAGTTTTAATTTTAGGATGACCAAACAATACTTTTCCCAGATTATTTTTTGTTTTTCTGTCTCTGAATAATATGCTTGTAATTTTCTAAAATCCTAGCGAAAACAATAATGCTAAACAAATAATTCCATCAGGGGTTAGGTCTGCTCTCAAACCTATTTTCTGAGCAGATACATTAGATCACCCAATACCCACTTCTAGTTTTTTGTCATTGTGTTATCTGAAGCAAGTTTCAGTTCTCTGTGTGCAAAATCAGTGCTTCATGAGAGATCAAGAAAGCTTTCAACACAAGAGGTCTATAGCCTGTGATGAGATCAAGGCTAGCACTTGTGTGTTCATTTATTTCAAGGAAAGGAACTACTACTACTTTCAAACAAGGAACTATCAATTACCATTTTCTGCAATGCAGCTTTGGGCGGAAAATAGTAAAGGAAAACTGTTCCACAAATAGCAATTTTCTAAAAATGCTACCTCACTGGAAAAGCTGGGAGGGTAGGGAAAGGGGGTGTTCAAGGCTTTTCTATCAATATATTTTAGTTCGTTTTGTGGCACCTGTTTAAGGCAGATAAATATGATCTGTTGGGATAGCTAGTTAAAAAAAAAGTAGTTACAGTAGTAAGTGTCCAAATAAGTGTTGTTATCTCAATAATAATAATTCATTCTGCTAATGATGGAAAGATGAGTCCTGAATCTGAGTTCACTCTCTTAACTGGAGAGAAAAGAAATACTAGTGTCAGACCACACTCACCCTGAAGTACTTTGTAAGTCACTGAAGGTATACTGATGTAAAACAAGCATGCAAGGAGAGTCAATTATTTTGATTTACGGCATTTTGCTTCTGAAGTCTGCCATGTACCATAGAAACCCGCACCCAGATCCATGCCTATTTACACCATTTTTCCATCAAAGAAATATAGTTGACTTAAAGGACACATTCTTAGTTTACAACATTACTTGGCTTAATATAACTCAGAAACTGAAAAATACGTCCAGAATTTCCTTTCCCTTTTCTTTTTGCCTTTTTTTTTTTTCTTCTTCTCTTTCTCTCAGACCATTTTATTGTGGCAAGAGACAGAACTGGATTCTATCAAACTAAAAATCTTAATGCTTTCCTTTTCTTAAGCAAGGGTGGTGTTAAGCAGGAAGGCAGGAAGGAAGGCAGGAAAACAGGAAGGAAGGGAGTTATCTCTAGCAGCTCAGTTGTCACTGTGTGATAATCTGGGGAAGCAGAGAAGAATTAGATTACATAATTAGATAGACTAATGACAATCCTATAGAAATTATCACAATTATCAGCAGAATCTTTAAAACTGACATTTTGTGACAGCTAGAAAATAGCGAGTACTCTCATGACTTAAATGAATTCTCTGCACTCATGTAGCCGGGCTGCCTTTTCTCCTCCAAAGACAATATTCCATATTTAATTTTTCCTTTTCAGTATGTTAAATGTTTTAGGGTAACTATTCCTTTAAGATAGTGAAATGTCTCTTCTTTTAGTTGTACTACTCAACCTGATCTTTGAAGAAAAGACAATAGAATTTATTAGGGAGAACAGTTAAATTCCAGGCCAAATTCATCATTATAAAATATGGCGATATATTTTCTGATTTCAGCTCACTGGTTCCCATCAGTGGCCAGCAAATATTTTTTAAAATTTATTTCTTATTTTTCAGTTTCACACTGACTCTAGCTTTGTCACTGAGACAGAACTCACTCCTCCTCCCCTTAGCTGTCAAAATCAGGTGTGAAAATTAATCTATTTTTCTCAGATTACCTTAGGCAGTGAAATAAAAAGGAAAAATTTTATTCATTATTTAATACAAAATGGTTTGCTTCACAAACATAACAACCATATTTAAGTGACTGAAAATTACCCCAGTGGAACCTAGGAATGTGGTCAAGTCTTCTTGACAAGACTGAAAGGACAGCCACTCCCTAGAAACTTTCAAAGAAAAAACTGTGGCATTTGCTTGTGTGGGTAAACATGTTTTCACAGCTGGATTTTTTGTGATATGTCTACTTATAGCAGGTGTTAATGAAACTCAAGAAGGCGGCAAAACTTCTTACCTGTAGAGTTCAAAAATCATCATGCTATTTTGATATAACTGCCTTTGAATATATCATCTTACTGATTGCCATCTAAAGCAATCCCTCAATCTAATATTGATTTCTAAAGAAAGAATGACTGTCCATCAGTGGGCAAAAAGTTTTCCATTTTAGTAATAAAACTGTAGGTAGTATTTCATCAGATTTGGTGTACCTGAAGCCAGTCTTCTAAGCTTCTTTACTAAAACACATTTTTAAAATGTGTATGTTGATATAATTATTATTTGAAATGTGACTTCACTACCTGTTCAGTATCTAGAGATGAGATCCTGAAACACTTCAGTACATGCATAATGTGGATATTTCCATTAGAAATCAATGTGACAACATGCACGATGAAATGTAAGCACATGCAGAAGTGTTTCTGGACCAGGGATTTGTGAGCAGGAAACCAACAACTGTGATAAGAAATTCCATCATCTCCTTTGCTTTCACAGCGCAGTGTAAGATAAAGTGGTTTAAAATGCCTTTATTCCAGTTTTGCTGGTGTTCCCATTCTTACTGCCATCTGGAAACAGGATGTTCAGAAACTCTGGGTAAATGGCAACTGCATCTATTTAATAGACTGAACCAAGATGCTCAGATTTGTTGCATGCAGGCAAATCAACTATTTTTGTATACAGTATTTTGGACATGCCACCTCCTCTGTGACACCAGTGTGGACAGATTAGAAAAGATGTGCCCCAGTCTAACAGCTATATTACTCATGCTTTTACCTTCTATCTCTGCCTAATAGATGAAACTGATCTTGTCAGTGGTGCATATAAAATATAAATTACTTGCACAGCAGAGAGATAATAAATGTATATAATTTTCTGAAGAAGTTCAATCTGATATATCAACACAACTGTTAGTATTATAAACAAGAGCTCTACTGTGAGGAGCTCCTAACCACTGGTACATATTAAGCGAGCATTTACAGTCCGTTATTTTGCATCAATACCTGTCTTTCAGTGAGGTCAAGGTTTACTGCTATCTCATATCGTCTCAGCCTGGTCAAATAGTTGTGATGAGCAAATTCTGCTTCTAGCTCTCTGATTTGCTCCTTGGTGAAAGCTGTCCTTTCCTTCCTGGGTTTACTGTTGACCTCTGTCTTGTAGTTTCCTTCTTGAGAATCTGAAAAAAAAAGAAGTGCAAAAATGGTTGTAATGACAAGTGTACAGCTAAATAGGAAACAAACCTGAAGACAACAACAAGCTAAAGTTACATTCTTCAAACTTTCTTCTCTCAGAAACACACTCTTGCTTTCATTCCTATGGATTCTTTATTGTAAATCAGGAAAGCAGCAGTAATTCTGGCAGACATGAGTTGCTGCTTCCATTCACACACGTCAAACTTTAGCTTAAAACCTTGCAGTGTTTAATTTTCTAATAATTCTCTGTACAATTTCTGCAAAGCTTCAATTCCTTCCCACTTCTGGCAACTCTCAGTGCATCCAACCAGTACAGGATGTGTATCATTTGATTAGTGTTTTAATGAGTAATACTTCAAGAATCTCTTTCCTATCATTTTGCTAATACCTTAAGCCAAAACTCTGTTTTAAAGCATATGCTTCAGGGTTTAGTCCAGTTAAACTTTCAGGGAAAGCTAAGACAAAGCATAGGAAATTGAACACACATCAAAAAGAAACTGGTAAGCATGTCCATGGGATCTTCTCCTGCTCATGCTATGGTACAGGCTAAGGATTTTTTGCCATTGCTAGTATCAATATAGGAAATCTTTTACCTCTTAAGCTACCTAATCTGAGGAGCTGTGCTGAAAGTTTCATTATCACCCTCATGATTCCTTTTACTCTTGGAAGCAGGTACATTTGGTCCTGACCCAAACTACTGAACTCACTAACTCAGTGGCAGTCATTCTATTGCTGTCAGTGAAGCCTGTTTAAATAAATAAAAAGAATTCAAATGGGGGGAAAAAAAAAAAAAGAGAGAGTGGAAGTAAAAAAAAGAAAAATTAAAAGGACCAGACATCTGTAAGTTTGGGTATGATACAATACCTATAAATCCAAAATTAGCAGGAGAGCAGTAGGGGTATCATTAGTCAAATTCTGGCCTCAGAAACCATCTTAAAAATGTCACAGATTAATTCACACTTCAGCTGCTGATTTAAATAGAAACGTGCATCAACATCCAAATGACCTGGCCCACAAGAAATCCCTCCCTGGGACTCTGTGTGAGATGAATCATCAGCATGCTTGAGACTGTCCAACTGGCCAGTGAGTCTGGTTTCAAATCTCCATTTTATAAAGGTGTAAAAATGTTTTCACTTTTTGTCAGTCACTCTGTTGCTTGGAAGGAAACTTTGGTGTTGATTTTTTTTTTTTTTAATGAGAACTGTTGATGCTTGACTCATTGCTATAGTCATTAATTTAAAATGTTTTAAAGCTAATGGCTTCAGGTTACCAAACCTCTTTACTTTTGCTGACATGGAACAGAGAACTTTGCTTCAAATGTGCAGTGCACTGCTGGCTGTATGGCTGAGGGTATCCACTGAATTATTGAGTGGATCTGGGAGCTATTCAGCCAAAAGTAGAGTAGAGATTTCCTAGGATGGGATCCCATTATCTGGCAGACCCATTGACTACAGTGTGGGGCCGAGGTCTACTATCCAGACTCTACACAGAAAATTTGACAGATTAAACCCTTCTTCAACCTAGAGTCACATTTCTTCCTTTATACTAGTTGGCAGACTAGAGTCACTGTAACTTCTCTTCACATTTTCCTGTTACAGAAACATGCACATTGTTTTTATTCCTTCAAATTTCCTTGTCTTGCCACCTCATTATAAGATCCAAATACTATGTAGATCACTTGAGCTTAAATACTTAAACTCATTTATCAGCATTTCAGTGAATCAGCGAAGAGAGATTCCTAAATCATTATTCTTAGCAGCTGGGGTTACCATTCTTATACCACCAGATGTGTTTTGTATATGTTTGAAAACAGGCAGTGAGCACAGTCCTCATCTGCAACATGAAACAGAAATGTATTTTATGTAAGTCATTGCTAAAGTATAACTGTCTTGGTCACCCAATGCCTGTGTGAGGCCATGAGACAAGAAGCCTTCCCATGTCAGTACTTGCTGTAAGAAAGATCCATGGCTCACTCATTTCCAAACTAAAGGTTGTGATCTTAAATAAAAATAATGTACCTATAGATGACCCTGATACCGTGTTGAAAATTAAATACTAGAAATGAAGACATAAGGCTGGATGCGATACAGAAAGAGGCATCAAGGGTGTAAAACCTTAGTAGCTACTGCTAATGTGAATATTCAAAGGGAAAAACTTCAAGAGTATCTATCCAGGAGTATCCCAGGAGGATATTGACCTCTGTAAATGATTGAGACTTGTAACATGAGCCATTTTTCTGCAAGATGTTTCCATGAGGAAAACAGTCCTGAATTTGCCATACAGTCAGCAGAACCTTATGTTTTTGTCATAAGATTCAGAGCAAATGATTCTCAACTTACAAATGTGATTAGCATCTAAATTACAAGTTCTTGGGATACTGGAAAGGGAAGGAATACTGAGATAAGGAGGGGGAAATATAGCTGCATGAGTAACATATGTCCTTCATCTTTGCCAACATGGAGGATTCAGAACTACTATCAATTAGCCCACAGAGATCCTGTGCAAATATAAGCATTCTTGGACAACTGGTAACTTAGACATTTCTGCCATTGTTCAATACTACCTTCAAGTCAATGCTGGATTCTAAGTGCCTGACAGCCACAGTTTTGTTAGTAGTAAGATTCCAGACTGACACAGTGGCAAAGGTGCAGGTTTCCATTTATTTTTTGAGAATATCATTAAATGAATTTGTAATAGTTGAGATATTCTGGAAAAAAAAGCCAAAACAAAACAACAACAAAAAAAAAGCAAGCAAGCAAACAAACAACCAACAACAACAAAAAACCAACCAACCAAAAAAAACCCACAAGGTATATTCAAATAATGCTAAAAACAGAAGTTAGAAAGGTAGGCAGAAACCTGGGACAGGTACACAGAAAGCTGACTCCCTCTCAATACTGGAGGTAATGCAACAGAGCAACTGGAATCCTAGGAAATCTGATTCAAAGATATGTCCAGCAAGACAATGGTGTTTTGTTCAGTGTATTGGAGATATTGAAAATATATCTAAAAGGAGATTTAGATGGATACCAGTTGGGTGAACATGAATTATGAACTCTTGTTGTCATCTGACTTTCTCTCTACAGTGTTGCTGTGGTTCACATACAGGTTGCCTTTTAATGTCCTGTTGATGTCGTACTGCTTGGAAGAGTAATTTTAGAATTTTTGGTTGTTTTAATTTCCAAAGCGATAAATCCAGGTTTACTGATTGTTTCTTTTTAACAGTCTCTATAGAGCCAAGATTGGGAACTCCCATCTCTTTCTGACCTTCAGGACTCTGTTTATATCACTGGAGTAGCTTCCCTTTGGTGGAAAATGGGTGGGAGACTTGGAAGAGATCCTTTGGCAGAACTCATGTCAGCCTACATCTGTTTTGCAGCTGTTGCAACTAAGACAAGAAAAAGGTCCCAAGAACCTTAGTTTTCTTCTACTGGCTACATCTTATGCCAAGTGGTAGGTGTAGAAGCAGAGAACAAAGCCTAGAGGGATCTAAGTTAGACTACTTTCCTCTCAAAAGGCACACGTAAAATATATACAGATGGTACAAACCACATGATGAAAAATACAGTAATCTATATTGTCTGTCTTCTGCCTTCTCCCAGACAAATTCTGGCACACTTTCAGAACATGTAGCCTACATGCAGGTATTTGTACCTTATCAGTCTCTCTTTTGGAAACCTTTGTTCTTTGGATGTCAAATAATGTAGGCAGTTAAGCACTGGTTTGAGGGATGCAGATCATACCTCATTGTTAGAACTGTTTCTAGCACTTTTCAAAAACTCGAGGCAGCATCTTTAACATCCCCTATTAAATGCTTGCTGGTAACTGGTGTACCATTTGGAAAGACATTCAAAGTTAAAAATGGCTGTTCTACAAATCTTTGAAGACTCAGATTTTCCTTGAGTTTAATAATAGCTCAAAATTTATTAAAAAAATAAAATCATTACTAATCACACTATTCTGCAACCTCAAAAGTTACTGCTACTTTATTCTAAGGAAAGGATTGTTCTTAATCCCAACATTTGTATTGTCCCACCACAGTTCCTATTTCCTTCTCTCTGCATCAACAGATGAAGCATGCCAAGCATACACAGGATCTAATTCCTATGTGCAGAATATGAAAGGTAATCATTTTAGTATTTTCCTTGTCATGTATGCCTAGGGGGAAAAAAAAAAAAAAGAGGTCACTGAACATGAAAAAGAGACTGGTTGGGATATCCATGGTATAAATATCTGCTACTAACCAGGTATGGTCAGAATCAAAGGCAAAATGTGCAAGAAGCACTTGCTATTTTTATTTGGATTGGTTCAACAGCTGACATGCCTTTATTTCTCAGACAGAAATGAACATTCAGTTACCTGCAATGTAAAATCCCAGAAAAAAATTTTCAAAAGTAAGTCAGATTGCTAGTGTTCTATTGGCAGTTACAGATGGTTTTCAGATCCTGACATCCATATTGGGAGTGAGTAGTGACAGTAACCACTAATGATTTGTTACAAAAAGGCCATTATAATTTCACCTCTAGAACTGTTGTTCGATATTCAGGTTTTACACTTTCACTAACAGCTTCCAATGCTTAATCTCAAAAGGCCCCTACCATGAGCAAACTATTTCTACACTTATTTCCCTGTAAATTTATAGTGAATTTGGATAAATTGAATGTTCTTAACTGCATACCTTCCTATGAATGATGTTTGAGTGTTTGCAGAAAACTGCTACACAGGTATTATTATATGTACTTCAAAATTAAGCATCCTGTACAAAGTAATCAATGCAAAAATCTTGTTACTTCTAAGTAGTTTGTGTGAAAGAGTATTTCTTTCAAAGTTAAATCCTCTACATTTGCTTGAATCACTAAAACGTAAACAAAAGCTTCTAAATGCTGATAGGACACAACGATGATACAGGATTCAATGCAGATGCTTGCTTGTTGGTGGTTTTTTTTTTTCTTTTGAGATATTAACAATACGAACTTAGGGAAAAGTATGTTAGTATCAGGGCAATAATCTAGCAAAATATCACTAACCTGAAATACACACATGAAGAAAATATGCAACTCCATATTATTGCAGTTAGAAAAGAATATTATGGAGAGGACTACTACATTTTTAACAGTCAGAAATACATACTGGTATACTGGTAAATTGCCTAATCCCATTGTTTCTGATGCTATATAGTTATATAAGATATATAATTTTTTTTTTGACGCAATGAAATCATTCACTGAGAGACAAGCAAGGAGCTGGCGTAAAGGCCCCCATATGGTTCCTATTTTTTTTGCCAGAAACTACACGTGAGAGCAAGATTTACCCAGAAATAGTCACTTTCAGAGGTTTTTGACATTTAACACAGAATACAATAAAGTTTTTCTATTACTTTTTTTTCTAAAATTTCAATTCAAAGTTGCTCAGCATTAAGATGTAAACTTACCCCATTTCCAAAACATTGCCCTTTACTTTGCAGACTCCTAATTTGAATCCTTACTCGCTACTGTTGAGCATTAAGAAAAAAAAAAATTAACTCTATATAGCTACGTTTACTTTGATAGACCTACTCTTATTTGCACCAGTTGTGACTATGTAGCCAAATGCTGCATAGTTAATTAATCTATTTTTGTTTCATAATTTTCCTTTACAGTCATTTAAATAATGTTCTTACAAAACTTTGCCTAGTTAAAAAGTATACTTGCAAATTACTGAACACATTCAGTCTGAGTGCCTCTTTTGACGATGTCAGTAAAAGTATTTCTGGAGCTGGAGCCGTAACTCACTAAATGTATTTAGAGTATCCTTTCCAAAAATTGAAACCAATAGCATCATCACTTGCATAATTCCCAACTCTGCATGTGCAAATGGGCAAAGCTGTACGGTAGCACAAGTACGATGTCAAAATTACACCAATCCTTCTTTTCAGTCTAGTGAAAGCGAACTTTTGTTTGCTTATTGAGTTAATGCTTTCTAACAGTCTGTGACAATTAACAATTTAAAACAGCCTCATATCCGCACCCAAAAAAAACACTGAACTGGCACAGCACAACCTGTGGGTATTCTGAAACACACTATATACCGTTCTAAATCACTACTTACTAGTTGTTGCTGCCAACATTTTGTTATTACTGCCTCCTGAAAGTACAAGTCTAGGAATTATACTGCAGTATCGGAAACATTGATTCATAACCCTGTAATAGCTAAGGCTGCAGGTTCTTGAGGATACCTCTGCTTAAAAAGATGTTTCTACCATCTCATCTAATCGATCTAACTATACAGCATGTACATTTCTTTGTCAAATCCTGCAAATATGGAAGACACCCTATATATTCTGTCATATGAGTAATTACCAAAGCGAGTAGATCTTCATGTGGCAGACACTACTCTTTGTCCCAAATGTGTGTATAATTTCAGCTTCTGATAGGAAAGGAGACACAGGATTTCCCTGAAAGAAACTTTACAGACTGCATTTTAATGTGACTTTATTCACTGGGATTGCCAATTCCCATTTGGACTTTGGTAGATACATCTCTTACATGCAGCATCAAATAACACAGGCTGGTCTTTTGCCTATTTACCAAACGATTTTTATAATTTGCTTTCATGTAGAAGAAGTTAATTAAATGAAGTTTAGACCTGCTGCACCATCTCTCCACAGATTAGAGGTGATTAACTTATAAAATTAAACCAACAGATTTTCCATGAAGAAGCCTCTTAGAAAAAAAGACCTACAAGTGAAGAAAAAAATAGTTGAGATAGAAGTTTATATAATTTCTCTTTTTTGAGTCTCATCTCCTAGACATCTCTCACAGAGGCTCTTTCCAACTCAAATGAAGCTGAATATAAATGGAGTGACCAAACCTACCCTGAGCACTGTGCATGCCTCAGTCATCATTGTCAGTCTGATAAAAACTGTTCCCTGGAAAGCAGATTTATCAGAACTCGAAGGAGGCATTAAAATACTCCTTTTGACCCTACTTTATTATATAAAAATTCTTGGGGAAATAGATCTTTTCTGCAAAGATGGTACTTGGAAGATCTAAAGCACTGAAACTATAGGAAGTAGTTGCTTGAGAAAAGAAAAAAGTGTGAGACACACAGAATTTAGTCAATCATCTCTCAACAAGTCTTATCTACCTAAAATGATAGGTTGTAGTTTTTCATTTTAGCTTTGCAAATCAAGGAGACCCTTGTCCTGCTAAAAATACTAAGTAGTTTTCTGGAACTCAGGTTTAACAAAAGGCCATACTTAATTCATATAAAAATAAAAAAAGAAATCTAAAATACTTAAGTGATAAAGAATGCATTCTGGACTATTTAATCCTTTGGAAAGTAAGCTTTTTGAGGACATACTTTCTCACAAATATATGTAGATCTGCCTCTTTGTCATAGTTAAAATATAGTTGTGGTTACTCCACTTTAAGTGACATAAAATGCTACATATTTAGCTTAAGACAAATGGAGATTTAGCCAGTAAAAATGGAGATGTGGCTAAGGAATGGAAAAAAATATGTTGCAGTGACTTGCTGCTAAGAAAGGTCACTGGTAATATACCAAAATATAAGAGTATGTTTCCTGCATGTGCTACCTAGAATTTAAATATCATGAAAATAGTTGGCTTTCTGTAAAGCCAGGCTGGCATTGTTAATTTATTAGAGTCCAAATCAGAGTGGGGATAGGAATGTATGTCAAGCAATACATTTTACAAACCTTTTTTATATATTCTATTCTTTATATAAATGACCATTAGTTTTATGTGCTTTTACAGTTACATTCAAAGTCCCTTGTATTTAAGCAGCCATAAATTCCAATGCATGACTACCCATGCTTGCTTCCCAAATGGCAGTCAGCTCTTGCTAATAATTCTGTTGCTTAGAAATTGCAGACTTTGTGGATATTATTTTTTGAATCAGCGAGTAAAACAATTTTAGTGTACTTACTTGGTTACTCCATGTAAAAATGTCAATTATTTAATTTTCAGATATCACTAAAACAAACCTTCATTGTGAATTTCCAAATATCCTTCTAATAAACAATTCTTGTGTTTTATCCATTGGCAAATAGACTTCCGTTTTTTTACGCAGTCATGTTATCCATAGTTTGCAGAAATCAAGGTGTAGTTTGATTAGAGACTTCACCAAGTGTACAGCCTAAAGCTCTTTCTTCCATAGTTGATGTGCTACATATAGAGAGTACCATTGCCTCCACTCCTCAGACACAAAACGTTACATTAGATGAAAGTGAAAGCCAGAATCTATAGTAATTCTTGTAGATCTTGTAAGAGACCACATCACTGTGCTACAAAAGTATCTTCACTAGAGCAAATGTTCCAGAAAAGAGTGTGCCATCTGGACCAGTTTCTTAGCATAGACCAAGTCCTTCCTCAAATTACAGTGAGCAAGCTGGACAAGCTCAAGAATTTCAGTGGAATCTCTTCTCAATCACACAGGTGTTAGAGCTGATTTTGATCCCATTATAAGTACTAGCTTACTTTTTGTATGATCACGACAAGTCTTCAGTTGAATAAAGGAAAGTATTTTCTTAGGCTCTCACATGCATGTTTTCTCAAAATGTACAGGAGAAACTTACAGTTAAAATCTTGCTGACTTTTAAGTTTGCTTTTTAGAAAGAAATTTATTGCAATTGCATAAGCTCCTGTCTGAACAAAAAAAAAATAGTTTGCACGTAAGCCAAAGAATCAAGGATTTTAGTTTTCCATACTAAGCAATAAAAGTTGAAACACTTTACAGAAGTTTAATATAGTTGGAGTTTCTTTAGGGCTCCGTATTACCTAACTCACCCATTTTTCCAAAGCTTCAGGATATAGTTACACAAAGGAAAATATAAATGGGTACCAAGAATTCAACTTTAACTCTTTCTAAGAATTATTTTTCTGCTACAGGAAACAGGAAACCATTTCACAGTGGTATTTTTCAGTGTAATTCTTCCACGTGTGTTACACCAGCTAATTTTTTTTCCCATCCGTCATGGAACAGATTTCTTTGGAACCTCTTAATGATGTAGTGAAAATTTTATATATGTTGAACATATGAGAGAAAAAGCAGTGTCTGGAGGAAACCTAACATCCAATATTACTGTTTAATCCTATGTTAGTGTGCCTGTCTCCCTTTCTTTTTTTTTTTTTTTAATTCAGTATGCCTCAGATGCTTTTACTCTTTCTAAAACCCGTCCTCTTTAAACACCCATAACTGGCCTCTAAAGTGTACGTAGCACCTCACAGAACTGCAGAATCACAAATCAGGTTCCATTTCACAGTCGTGATGAATGTCACAGTTCCCACAAGCAATTCCAATTGGTCATTCCCTACCTTAGTGGCTACCCCTGTTGGACATGGCTCAGCTAGTGTGGCACTACAGCTTTCAGTGTGAGGCACAAAAATCCCTGTCTGGATCTTTAAGAAATACAGATTTCTGTGCAAATGTATTGGCCTGCATATGTTTTAGTGACATATTTTGTAAATCTTATTATCCCTCAGAAAGCATTAAAATGAGCCCAGCTGTGCTCATAACGTACCTTAGTGGATATCCAGACCTTTTTTTAAGAACAGAAAAACACACACACGCACACACTCTCCTACCCAACAGGGTTGCTGTTCTGAGTGTATTCTACTATTTCATTCACAGTTTACTTTACAACATTGTGCTGAAGTATAACACTAACTATAAAACTGGAAAAACGGTGAAAAGTACTTTCCCACATACAATTAAATGTAAATACCTCTCTTTCAAAGGAAACAAAATAAAAAAAGTTGTAAAATAAGATTTTTCAGATGTTTAAACTATTTATGCTATGGCTTTCAGACCAACACTGAAAGTTTCATTTTTCACTTACAACTATTACTATCTGTTAATACTAGATAGAAAACCTCCTAATGACTTCTTTAGAGGTCCTGAGTATCAACTGGTTTTGACTTACAGGTTCCCCTACTTAGCAGCATGACACATTTTCCTTTCTTTGTGTTTTCTCAAATGATTATTGTAAATGGCAGAATCAATTAAAAACACCCAAAGGACTTATCATGTTTGAAGCTAACGCAATTTCCTATACAATTGTTAAAGAATGTAAAATGCTCACGTAATTAAAAAAGAAAACCAAAATAGTATAAATAATATATTTGGTAAAGGAAATAAATCCGTAAAAGAAATAAAATCTAGCTAATAATGCATGTTTAATTTTCTGCTAAATCTATTTTACTATTAAGTTTACAGTTTGAGAGCATGTTTTGACTAATTTTTCTGATTACTAACAATTATACAGTCAAAGATTGCAACTCGTAATGGAACACTTTGGCACGGTGCAATAAAAAAAAACACTTTCAACTTTGATGTGAGCAAAAAGTTGTAACATAATTGTTTGGAGTACTTCCTATTATTTTAAGATTAAAGTGCAAGAAAATACTATGTATCTAAGAGAGAAGGTTACTTCAAGTATGGGTTCAAGTACAGCTTTTGCGATGGCAAACTTTCACGCCATACTTGTACTGTGCTCTTTTATATATACATGATATAGAGAGACTACAGTTAAAGCACCCCAAGTCCCCAGTATGTTAGTCAAATCAAAAGGACATTTTGTCCCCAGATTCATTTCCAACTCCTTCTCAGTAATGGAAAGTCTTTCTGTAATCACTAAACTTATTCAAAGTAAAAACTTTTATTTTCCCCAATCAGAGAGCCCATTTGGCACACCAGTGTTAAATAATATGGCCTGACTCTTCCATCATTCATCTCACATAGCTTGCTGCCTACAAGCTGGAGAAGAAAGGCCTTCCTGGTAAAGTAATGTGCTAGTGAAATAATCTGACAGTGCATGTCAAAGCATAGTAAATCCTACATATGTTTTACAATCCTAGACAGTATTTGTTTTACTCTTTTTAACAAAGCTTATTTAAAATACCTACCTCTACTGGGATAAGAAAATTAAAAAACATTCATTACAATTCAAGACACAAGTTGGGTAGGTATAACTTTTTTCTCCATCCTAAAAGTTTGTAACACTAAAAGCAAATGAAGAACTTACTTGATTGTACTGTTAAAACAACTCAAATCGGTGCCCACGTTCTCTAATGTTGTCACCTCCAATAATGGTTGGTGGGCTGGAGGTAAAACATAAGCCCCCCTTTTAACTCTGAAAAGTGTTGAATTCCACCTTTCTAGGAAATCAAAATTGGTGGTTTATTTCTTTGCTCTTCTTCCGACCCATATAATCTAGGATTGGATCTCTGCAGTAAGAGTAGAGACAATACTTGAGATTATCAGACCCCATAAATGGAAGACAAGGATCAATAAATTATTAGAATACCTACTGGATGTAGAGTACACTCTAAAAAGCAGAGGTTCAAAGCAACAATGAAATCCTAGCATGAATACTGGTAACAAGCAATTCCAGGACTGGATTTCATACAACAGTAGTGAATGCTGCATTTGCAAGGGAGGAACGGAAAGAAGGGAGATAGATAAATTCCCCTCTAAACCTCAAAAAAATACCTCCTGAACTCTGATCTGTCAGCTCTGAAAAAGAGTATGTAGCACCTTCCAAATTCCAGAGGTATATAAAGAAGTGGAATAAAGTTCTGCAACTTTCCAAAAAAAATGAGGTATAGCAGTTAGGCACGAGCTCTGGGGCATTACTCTTTTCAATATAAAACTTTATGCCATCTACTTTTAAACTACTCAGTCACTGAGTTTCCACCCAATTAAATAAGATGATTGTACGTTATACTATTTTTATCAAGGGTATTTTATTTTAAAATTGTACAACTTTGAAAAACCTTTGCCAATCCTTTTTACCCATTGACAGCCACTCTGAATATGGGCTTCTTGCTTTGCTGCTCAGGATCTGGATGCAAAGGGGATGCCTACAAACAAGGGACTGTTTGCTTGGCATAACCGTCCCTGCAACACACTGGCCGATAGTTTCTATTCATGCAAATAAAAAAAAAAACCTGAGCTGTCCAATCTCAATTGTCTGTTGCATGACAAAGTGTCAAGAGGCAAATGTAAAGTGTTGAAAAACTTCATACTCTCTTACCCACTGTTCTGATGAGAGGTCCTTAGCAGCACAGCACTTCTAGGATTCATCTGCTTGCTGTCCAGCTATTTAAAGTGTCCAACTAGCATGACTTGCATCTCCTTTCCTTTCTGCAGTCCCCAGTGACTCCAGTCAGTAGAAAAACTGTCACTAAGTCTTGGATTTATTGTAGAGGCTGGACTGAGCATGCTCTGGTACTGCACAGCCCTATAAAAGTGGTTCTTTTTGGATAACTGCACTAGGTTGTTTTACATTGTTGTGATGTTTTCCAGGGTATATATAGGCCTTTGGGGCACTGAAAACTTGGAGCAATATCTTCTTTCACAGATGTAAATGTGGGTTTGCGTAAATAGTTAATTTATGCTGGTGTTAGAGCATTTGGCAGATCTTCCTAGTCCTAAACAAGCTTTCTCCATCTTTCAAAACAAAAACAAAATCTGGATATTGACTTTCTCTATTATCCAAAAACCTGCCTTGCTTCTTAGGCAAAATTGGACCCAGTTCATTTCACAAATCTGGGACAAAAATAAAAAGGAAAGGAGGGTAAAATGTTGGTCTGTTATGGATATAACTATGCTGAACTCATATGAAAAATCAAAGACCATAACATGCTGATACATCTGATGTTTTTATGCAAGACTGCCTTGTTTCCATTAAACAGCAAAAAGACAGCTACTGTTTAACTGAAGAAACCGGTGGAAAATCGTCATTACTATATAAACACTGGTTTAGGCATAAAAGTGTTTAGTTTATGCATCTGTGCATTTAGCTGAATATTAAGCTTTTTCTAAACATAATTTGGTGGCTTCCTACTCCCATATATTTTCGCTTTCTTTTTGAAAGCAGGAAATCTGTGTCTTCTCATGCCTTGAAATGTAAACCAAAAAAAATTAATGATTTTTGTACTATGCATCATTTTGTATCAGCTAACCCACCAGGAAAACCCCGTACTTTGCTTCTAGAATTGTAGTTTTACTTTAAAGTCTGTCTTTTGTTGTGGTTTTTTTCCTTCATTTCCAAGGGAGATTTTGTTCTACTGTCACTGTAAAAGACCTCATTGATTACATCACCTACTTACTCTATTTTCAGGTTTAGCCTGCTTGCTTATTTGGTGTTCTGTCATTCAAAAATGTATAAATAAACCTGTTTTTCCATGATGGCTACCATTCCTGGTTCCACAAATCTAACCTCTTTCAAGCTTATCTAGTCCCTATTAAAAATCTCCATATCAACTCCTTTCTTTCTTCACTGATTTTCATGTCAGCCCAGCAAGCCCTTTATGTAATAAAAGTTCTCTTGAGTAACTGCCATTCAAGTTCATCTTCAGTTTTTTGGACAAAATGAAAAGACATTTATAAGAAAAGACCATAAAAAAATCACCAGGCATTCCATCTTGGATTGCGTCAATACTGACCAGATAAGAAGTTAAACATCCTTCACTATGTGTTAATCATTATGTATTAATACATCATTATGTATTAATGAGCATCAATTCACACATATATTAACATGCAAGTCAAACACAATTATTTTTGTGGGTGGTGTCCTGTTTGTAAATAGGACCTGCCCCTCTAAAGCTACTGAATGGATCCACGCTTCCTTTTGTGTATCTTAATCTGTCAAAAGTGCCCTTTAAGCACCAATTCTGATTTGGTTTTATTGGATTTGCTTTTATTTGTACTGACAGGTAATAGGACCTCACTTCAGACAGTTTATTACTACTTGAAAATATTCATCATTAATTCTTAGAGAAGGGACACTATTAGGACCCTCATGCATGAACCTACTAAGGCTTAAAGGGACGTAAATACATAAATACATTGTTATGCTACTACTTGGAAAGACTGCAATTCAAAGACTGAAAAATACCTGCTGCAGCTAGTTCCCTATCTAGGAAGACATTTGTTTCATTCAAAAACTGTAGAAAGAGCCCAGAAGCTCTTTCTTCAAATGACGACATTTGCACACAAATAGAATGAAACAAAGAAAGTTCCAGGTATGTTATTCTTTCATATTAGTGTAGCAGTGTTGCTTAAATGACCTCCTCATTATACTGGACACTGCATACTATCAAATGAAAGTCCATGATCCCAAAATCTGACAGTGCATTTGTTTTATGCTACACCTCACTTCTTCATGGTGACAAACAAGTGAAAATGCTGATCACTGCATCCCAGCTATCATCCTCCTGGACATTATACCAGAGCTGGTTTTAAGGAAAGACAGGAAAAATGTCACAATTGTGACCTCTCTTTGCCAAGACTTTGATCCTTTTTCAAGTGAGGTGTGGCAAGAACTGGCCAAATTTGTATAATTAGAGATTGTTTTGCATATAAACACTATCAGACAAAATTCACATTTTAAATAACAGGGGAAAAGAAGGGCAAGGGGGATTCGTATTGTGTATGATCTAGTCAAAGGTGTACAGACAGGGGATGATGTTCCTGTCACATCCCACTGAGGACAACTGCAGAAGCAATGGCAACACAGTCTGTTTCTCCAAATCAAAATGGTCATCTTAAGTGGTCCAATTCTGAAACTTTTACAGTTCCTTATGACCAAAAGAAAGTACATTTTTTCTCAAAGTTTTCAGGATAGTAAAGAGTCATAGGAAAGAAGTCAGACTTAGGTTCAGCAAAAGGCTAAGTGAAAGAAACATTCTGCAGTGTAAACCAAGAATGAAAGGACGAAAGCAATATGAAAATGATACATAGTTCTTAGCAAACCTTTGCAGACATCTCTGAGATGGTGACCAACCTCTCGTGAGAGCTGTGTTAATAGGTACTCAGATCTGCCAAGCTACATAGTAATTCAGATGCTTTTTTAACATCTGAAAGCACCAGTTTTTGTAGATATGAATCACAGTATCTTCTACATGACAAAATGATAATATACAATATGGGTCTGATCTATTCCTTTTATAAATTAAGAATTCAAACATATTAAGAAACCCTAATAGATCAAAATCTGACTTAAAATTTTAGAAATATATTTAGGAAGCAGAATTACAAACCACAATTACCCAAAAATGGTTCCAGAGTGGAAGCAATTTCTGAAATTATATAGATGTCATTGTAAATGCAAGATAATCATTTGTCAATAGAGAACTATGAAAATCAGTCATTTATTTTTAGGCAACTCATATGACAGATTGCCCAGGAGTAAAATCACTTATCAGTTTTAGACTTTCGTTTTCCTAAGTATATTTAGAAGACAGATATTTTGGAACTCCCTTTGCACACAGCAGATATTTAGGGGAATCATAATAATTGTTAAAACTTGGTAAAAGAATGCACATAGTGTATGCGAGTCGTTAGCTCAAATCCAGTTCTGAAAACCTGTTTATAAATCATATTCCCACGGAACACTCATGCAGGATATGAACAATAAGTTGCTTCACAGCTCCCAGAAATTAGTGTGAGAAAAGAAAGAAGTGGTAGAAAGTGCTCAGAAAAATACACTGCCTTTTTAAACCATTTTTCTAAGGAAAATGACCTTCAGTGACCCACAATGTTGTTCCATTTTAGTAATTTATCTGCATTTTCTGCTGCTATTGATCATCATATGTACCTATCCCATTTTTAACTAGTTATTACACACAGACTTTTCTCTGAGATCCAGAGCCTTGTGAATCATTATGAGTACAATGTCCTGGACTATCTGTGCCATTCCTCTCTCAAGCCATTCAATATTCCTAAAAAAGTAGTAAAGAACCAGTAAGGGCAATAATGCTGAAATGCCAAAAATTATGTTCAGCTCCTCATTACCTCTAAATCAATACTAAGAAAAATGTAGGAAATGGCAACGTTATATCCGGTACAAATCATCACTTGGACAAAGCGTAGCTGACTCTAGACAGGACCAAAGTACTTGTCTGAAATGCATCCTTCTCTCCAAATGCCTTCCGCCTCACTTCCCCTCCTCCTGATGTTAAGACGTGCAGGCAGATGCCCTTGTCACTGCCTAGCCCCTGTGTATTTGCTTGGATTGATGCTCACCGTGCTTAACTCTCACTCCAGATGATGAAGATTATGCCCTGTCCTACCCGAAACAAAGCAGGCACCAATGAGCAGAATTTGCTAACTGATGTAATGCATATGCGGGTATTAAGTCACGAGTCCTCAAAAAAAAGTTTGAGTGGCTACATAAACACTCAAGTAGTCTGCTTAGTGTGAAGATTCACATGACCACTTTCCTTTCCTGCTCTGTGCACTGACTCCCCTTTGAAGTAAGGAGTCTGCCTCAAGGTCTCTCTCCAGCTGTTTAAAGCCCCCACAGAAATATTTTGAAGAACCTGGCAACTTTTTCTCCTAAGACAAGACTTCTCCAAGACAACTGTACTTTACTGAAGCAATTCTTAAACTTAGGAATGGGAGACGCTCATAAAAGCAGACCCGGGTCCTTTTTCCCAACAAGATTGAATCTCAGTTCTCATAAAAGTGTGGCTTCAGAATTCATGGTTTATAGGAGCAAATAAAAAGTTCTCTTAACTCTGATTTAATAAGTTATGCACATACACACAGCACAACAAAAAGCTATGCAGTACATACAGGAAGAAGTTAATTATTTCTGCCATATCAACATAATTTGTGAACATGACACCTTTGAGTTCCCATAAAGTATCTTAAAAACTGTTTATTATTTCAGTTCACCTCATACTAAGAGCACCCGACCAGCATAAATAAAAACAGCGAACCGGCCTTGAAAACGTGATTGTAGTTTTTGCTCTGAACACCTGAAATTTTTGATGTTTATGTAGAGCTTGCCAAATCATTCTGAACTTCAGCTTATGTGATTGGAGTAATTAATATAAAAGAATCACAGAATCACAGAAGCATCTGATTTGGAAGGCACCCACAAGGATCATCGAGTCCAACTGCCTGAATTTTTGCTCTTTGCATGATACTTTTCTCGGGGTCAATTTTTTTTGGATGACAAAGTAAACAGGAAATCCACAAGCATTTAACTGTTACAAAACTAGCTATCAAATTAAGGACAGAAATTTCGAAGTTTTCAGCTTAGTATTGTTCAAAATAGCTTGAAGATTCCATTTTAGCACTACCTCATCCAACTATTTTTGATCTGGAAAAAAATCTGCTTCTTCACTGCATTGTTTAAAACTTCAGAGATATTAAATGAATCAAGAGGGAAAGTGATCCATTATTTGCTCAGTAAAATGCAAAAACATTCTTTATGTTGTTATATAACTTGTAAGTACATGTAATGTAGAGATAGCTGTTTAGCGGCCCTCAAATTTTCTTTCTTTCTCCAACAAGGTGCTTTGGCAGTTACACAAATAAATTATCTAAGGACATAATAACCAAATAACCCTTATGGAATTTTTACTCACACATCCTTTAGGTATACCTGTGTTTATTTAATGGGGTTTATTTTATTTTTTCCCCTTTTTCATAAGATTAGCTTTAAAGTGACAATACCAGGATTCCCATTTGTGCGGAAGGCTGCATGCTACGTGATTGATATAAAGATACAGATGTGCAGATGTTTCTTCACATGAACAACCATCAGCCTTTACTGTTAATGATGGGCCATAAACCTCTGGGAAAAAAAAAGCTAGATTTTAAATACAGTATTTTCAGCAAATTCAACTTTTGTAATCTCTCCTGTTCTCTGATTATTCCCACCATTTCATTATTCGCTCCTATTGATCACACATTTTTCCTGTGATACAATCAAGACCTAAACAATTGCATAGCTTCAACAAATGTGCCATTTCACAATTTGAAGCTACCAAAAATACTTTCAAAAAATCATCTCCAAGCACATTTTCATTTTGCACATGGATTCATTTCAGGATATTTTGGCACATGTAAAGTGGAAACTAATCCCATTTTTTTGAGCAAGTAGTGTGTTTTGTAGGAATTGAACTGCCATGCGTATGACAGACAGATATGTGCCTTTCTTTTCATCACTTTTGTTCTGTTATTGACAAAACTCCCACTTATAGGGGATTACACGTTTGCCAAGAAATATATATTGTCTACTGGACCCCCAAATTTTTTCCAGGAGTTTTCAAAATGAGGTCTAGCATCTTGCACCACAGCAAGTGACATACTCCTTTTTGTTTAGTTTCACACTGTTTTACTATGGGCCTGGTTTACATCTCCACATCACTAGTGCAATCCATTACAAATACAGAGAAAGGAAGGAGGAAGGGAAGCCCCATTCCACCCTCACATGAGGTCTTGTGGTGGGGTAAGCTTCTGGATCAGGACAGGGTGTTGTGACTCACATCTCATGGTCTCCACACAACACTTTCTCTCCAGTTCCTTTCAACACTCCAGTATCTTCCTATCAAGGAAGATAAGAGACACTTCAGCACTGTGCTGGGAACATGCAAACTCCCAGTTCATGGCAGGAGACAGATACAGCAATGTCCCTTTGAATCACTACTACTAAAAAAAAAAGTAATTTTTTTTAGAAGTCCATATTAACTTACAAAAATCCTTATGTACTCAAAGCATCAGAAAGCAATGTGAATACAGGGGTTAGAACACATGTTTGGACAGGATAGAAATGAAGCCTGAGGTTATGCTTGCAGTAATTAGAAGAATAGTTTCTACCATATCGTGAGCTCAAAATGTAAAATATTAAATTTGTAAGCAATAAAAAATAGAGTGGAATGTCAGCACGAGTCTGAAAATAAGTCACTTAAAAGGATCTGGATAAGAACAAATTAAATATTTTATTTATGGGATTAAAGGCAAAAAAATATTACTGGCTATGAATACAAATCCAAGATAGAGCTTTTACTGAGCATATAATAACACTGTTTTCCAACAATAACACTGTTTTCCAACAATGAAAAAAAAAAAGCCATTGGAAATACTAACATTAAAAATCTTAACAAGCATCTATTATTTAGAAACAAGCATAAAAATGGAATGGATAAAAAAATATGAAAGGTTTTTCAACACTATTTGTAAACTGCATTGTAAAGCTGTCACATTAAAAAAATTCTCATTAGCTTCTGTTAGGCATGGGGTCCACCTCAAACAAAAATTCATTTGATTTTCCTAAAAGTGATGTATTTCTTTTATTATTGATGTTCCTGTCATGAGTTTACCTTCCATTAGCAGTTTCTTGTAGTTTTGATATTCACAGACATTTGTACAGGTCAGAGTCATATTGGGAAGAAAGCTTAAAGCTCCTGTGCTGAAATTGACTGCAAATTTTTAACACTAACATTTTCCTTCAATTTTATAAAGAAGTAAACTGTGCTAGTTAACCTAAAAGTGAGTTACAGAGGCTAAAACCAATACTTTTTTTTCTCTCACAACCACTATGCTTACCTGTCAGAAGCTTAACTTCCACCAGCAGCAGAAGCAGATCAGCAGCAGAAGTAGATCAGCAGAGAACAACCAGAATGAATTAAAGACTTTACTGGCTTTCCCAAACTAGTTTTTCATATTGAAAAGAGGTAGAAGATAACATTAAGCCATAGATTGTTTGTAGACAGAGACTGCAATGACATAAATCCCAAGATTAAGGAATTTCTTTAATCAAGAGTAAAGAAAAAGCAGATGCAAACTAACACAAGAACACTTGCTGCTAAAAGCAGTCGAGGCCCAGAGAAGTGACCTGCGGAATGAAACGTGAAGTGCAGGAAGCAAAGGACCATCTAGTTGAAAAATAGAGTCTGAGAAGCGTGGAGGTCAGAAATATGGCGCCAGGCAAACCACAGCTGATGCAATGGATGTCACAGACCTAGAAGAGTTTCCTGGACTTTTTCAAAGTTCTTCAGTCCCTGTGAAACTGACTTGCTTTAAGTAGTTTCCAAGGACCCGCCATTCATTTCTTGGCTAGGCAAGCTCACTTTCACTGAACACAGTGCTCTGAGGTTTGTTTAAATTCCTGCTCTGAGGAAATCTACTGTACTTTCCAGCAGGTGTGAGAACACTGAGGCTCCTTCAGTTGCAGCTCATTTCCACTTACTAACTACTTTATCTCTGTGGATGAAGCAAAAGTGACTTTTGTGTTTCCTGGCAGTCTGCTGCTTCAAAGAACTTAATAGTGATTTGTTTATTTCAGAGGAAATGGAGACCAGTCAGTGATGACAGATTTATTGGTTAAATGGACATCACAAAAAAAAATTTCATGAAGTACAGGCTGGCTCTAACCACACTAGGAGAACTCATGGTAAGGGGTGATGTGCATTCCAGAAGTCCAGTCCTATTTAATCCACTCCCCTCTACTCTGTACATTTATATAGCACCTTTCACACAATTTCCAAGAGGCCTGTACAGAAATGCAATAATCACTGTACTGAAAAATATCCAGGTATATTAATGGCCTACATTTAGACTTGAAAATATAGCAAAATGAACCAAACTGTTGAATATCTCCTGGCAATGGGTCAGTTAGTGACAGGCAAGAAAAAAATGTGTGTCCAAACTCTTTCAATTAAATCTCAGGATGGACAAGAATTTCTTAGTTCTGGAGAGACAATTCACAATTTACAATAGCTCCTAGTGGATGAGAAACTTGGATTGGAGCAATAAAACATGAAAATTCATATGAAACTTAGTAAGGCTAAATATAAATTGTACAATATGGTTGATCAAACTCAGTCCAACAAGAGTAAAAGTGTTTTCAGCAGTTGGTAGGTTTGCAATGCATGAAGATTTTTTCTGAGAGTTGCACAGTTTCATTGTGAAAAATAAATAAATGAAAACATTGTAGAGAAAGATACTAGCAGATTTATGTTACTAGAGTCTTTCAGTGCTAACTGGATGTGATAATTGCAACTGTCAAATACAGTAAAATACATTTAGAATAACATACAGAAACCTGTTTTGAATATCTCAAATAACCGGACAACTGCTCTTTCTCTGTAAGGGTGAAGAACATTGATCGAGGCAAGTCCTGAGATACAACCAGCAGGGCATTCCATTTGATCTGGATTCAATTTCAGAAAAATAGTTGTCTAAGGCTGTGCATCAACTAAACAAAGAGAGCATTTGGAAAAAAGCTGGAATATTTGTTAAGGCAGAGGAATATATTTGTAAATCACCTCTATACATATGGTTGGCTAAAGCACATCTGCCAATAATTGGCTCAAAAAAATCATCAAAATTGTAAAAATTCCTCTATTTAAGATGATAAAATAGAGAGTGCTATTTATTCTTTGGAGCCACATAGCTGCACAAAAATACCTCGATCCACCCAGCATTTAGAACTGAAATTATCATAGCATTTTGAGTCCTCCTACTCCCCAGTCTAGCTGGACATCCTGAACAGTTTATCTGTTTATACGTAAGGAACTGTAAGCTAGTTTTGCTCTTTATACACTGAAGATCTGTAGTATGGAATAACTGCAGACCTGTCTAAAGATTATAGAAGGAAATGAAACTAGCGGATCTACACGGGGATCGCTGTGGGGAGCATAGTCATGGTGACTTGCCCAAAGTAATGTACTTGCTTCTCAGCAGGGCCAGTTTGCCTGGCAAAATCATATTGCTGGCCTGTTGGAAACTCAACTCTTTCTCCTTGATTTCATTACAGTGTCTTATTTCAAAGCCACCCATCTCCTCTAATTTCTTGGAGTGCAGGGTATTGTGGGGGCTCAATTATTAAAATGTAGTCCTAATCTTTTAAGCCTACTAATAGCCTTACCCTTTTAGTAATTATATCTAAATTTTAAAAACTCATAACTGAAGAATGAAGTCCAAATGTTCTTTTGAATCATATGCAACATCTTAAACACCTCACAGCACACAAACTTTCAACTGGTATTTTTATTGTGTTTGTATTTGTGTGTGTGTGTGTGTGCATACAGAACTTAGGTGAAAAGAACAGCTAATTTTTACGATTTTTTTTTTTTTACTGTAAGAAGACATACTAGATGCTCTGTTTGATCTTGATTTAACCCAGTCCTGAAATTATGTATATTATGATAATCTCTATATTATCAACCTTAAAATATAAGCACAGTGATATGCAATTATCCTATACACTAGGCTCACTTGAGAAATTTTCTAGGACCGGAACTTACTTTACAGAAGAAAGTGCACAGCCATAGTTTCTCTAAAATATTTTATATTTTACAGGATTGCCAGCCTAAAGCAAACAAGAGCATATGAATGTAGTGCATTTTAAAAGTCCACACTCTGGAGGTGGTTGAACTCCTTACAAACATGTTACCAATGTACTAGATGAAGAAAATTATGTCCCCAGTATAAAAGCAACATGAGGACACATATTTTTAAAACTCAGGACATACTGAAAGGGTTGCAGCCTTGCAATATTAACAATAGATCTCCTAACTATAAGGAAATGATTGAAGGATATAGATGAGGGACAATTCTGGAATAAAATGTTTACAGTTAAATTCTATAGCCAGGAAGAGATAGGCTAACAACCTAAAAGCTGCCTCAACACAAAAGGATCAGTTTTCAAGAAAACTGCACAACTGACTGTTACCATTTAGGCACCTAAATGAAGAACAATGGGGGCTGCTGGGTTCTGAGCACTTTCAAGCATCTGGTCCAAATTCTTTCCTTCCATATGAATCAAAACAAATGTTTAGGCTACCAACTTTCCATTGCCCTTTAAGTTTAATACCAGCTTTTCTAGCCTTTAAATTCCTTAGTGTTACAAGATGAATAAAACACTAACTTTTCAAAATACCCAGTTAAGCACTATTTGCAGTATTTTCTTTTTTATTAGCAGCAGACATAAATTTTGTATGAAATAATTGTAAGAATGTATCTTCCAAAACAATATCTTTGGGAACAAGATTTTTTGGTTTAATACATTTTAAAAAATACGAATCCATCTTACCTCACTATCCAAAAGTGCTCACAGATTTGAAGACAGAGCAGACTGAAAATCAGCATAAACATTAGCAGAAACAGTCAGGAAATTACCAGGTAACTTGTATGAGTTCCATCCTACACTGACATGGATCCTGGTACAGGAGCTGCAATGCTCTGCAAGAGTCCAAAATACATCATTGTGCCTGGACCCTCATACACCCTAGGATGGTTGAAATCTGTACTAAGTAGTCATAAAACCATGTATTTAAATGTCAGAGGGCACCTATTGAGACAGACAGGAATTATGGTAGTTCCATACCTTTACAACTAAAACAGATGACGTAGGAAACACATCTGGTACTAAACCTGGGGGAGTAATGGTCCATTCTCAGTCCTCTTCCCACTACGGGAAACTTGTTCTGCAGAAATGTGTGAATTCAAATATCTTGTAAAAATCTCTGATTAGGAACGCAGAAATTTTGCAGGCTTATTACAGAGCATACTGAAATGTTTACCACTTTCAATCAAGTTCATGAGCAAGTAGACTCCACTGGACAAAAGGAAAGAATACCTGGATATTTTGTTTCATTTTTACAGTATACACAGCAGCAAAGGGCAGAGCAACTGATGGACGCACAAAACCATGGGTGGAAATCTGGGGCTTTTTTCTGACTTGAATGAAAGAAGGCTGCTTCAAGAAGCACATAAGCAGAGTTGGCAGGAAACATCTTTACTAATTTACATGAGCTAATTTAATAAAATACGAGAGACGGAAAGAAACCTACAGTCCATTTTCAGCTTTTCTTATACTGAATGAGAATCCTTCTCCTCAGTTTTTCTTTTCCAAACTATATTCACATTTAAGTTTTCTACTGCTTTATGATTCTTAAAAGAATTATTTTCTATGAGTGATACTATGTTAAACAGCCATTATGCCAAAGTTATCTCTGACCTTCAGTTGTAGAGTTTTCATTGAGAAAATTAAACAAAAAAATTGGAATTAATTACTTGAAGATGAGAGCAAGACTCCTCCTCAAACTAGCTACTCCTGTCTATAAGGATGTATGAGAATTGCCTTCTGAAGCTGCATAACAAAGCAAAGGGATAAGTTACTTAGAGTAAGAGTTATTTAAGTCTGTAGCAGAGACTGAGACAAGGCTCAGAAAAAGAAAGTTCAGAGTATTTTAAGATGAGTATCAGGCCAAAATTCCTGCAAGTGAGATTTATTACACGATGGAGTCAGTTTCCCGAGACTGCTAATGAAAGCAAGCTATTTTTTTAAATCCAAATGAGCATTTAATAAATGAGTACCACACTCAAAAACCGTATATATAACCCATTTTGTCATACTGAATTGAAAGGAATCAACCCACACTCAAGCTTGTTAGTCATCACTACTTCACTCCATCTGCCACTCATCTAAGAAAAGAATATTAATATGGATAGCTGTTTGGCAGGGGGTACCTTTTCCCCTGTAAATAGGATTCCTCTAGATAAATTAGCTACACAACAATGTAATTGATTGTCTTTTAATTAACTCTCTCAGGGCAGTTGTTCAACTGCTGTCCACTGCACCATCTGACCATGATCCACATTCATTACACTGGAAGTTATGGCACCCCTACTGGACACTGCGGAGTCAATAATTCCTCTTTTGAGCCAAAGAAAGCTTAGCCTGGCATAGATCAGTACGGAGAAGAGAGGAGAAGAGGCAGCGAAATTAGTCTTTTTCTCCTTTTTGTGAAGATTGGAAGTGAGGTGAGGAGGCTAGTGATGAAAATCAGAATGATTATGACCAAAAATCTTTCAGCTATGACAGTTTTGCAGCATTTCCTGAAGAGGGGCAGCCTCTTGATCCTTTTTAATATCCTTATTAGTATCCAGTTCAAGAAGCGTGTGTGAGGACGTATTTAACTCCCATTGAAGTCAGTGGCTCTTAAGCATATGCTCAAATTTTTTCACAAATCGGGACTTTAATCTGTTCCTTATGTACACTTAGGATTACAGAGAAGTCTTCTGTTTTTGAAGTTGCTGGAAACATCAGCTTGCTGATGGGAGGTGGGGGAAGGGAGCAGGACTCCATCATTTTCAAAACTTTCTTATTTCTTTCTAAATTTTCATCGGAAAAGTATCTGTTTACCATTTTTTAAACCTTCTCAAATAGTGTCTATTAGATTCTAATAGATTCTTATGTGTGCTGCAGAAATGTGAGTTACTGACACAACACACTTCTAGGTCTTCCTCAGTGATTGTCTCCTCCCTTCCTCCTCCATAAAGTTGATAGAACTCTTACCAAAATCCAAAGAGATTTATTCCTAGCAAGGGAAAAGAAGAGGTGAGACAAAAGCTGTAAAACTGTCTCTGTCCTACTCTGCAAATGCACCTCAATTCTGTCATCTACTGTTTTTGGCTATTTCAGTCCTGGAATAAACTCCTCTTCACTGAGCCTGAAGGTTGTGCCAAACTGTATGATGATTTTTGTGATATGGAAAAAAGCCCACTGGAAACTACACGTAAAGCAGCCAATCTTGTCATCTGATCCTCATGTGAATTTATGTCATCAAAGTTCAGATTTTATATATTCTGTAATTTTATTATGCACTCTATTTGCTGATATTACACTGAAAACTCCACGCATTGAAAATAACTGCAAAATTGCCAAGCCCAAGAATTTAAAAGCTATCAACAAGACTCCTGTATCTTTGCTCTTCTTCCTCTGCCTGAAGCTCCCTCATTCTTCCCAAACTGTTTTAAAAACACATTTAGGAATAAAATAGCCCAGTATAACCAAGAGCCAGTCCAGTCAAATCATGTGATCTATCCACATCCCTATCTGCTTTTATTTTAGATTTGGTACTCATGCGCACCCCCCATCCCCAAATGCGTGTTCATGTCTATTATATAAATGAAATGGAATCACATAAAAATAGTCTACTGTCTTTAAAATTCCTCTTACAGAAAACTAGAGAGAAAGAACAAATTGCCAATGCTATTTAAAGAGTTTACAGGCCCCTTCAAAATGAGACTTTACATGCTTTGAAGCACATTCCTTCTGGCACAAGTAATTATTACCTAAAATCTTAGAGTTAAAAGAGTGCATTTTAAGAAAGTTAGATTTTTTTTTTCCCCCTCTACATTTGTCTTAATTTCAAATACTTCCTTTTTACACACATCTCAATACTGAGTACATCACCATTATTAGATATTAAACATTGGGTACATCACCATTATTAGATATTAAACATTGGCATTGTCATGTCTGGGTCACATTTGATTTCTCTATAGCTGTTTACAGAATCTGCTCTGTGCTGCACACCTTTATGGAGTTGAAACCTTAAGAGAAGAGAGACCACATGAAACTCCTTTTATTCTATCTCCCCCCCGCCCCCGGTTCATTCCCAGTCTTGCACACTTGTCTTACACACCGCAAGTGTATAGAAGAGCCACGACGGACGTACAGTTGCCAAAAATAAGCTCACAGTAAAGGAGAAAAGTGTTTGATGACAATGGGTAATGGCAGAATATTGCTTTTAGATGTTTCTTGCATGCACATGAGACATACCGAAGGCAAAGAGTGAGAATGGAAAAAGGAAGAACACACTTAGGACACACAGAGAGAACATTGAAGTAGATAAGAAACAGGATCCAAAACACGGCTGAGGTGTTGGGCAACGCTTTGCAGGGAAGTAAGTTTAATTCTAAGATAATAAGCTGAAACCAGAAGGATTCTAGGAAGGGAATTTCTAAAGCATATGATTAAAAGGTAGGATCATTTCATCAGCTTTGGTTTTGGCAGGATTAAAATACAAGCAAGAGAGGGCCAGAGCAGGAAAACAGGATTCAAGTTCTGCTAAGTGGCGTAAAAGTCATTTGCAAAACAGTCTGAAAACATGCCGTAGAGAGAGAAAACAAAAAAAAAAACTTGTTAAGTCTCGTGGCAAAATAAGATCTAAACCATGGCTCTCACCCTGTTCAGGGTATGCAGCAGCTCACAGCCTTGTACTGGGGAGACCAAGGACAAAGTTGTTTTGCGCCTGTAAAAGATGCTTTGTGCTCACCCTAGGCCTCTTTTGTGAGCATTTTTTTCCTACATCTGTGCATTCTTGACCTGGAAGGAAAGGAAATGCTGTCTGCTTTTACAAAGAAACCGACCAGGGAAGGTGCAAGGGCTGATTGGTGAGACCTTCTTTTTGTGCTTGTTGTGCAACAGGATACACATTCTCTGGACCTTTTTCAGTTCCAAAACTTTCAGAAATTCTCTTCCAGAGGTATTTACAGAACACATACTCCCCTCCAAATAACTTCTGAACTATTAAGACTCCATGTAGGTTCATATGAACACCTCAGATAGGAGCAGTACTTCTTGCATTTCCAGCTCACGGTAGATTTCACCTCTGCCTTTTGTAATAAGACACCACTGATATGTTAACAAAGTCCTTTTAATAAATAGATCAGTAATAATATGTAGCCAGTCTCCACTATATGGAGACATCAAGCTTTCCACTTATCTACATAAGCAAGCCAACCATGTGTTTCCAGGTAAATGTGGATGCAGCTTTTAGTTTGTGTGTGTGTGAATTAAGACTATCAATTAGTTGTGGAAACATGCTTGAAAAACACAAAAGAAAGCCAGAGCCTCCAAAAATTATATTTTCATGGTATCTACCCATATGTTGTGGAATTACCAACATGCCGCACATCATCAAACTGAAGGAATCAAAGACAAAGTAGTAACTGACATGCTTTTACTTAACTTTTTCAGCATTATACTATTAATTCCAAAAGAATTATACATAGTAACCTAAGCTTTGACAGAATTTGAATATCAGTACACAGACTGGCAAAGCACTGAGTAACTTTTGCTGGAGGGAAGAAAATGGCTTCCCCAAGAACTTTGAAAGACTGGATCATTCTGTAATTATATTTCACCAAATATACTTAAAAATGTCTGGACACATTTAGCCACTGTACTGGGAACACACAATCTCTATCCAAAAATATTGCTTGCTTGGGTGTCATGTCTGGCAGATCTCTCTTAATATGTTTGCAAATACAAAAATATTAAATCTCTGATACTTCTTGTGCCAGCAGACTGCAAATTCAATTGGCGCCTTCTCTGCATGTCTAAATTTCAGTTTGGAACCAGTGAAATAAAGATAGCTTTATAGGGTTTGAATACTGTTAGATTTCTGTATATACCCTCATAGTAAAGTAATAAATATGTTTGGCTTATAAAGTTTGTAGCATCGAAGTGTAAAAAGCAAAGGGGTCAGAATGAGTGTAGTAAACAAATTAAAATGCAAAGCTAAGCCAAACTACAGGAAAGTTTGGCAGAATATTTCTTCATAATGTAAACCAATCAAAATTATTTGCACTCGTCTCCAGATTTTTCTCCTGTGTGTGTTCACATATTTTTTTTAATTTATAATTTAAGTTGGTTTTTTTACTACTTTTAGTAACAACACATTGTTTCATAAAAAACAAATAATACATACAGACTTGTCACTCTTTGTATTGACCCAATAATTATGAACAAATCATGTAAATTAAAATGGTAATACAAGAAGAGATAAAGCTGCAGATTAAAGATGCCTCGTGAACAACTGCTAATGAAGCCTTCTATTTTTATCTGACCCATAACTGTTTCATCTTGCATTGCCTAACGGATTAACATTACCTTATACTACTGTTGTATTTAGCAGATCCCTGCAGTTCTTAAGTTGTCATAGGTTACATTTAGTGGAACTCTCATTAAGGTAGAGGGTGGTATTTTTGTTTTGAAATGAAGGAAGTGCTCATTTTGCAAGGATAAATGGAAATTGAAAGGATATACAGGCATGCGCTCCTTCAGAAATGGACTTGTGTAAAAAAACAAAGAGGCAGGGAAGGAGAGAGGGAGCCAGGAGTGAGACCATTAGTGTGTATTGTTCTAATGTCTTCAGGATCGCAAAGACTTAACACACAGCTGCAGTTTGAGGTCATTGTGGTCCTCCCAAAACAAGAATACAGAAACAGAAATAAAAAAAAAAGAAAAGAGCTTAATATTACTGTGTCAATTCTGAGTCAATCAAACCAGTAATTCCAAACTGCAAAGGAATTGCAATGTTCATAGTTCTTCCTAAGGCCTATGTAAGGCAAGTATGACTTGAAGACTTTTACTAGGTTTTAATGTCCAGTTCATAAAATATCAATTTGAAAGGGAGGAATGTGTCTTAGCCCCCATTAGACTGCTGTTTCCTTCTGGCAGAAAACTGTATTTGGCATTCTAAGCAGTTTTATATGACATCTTCAAGTGGTCAACATTGCTGTAGCTGCCCAGGCTTCCATTGACACTGTTTTTAACAGCTCAGTGTACCAAAGCCTCACAAAATACATCATCCTATAGTTTATCAACACATCTTCTTCACTAAACCAACTGATATTTCACAAACTTTTTAGACACTTAGTCACGGTTCCTACCATTCTTTTTTACAGTAAAAAGCACATTTTAGTAAGTAGTTTTTGCTTGTCCACATATTCTGTGAAGTCCACGGCATTCTGGTATTCTCCACCAGACGGAAAAAAATGAAAGGTTTGCAAAACTACCAAGCTCCATGTGCCTGAGGAGCCTCACTCACCATGTCAAAACACCCCTTCCAAAGAAGCCCCTACACACACCCAGCATACACGGCATGCTTCTTGAATATGCCGTTTTTTGCTTGGCAGGTAGGAAACCCCACAGTTCATTCAACTCTCTTCAGGGCTACATTGTAAGACCACATATGTCCAACACATTTTTTAGTATCTATTTTTAGAAGGATCGAAGTGGGAAACATTTTTTTCCACTTGGTAAATTGAAGTGACTAATGCCCTCAATTCACCAAAATGTGTAAACATACACCTAACTTCAGGAGTGTTTGTATCAAAGTACTATGACTACTTCATCTGTGAAGTCCTGGCTCCACTCAATAGTTAGTTTTCTCTTTAGCTTCCCAAGATTTCATTCATCTCCCAACATACAAAATTAAAAGCATACTACAATCATCATAGGATCACAGCCTAAGAATTAAAACTCACAATAGTGACAGAGAATACTAAAGTGCATCTAACGTAGTTTATGTAAGGCAGCATTTGTTCAGACTTACTTGCTAAAAATAATAGCTTTTAGAGATCTGAGAGAATGCAGAAGGAAGAAGGACTTTTAAAAGCTTGAAGTAATCTGTTTCAGTTTTAGTTTTTCATATCCTATTTGCTGTAAAATAATGTTCAATCAACCAATTTTTCTTTAGTCCAAGAAGCATCAAAAAAAAGGAATGGAAGAAGAAAGGAAGAGAGGAAGAGACAGAGAGAGAAAGAGAAAGAACAAGAGGTGGAGAAAGAGAGAGAGAGAAAGAAAAGAAAGAGAGAAAGAAAGAAGGAAAGAAAGGAAGAAATAGAGGAAAAGAAAAAGAAAGAAAGAAAGAAAGAAAGAAAGAAAGAAAGAAAGAAAGAAAGAAAGAAAGAAAGAAAGAAAGAA
>JAWWES010000081.1:28434616-28604793 GCA_035583135.1 Lophotriccus pileatus
GCAGCGCTGCGCGCCCGCGCCCCGGGCTCCCGCGGCCGTGCGGGGGGGCGGCTCCGCGGGGGCGCAGCCCGCCCGCCTCTCCCTGCCCCCGGGCGGGCCGGGGAGCACCTCCCGCCGCGGCGCCCGCCGGGACTGCCCCGGAGCCGGCGGGGCTCCCGCGCACCCCGCCCCGGGCTGGGGGCGACCATGTCCCCCAGTCGTGCGGCCCCCCGCAGGGCCATCACCGCCCCGTCGGGGCTGACCGGGGCGCTGTCGCCCCTCGGGGGCAGCGGGCGGGGGAACGCAATAAAGACGTGAGGCTAAATACAGGGGGTGTCTCTGGGGCGGGCGTGCGGAGACCACCACCGCCCCGTTTCCCCGGGGGACTCGAGGGCGGTCGGCAGCGCCTCACCTGAGCGCCCAGGTGCGAGAGCAGCGTGAGGGGCTGTGCGGGCCGAGGCCGGGGCCGAACGCCGCGGTCCCTCGCGCCCAGGGTCCCGGTGCGGGTGCGGGGCATCCCTCCGCTTCGCCCGTGCCCACGGCCCCGCGCCCGGGGTGAGCGCGGCGCTGCCCCGGCTGCCCGCACGCACTTCACACTATTCCCCAGCATCGGGGGCTGGTTCTGCAACGAACCCACCGGCGCCCACCGTGCCTGCAAATCTGGTTGCAGAAAGAGAAGTTTCCCTTCTCGCCTTCTGCCCCTTCAAAACTATAAGTCTCGTAGTTTTTGTTTCCTGTGTCTTCATTTGCTTCGTTGCGGTCTGCAGTAGATCAGGAGAGACAACCTGGACAGCCTGGGCCTGTCTTTTTTTTGTCTTTTCTGTCTTCTTCTTTTTTTTTTTTTTTTTTTTTTTTTAAACCCGCATATACAGCAGAATTAACTGTAGCAACCAACGCGGACCGTAACTGGTTTAAATCAGGATAACACATTTATTAATCACTGACCAAAGGGGTGTCCACCGTGGAAAGGTTTTGTTCTTACCTCTCTATGTACCTTTCTCCTCCTCCCCTCAAATGAACATTAAAAAAAAAAAAAAGAAGAAGAAGAAAAGGAAAACCATTGCGTTCCTGCAATTTAAGTCTAAATTCTTGGGTCCATGTGCGAAAGATAAAATGAATTTCAATTGCTAGTGGAAAAAAATCAGCAATTGTATGAGATTTGCAAGAGCTAGTTTCTTAAACGGAAATTGAGTCCTATTTTGTGGGAAATTAGTTTTGCAGACTCTGTAAAAAAAAAAAATCTAAAACTTTTGTTCAGCAGCTGCTCCACTTTTCTCTGCAGTTTCAGACTGAGCTGGAACCTGCAGCAGTCTTTCGACGGTAAGATTTCCCCCCTTTTCTGACATCTAACGCTTTTTAAAAACTGTATTTAGATTTAACTGTAACAACGCGGTCTTTACAAAGAGAGCAGAGTGCAAAGCAGAAGTTGCTGCCTCTGTGCACCGTTCAAAACTTGATATTTCTTCAGAATAAAGGAAATATACAGTTACAACACTGATGAAATATTTCGTGCTTTTCGTTGTGTTTATCGTTTCAATATGTGCTCTAATATTAGAAGAGAGGAGTACAAAGAAATCTCAATGGCTTAACCCCTCTTGGGTTTGGGAACTCGCCGGGCTGCCAGCACAGGGGTGCTGCTGTCCCTCACAAACCAGGCGCTGCCATGAAGCAGTAACTGAGAGACATCGACCGGCGCGGTGCGTCGCGCCCGCAGCGGCCCCGCCGGCGGCGGCCCGAGGGCTGCGGGGGCGGGCGGGCGGCGAGGCCGGGCCGGCCGGCCCCAGGTGGGAGCTCGGGGAGCGGCGTCGCGGCACCCCCCGCACCGCACCGCACCGCACCGCACCGCACCGCACCGCACCGCACCGCACCGCACCGCACCGCACCGCTGCCCTCCGCGGCTCTCCAACCTGCTGTTGTCCGTCCGTCCGCCGGCCCGCCCCGGCCACAGGGGCGAGATCCCGTCGGGGGGGGCCGGGGCCGGAGGGGCAGGAATGCCAGGACCCCTCCTTCAAGGGCCGCTGCCGGCTGAAGCCCTGACACTGCCACAGCTGCGAAGGGGTCGGGGAAGTCGCAAATCCAAGCCGGTGTAAAAATGTTTTTTCTTAATTCTAGGGCATGGCCACGCAGGATTTCTCACACACGATAAAAAAAAAAAAAAAAAAAAAAAAAAAAAGTGAATCACAATGAAGAAAGTGAGAGGGTGCGAGGGGGAGGAAGAAAGATTAGGTTTCCAAGAGAAATAAGAAACGGAGCCAAATAGGACTTTTTAGAGAGAGGTAGGAGAGGCTCCAAAAGGTGAAGAAGAAGAAAAAGAAGACTGCAATAGCAAAGCTATAATGGCACAGCTTAGTGTTTGCCATTAGCTTTATAATCAAATCTGAATATTCGGGACTGTGCTTCCCAGGATTTCTGAGTCCCCTAATAAGTTCACAAATCCTACATCAAGTGTTCTTATTGCTTCTTTAATAAGAGGTTTTAAGCACGCAAGAACTGGAAATGCAATTCTCTACAGAGCTTTATGCTTTCATTTTAAACTATAGAAGGAGAATGCAAATATAGGCAACTGATGTTAAGGCAAATAAGCGGCTTCAAATGTTTACTGAAATGATTCAAAAACTTTCTGTGCAGAGTTATCAAATACCTATGGCTATATCATACCATCCTTTATAAAAAATACAACTTTTTAGTTAAAGCTTCAATGCAAAGCTTCTCAGTGAAACAATTACTGAAGAAAGTGTAAGCAGTTATTACCTCTCAATATTAATGATTGAATTCTTGTTTGTATTGTATGTTTTCAGAATGTGTGTTTGACCTACATGTGGTACAAAAGCATAACTTAAATCAATGCCAGCAACTTTGCCCAAAGCTTATAAACATCAAGTGAAAAAATAGAATGTTTTAAATATGTGAAAACAGTAAACTGTTTAACTCATAAAAACATCTGGAGCCAACACAGTTTGGAACATCATTTATATTTTCATGTATAGGCTACTATTTGCATTCACTTTGTGTATTTTACTTTTGGTGGTGGGTTGTTCTGGGATTTTTTAACTTACAATTTATGGGGAAAGAGATCATATAAAATTGACCTGAAAGAACCAATATACAACTCCTTCTCTTTGGGACTTTTGTAATCTTGTTCATTTTTTATGTTGGAGACTGAAAGGACCACCTTCCTGAATATTTATCAGAATGTAAGTAGGATTCTTGATCAGTTCTTTCTAGTGTGTGGCTTGCGTATTTGCAGTATGCGTATTACAGTAAAATCAGATAGTCATACTTGGGGACCACCATTTGAGAGGTACAAGTTGTTGTAACTTAACTGAAGTCAGTAAAAGGATGGCATTTTACACTATTTAAGAATATACTTCTTACTTAAGAGAAAGCTTACAAATATGAATTCAGTTTATTTTAGCCAAAGTTTTTATTGTACTCAAGAGCCTACCAAAGCAAGAGGACGAGGTTTCATTCTACTGTAATTATGATCAGTTCGTATTTTTCCATGGCAATTTGGTGAAGGCAGTCATCATTTAACCTTAGAGTCAATGCATATTCACAACAGATGCGTATTTATTTTCAGCTTTTTCTTTTTTTTCCATAATTTTTTCCTCTTTAACTCCCTTAAAAGCAATATAATGCATTTCTCATGATACCTGTGTTGCAATGGAAACCCACAGATATAAGGAATAATGAAGCCTGGGAATGATGCATCGTTACAGAGATGCTTGAATGCCTTAACTGAAAATCATTGCACAGAAAATGAATGATATGTTGACTGAATAGTCAAAAATATTGAATCCATGACTAGTTAAAATTCGTGATAATCACATTTACCATTCAAAAACTTGTGGTATACCAGTATCTTTACAATATTTCTCCATAAAACCATCATTTTCTGAGAAATTACACTACCACAATGCTTACCACATAATTTTAACATTGCATTTCTGTGGTGTACTTCCATTTCACTCTCTATAGCGCTTACATGTGCCATGGTTTAACACTTATCAGGCACAATTTTTTCTACAACAGATCTATAAAAGCTTTAAGCCTGAATCCATATTTCAGGTACTTCTCCCATATACATATGGTTTCTGTTTTAATTTACATGATCTTCAAGTATCACAAATTTTGAAATTATACCAGCAATTTAGTATATTACAGAAAACTGTGCCTAGCTATGAGGCCCTCACTGAAAATTATGCACAAATCTGCATTGCATAATTAAAAGTTATATCAATTGCCAGACCACTGTAACCAGTAAAATGTCTTACGCCTCCTATTTAATTTAATAAACTGATGAAATATTAAAATTGTGAAAGTACCCAAGGCTTCACACCTGAACTATGATATTTCAGGAATGTTTCTAGAATTTGAACTAGGGGAAATTTGCATTAGGTACTCAAAAGTCCCAGAACAAATGATATTCAAAACTTTGGGGTGTGTTTTTAATAGATAATTTCTTTGCAAACTTGTACAATCTTGAACCATCTTGCACAATACTATTTCTTTCCCAATCTGCATGTTATATTACAATTTAACAATTGGTTTATTCTTTCTAGTATTATCTCCGCTTAAGAATACTTGAACTAGAAAACAGTTATGACAAGCTTTGTAGGGCACTTTAATAATACATATCTTTAATTTGCATTTAGAAATGCATTCAAAGTACATATGCAGGCAAGTCAATGGTGCCTGAAAAATATGTTTTCCATTTTGTTACCTCCAGATCTTGACAATTACATACTATCAGTACCCTTAGTCCATTCTCCTGTTAAAATTACTAACCACAAATGAAAAAAAAGTTGTCTTTTTACATATTAATCATTTATTATTTGATACAATTCACATTGTGGATTTTGATCTGTATACGCATTGAAAAGACATTTTACCAGAGTCTCCATCAAAAATGCAGATACCACAGTGCATGGAAGAAAGGTGAAGTATATTTTAATCACTTCATATTTCTAATGATGCTTGCTTCTTACTGTGCTGCACAGTTAATATTTTGTCGATTATACTTCACCCAGTCACCCAGAATAAAAAATACAGATGATTGAAATCTTTGTGCATCAAAAGATTTATTCTATGACTTACACCCATTTACTGGGTAAATACACAGTATGCTTCCATTACGAAGACTGAAATGGAGAAAAAACCTACCACCACCTGAAATATTTATTGTCCCCTGCCTGACATTTCCAAGTCCTTGCAGGATCAGCAGCAGGGGGCATATTTCATGATTCTGCCTCCATCAGGGGACATTAGGAGAGTGATAAGTCACTAATTTTTGTTGTCTCTTTTACAGGTTAATGAGTAAAATACTCCCTTACAGTGTGTATTCGCAGTAATTCCTAATTTTCTCTGTTCTGGAGGTAGAAAAAGATACATATGCATATATCTATGCACCAAGAATAAATAATTACAAAATATCTAGGTTTTTATAGCTGTTTGGATTATGTTATTTACTTTGCAGGTGTGTATGCTATGATTTATAGTGTGATGAGCTTTAGACTTGGAGCAGAAACCCCTAACTAGCTAGTATTCGGAACAGAAAGATATTCACTGCCCTGCAGAGCTCAGGCTCTGTTCATTTCACCAGTTTCACGTGGGAGTAATCCTATGTTTTACAGAGTCCTTTTTGCATTCATGGCAATTTTCTTGACTAGAAACATTTTCAGGATTGCAATCTTAATTAATAATAGCCGTAGGAAAGAAAGAGCTAAAAATTGGATGTACTTTTTAATGCATAACTGCATCATGCACCCCAAAATCTAATATCAGATAATGCTAACAACAGGTAGGAGAAATTAAATGCAAAGTAACAATTGTTTGAAATCATAATTTTAGACTGAACTGATAGGGGGTGTTTAGATGCAGATATTTTGGCTTGTGAAAGAATGAGAAAAAAAAAAGGCAAAAAAAAAAGAGCTAGATTTCCATAAAAAAAACATGCCAAGAAGTTCTTAATTTGCAGATAAAGTCTCAAAGGTTCTGATTAAGGATACTATTTTAAGTTTGCAGGCATCAATGACACTAAAAAAAAGATAATAGATAAGTTCTTAACTATCATGAAGAAACATTCAAGTGACATACCTTGAGACTGACAACTTCCAAACCCACGTTTGCATAAACTCATTTTATATTTTATTTTGCCAAAACAGAATGCAGCTTTACTGGTGAGCTGTGAATATATTGTACTAGTTCTTGAAAGAAACCTTTCCAATATATTTTTATTTGTCATGCTTTATTAAGCATGACACTTGCATGTCCTTTGATAAAATGTGATAGGTCTCAGGTTAGGTTCAATAAACTATTCCAGCAAGGGACTATCTTTGAGGCACTTTCACATCATCTAATTTAATATATGGATTTTGGTGCACCGAATCACTTTAGCCACCGTCCTCTCTTGTCTAATGCATTTCTCATATATTTCATTTAAATTAGATGCTCACAATAAAAGTGTGAAGCCCATTTATTCCTATCCCTTCTCTTTCAAATGAAAAGTGCCTAGCATTTTGGGCTTGGTGAAGCTCAGCTGTAAGAAGAGGTGTATTATTTGGAATACTTTCCAGCTGACTGAGACACAAATGCAAAGTGCATTTGTGGGGACACTGTCTGGATTTGTGTTATTCCCTCATAGGTAATTTGTCCATGCATTTGTGCATGCACTTTATGCATTTGTGAATTTGAGCTGTAGAATGTATCACTCAGGGATTTAGATTTTACTTCATAATCCAAGTATATTTTAATACAAGATGGTAAACTAAAAATATTTTCCATTTAACTGTTTCAAAAACGCCATGTGTAAGAGAACACAACAAAACGGAATTAACTCATAACATATGCAACTCTTATTTGTGCAAGAGCAGTATATGCCCCTAAATTCAGACTACAGCATCTGGAGGCATAGCATGTCTCTAATGGAAGAGAAAGGCACGAGACATGTCAGCTTTTTGGCTATGTTATGCTGAAAGCCATGTTTTTTCCTTCACTATACCAAATACAACTCTGATTAAAACTAATAAAACAGACACTGTCCAGGTAAACTGCCTTCATAGCATTTTGCATTTTTCAGCTCACTAGTTGTAGGCAATGGGTTTAAGCTGAGATAGATTTTTACTATGTAAAAGAAAAAACCTCTTAAATACTGCTCTTTTGTTTGAAACAATGAAATTCAAATCAAAACTAACATCTCACGATATGACTCATGTGTTCATAGTGCATCCAAACCTACACATTCCCATTTTTTAACCCCTTTTTCTGTTACCAAGATAACTTGTGGCACCACTTTTTCCTCCTAGTAGTATTACAAATAATGTGTTTTTCATATACTTTTGCTACTGTGATCAGCTTGCTAGAGAAAAACATTTTAGAGAAACAACCCACACTTTAACTGCTTTACAACAAGAATTGTCTTCATACTTGACCTTGAGAAGTGCTGAGTCTTTTCTTTTCCCCAATGACCTTACAGGATCAACTTCATTGTTAGACTGTAATAGCAATTTTAAAAAGTGCAGCTAAACGTAAATACCGTTCCCTGTGATTACCAAAAAAAAAAAAAAAACCAAATCAAACCAGAAAGCCAACCAAACCAACACCAACACACTGAAATTGCATTTTGAACCAAATCTGATGGATAAAATATTTTACTAGTAAATTTTCAATTTTTTATTGCATCAAAATTGTTAAATGATCTGCTATAGAAGTTGAGATGTCTAATTTTAAATTCTGTTTCATTCTTTCTTTTATCAGCTAATGTCCTCTGTTATATTCATAGGAAGCAAGGGACAAAGAATGCCTGTCTACTGTATTTATTCTTATTTGCAGAAAATACAAGTGGAAACTGAGAAACTGCATTGTTACTAAGATACTATACTTGAAAATCCCATCATGAACAGCATACTGGATGTATAAATACACATATGTATATGCTAAAAGAGGGTGTTCAGCCATGCAGAAATACCAGCTTACCTCCGGGCTCAAACCCTTAATGTACAATTAAAACAAATTGGGTTAGTGCTCGCTTTCTTTTAATAACAGGGGGAGTTCTTAAACACATTATACTAAAATAGAAGTCTCACATTAAATCAAATGAAGGAGCAGAAAAAGCTCTTTGCGCAGATTACGAGACAATGTTCTGACTTTGCTTCCTAGCAGAGTAAAATGTTTGGGAATGTATCTAATCTAACACACCCTATAAAACTGTACAGTAGTCCCTGGTACAACAGTGAGCTGTATGGGAGACAGAGTCACATCCCAGAGCAAAATGCCAAGATTTCAGCCTGCGATCCAAACCCGCCTCCTTAAGTTCTAAATTATGAAGCTGTGTATCCATTTTGGAAAGTTGGTAGGTAGCCTTCTCAAATACATGTACAGTAATTTCATTATGTACGACCCCCTGCAGTGGTAATGGGCTTTTTTAAAAACATACCTTGACTTGATGATGAGAATATTTTGCTTTAAAAATAAGTCATATATTTAATTTTTAATATGGCAGTCATGGCGTGTATCCAGGGGTGCAGGCAGTAAGTTTACCCTGTATAATTTGTAGTCAATCAGACTTTCCCAAATGAAGTCCCATAAATATGAACACACATTGCTTGTTTGTTTTCTTGTCTTTTTTTTTGTTGTTGGTGGTGGTGTTTTTTTTCTAAGTTTCCTTTATTGGTATCATAATAGTATGACCAAAATATAAGGAAATAACCATACCATATTAAACACAGGAATACGCTTTCGCAGTCGTTTATTGTGCATAGCTAGTAAACATTTCCTGGCAAACAATTTAGAGAGTCCATAAATTCCATCCTAACGCTACTTCCGTAGCTAGATGCAGTGCACCGTACACGAGGGTATTAGCTCAGTCTCTCTCATCCGGAATGGGTGGATTGGAATTGAAAAATCCCCACCCCCCCATTATAGCACCATATGTCTCGAAAGTCTATCCTCTCTCAGGGCAAACGGCTTCTCTCAGATCCGCCTGATGGATCACGACTGAAACACTGCTGTCCCTCGCTATTTAATCCAACAGCATTTCTGAAGTAGCTATCGGGAGAGCACAACGAGCCAAGCATCCCTTTGGCATTAGTGGCAGCTCCCCACACAGAGAATATCAAGGATATGGAATAGCAGAGGGAAAATCCACCACACCATGCCAATTTGTATGGAAAATTTGATTGTCAAGCGAGGGGCAGGGAAAAGAAGAAAACCTCTCGTTCCAGCAAACTGCTCAAGCAGTGCTTATGATTCCTGGATTCCTTATGTAACTAGTTAATCAGTGTTAGTAGGCCGGCTATGCAGCATTTTCAGAGGTACTGAGTCTATAAGAATTTCAAAGTATTTTCTCTAGATGTCTTATTGAGGTGTTTATAGGTTGAGAGATTACTAGGGGAACAGTTTATCCGTAAAGATTTTGGGTGGATTATATATCTGCTCAATATTTTTCAGATCACTTTCTGTGCGCACATCAATTTATAATGGGAAAAAAAATTCCTTTAAATAACACTTTAGCCGTTTGATGTTTGAAAGAATTTTTGTGAGATGATCACATTAAGGTAAAGGTCATATTGCTATTTGAGGAGACTAAGTGGACATATTTCCACCAGTTTATGTCCTTATTACAGGTATACGTTAATATCATTCATGTTACAGGTATTATTTCCAGATTATTTTGGATTGAAAACAAAGAGTTAGCAAAAATCTGGAATCCTTCCAAATTTCCAAAGACCAGCTCAAAAGGGGTTCAGTCACCATGTCAAAGTTCTGTTTTAAGATTTTTAGTTTTACAGGATATTAAAACCTCATAATCTGAGGAAGGGTTATATGATAACAAAAGGCAGAAAGATTGTATTTTGCTGGTCATGAAAGTCTGCTTGGTTTTTAACTCCCTGGTTTTAAAATCCTCTTTCATTTATTTCTATTGAATGGAACCACTATTAAACAAATAGTCTTTTTCTTAGTTACCAGCTTCATTATATATATTTGATAATCCATGTATACTACTGTAATCATTCATCAAATGTGCTCTCCTTTGAAATATTATTATGTGAACAACCAAAATATTAGAATAAAAAGTATGATGGATTATTGCAACTCTTGAAAATAATTAAAATTACCAGGTCTTCGAGCTCTAGAATTTTAGATTTTTTTTGCATGTTTTCTTTGCCCAGTTCTCAACAGTAGACCTTGCACAAGCATCCCTCATTGCCTGGCTACTCGTCTTTACAACCTCCCTGTACTTCCTCCTGTTACCTTTAAGGCACTGAATCCTTCAGGGATACTCTGAAGAGAAGTAGTTTGTGGTCTTCAATTTGCTCGACTTATTGTCAGATGATAAAGCCCCTAATTCTTGTCCTGGATCAGGACCTCTGCCAGCTTCCTTTCATTGTGCACGTGGGCAAACAGAGCAAGAAGAAAGAAAATGCTCCGCTTGTTCAGCACAACTCCAGCAATCATTTTCTCTTTTATTTTTCCAGTGAATCTGATTGCTGGCAAAAGCTGCCAGAAAAAGACAAGTCTAATAAGAAAGAGCATGAGCAGAGAAAGTCCAGTTTCCCAGTTACGTAGCCTCAAGGACTGTTCCATACTGGTGATAGGGTATATCAGCCACTGGGCCTGGCCAGCCTTGGCCTCTCTCAAATCACCCAAATGTTCCTGCACGTGTGAACATCCCCTAATAACTCTTTTGGCGTGAATTCTTGTCTGATTGGTATAATAGGCTATTTTCTCATATTTAACGTTACACTCATGCATGGTTATATGGATTTTTTTCCTTGACTCTCCTCATGGTACAGAATACCAAAACAAATTAAATTCACGTGTTTTATGCACATTACATAGTAGGAAATAAATCTGTGTAGAAAATGTAGCTAGTTCCTGTGCTCTGGATATATTGCATTGAAGCCAAATTGATTGTTAATCGATTTTAATACTTATTCTTCAAATACGTTTGGTGTTTCCTTTCCCAACTGCCATACAAGTCAGTATTGTACGTTCATAAGGTACTGGCAAAAAAATAGTGAAAAACAGGTAATACATTTTGGTTTTGCTGATAAAATGTTTAAAATTCTACCGTTTAATTTTAGTTGGTGACCAGTTGAATTATCAGTAATATATTAATAGGATTTCTGTAGAGATCTTTGCTGTTTTGTGTCATGTGCTGTGCACTGAACGGGAGAGCTTTGCATCTAAGTAGGGAAGAGAAAGGGCAAAAGAAATTAAACCGGATCATTATAAGGCAACTGTACCTAAAATTAGAAATGTATACCGTAGACATTCAGTTCAGGTCTGTCGTTAAGAATAGTCTGCTTGCGACACAAATAGAAATGCAGTATTCCTCTTTAAAAATGTTTCCAGGAAATCACATAGCGAGAATTAGGAGATGCATTCCCTGAAAACATTCTTATGTAATACCATTTTTAATAGGTTTCGCCTTCTTAAAGAATGGGATTAAATCAGGATGAGGTAATTGGGTGTTTTGGTCCGGTTAGCGAACTTTACCATGAGGCTAGTGGCAAGTTAAATTATTATAATATGGAACAGCGTTTTGTGAAGAAAACTACTGGAAGTCTAACAGTTTGAGTGCTACTGACTTCAAAGAGCCTGGAACTTCAGACACGATTTCCAGAATTTTATAATTTATTGTAATTGTAGCTGCATTTTCAGTATGTTTTGTATTTCTGCTTAAAGCATTGAAGTGAGCAATCTGCATGTAATACTGTAAATAAACAGAGGCTATGAGAGAACGCTGTGACCACAGGTTCACGCTTTACTCCTACCAGAAAAACGAAATAACTTCTGTGCGTTAAATCTTTCACACCTCTCTGTAACTGTGTCAATATTTTTAAAACTACACTTTATTATGAAACAATGATCCAAATTGTAGTTAAATCAAGCTGGCATTTTATGTCTTAGTCTTAAAGCCTCCTTTGAAAGATTCTCATTGCTGTCACATTTAAACAATAATTTTAAAAGTCTGTATTTCTTTCATACAGGTCACAGAATAGCTTAACATGTTAAAAATGCTTACGAGGTATGGAATAGTATTAAACTGGAAACCTCAGAGTGTCCATAATAAATTTAAAATGACACTTTCCCTAACTGCATCCAACACAGAGGAATTCTCTACAAGACTTCAGTCTAGTGACAGAGGAATCACAGCATTAAAAATTAATTGCACATAGCTAAAACTTGATTATATTTGTTACGAGCGAGCTCATTTAAGTCCCATGTTTATATTTGTTAATATAAGACCGTCAGCTTTTACAAAGTTGACAGCAACTGTGAAACAGTTATATGGAGAAAGTATTAAAGGAAAAACTTGATTGGCATCTTCAGTCCATTAAACGCACTGTAAAGGACGTGGCAGAAAAGTCACGATCAGGGAAAACCTTCTACTCTTTTGTTGGAAATAATAAAATGACTTTGTATGTGAAAGCAATACTAAAAAAAACAACAAGCAAACAAGGGGGGAAAGTAACAATTAATGGAAACTAGAAGCTGGGAATTATAGAGCATTTTTAAAGAAAGCTAAACATCACAAAGAGAAAACAGAGATAGGGACAATATGGGGACATTTTGAAATTATATTATGAACAAAAAAATCCTAAAAATTGCCTTGCTCTATTACTAAATGGAAATAACTAGGAGTTTTTGTAATAACATTTAAAAAAAGGCATTTTGGGAAAAATTCAAATGATATATTCATATCAGATGAATATGATGCTCTATTTCAGTAGTCACACAGGAGTACGTTAAATAGCAGCTAATAAAACTAGACATTTTTAAAATCAGTAGACCTGAGTAATTTGCATGGAGGTATTTTAATATATTTGGCAGAGAACCTGTCTGCATTGTTAGTGAGGATTTTTAGTATATCTTGGAGAACTAGGGAGGTTCAAGGGAACTATGCAAAAATTCTTGTGAACAGTTAAAAAGAATAAATGTGATGACCTAAAATGTCAGTAAGCATTTCAAACACACATTGACCTCAAGCAAAATAAGGAATGGCTTTTAGGAATATTAGTTCATTTTAATCAAAGCAGTGAGAACAGAATTTTCTGGAAAATCATCTTGCCAAAACTAACTAGGTATCACTTAATAAGGGTATAAATTGGTAGGATAAAGGTAATTTTAGTATTATTAAATACGTAGAGGAATATTGGAAAGTCTTTTAGTTGTTAATCATAATATTTTGATGAAGAAAAAATTATTAAAATCAATATTGTACTTATTAAATAGAGTCAAATCTCAGTCTCAACCATGTACTAAGTGGAGAGAAATAGTCAGTGGTGTTTATTTTAACAGTGATCCACAAACGCATGACCCTGTCATTTTTTTCTATCTGTGACTCTTCTATCAATTATTAAAAAAAACATATTTATAAAGTTTGCATTCGAAATTATTGGAAGATTAATAAATAAAGAGCAAGCCAAGTCACTGTGAACCCAGATTGCTCGGGAAACTGGCCACAGTTAACAAATGGTAGATTTTGATCCAGAGAAAGATAAGACACTGCTCTTACAACAAAGACTATACCACTGCTACAAGGTAGGAACCTTGCCCACAGACTGAAGTCAGCCTGAAAAAGGTTGTAAAGCAGATTATCAGTGCAAAGAACTGTGAGTACAAGAGGGTAGACATGAATCTGAAACAACCCGTGGGCACATCACCAGAGAAATACACAATATGGTTGTGTTACCTCTGTCCTTGGCACAGATGCAACCAGTTCTGGAAATACTGTGACCACAATTCAAGAGAGGTTGTTGAAAAATTGGAAAAGGTTCAGAGGAAAGTAACAAGAATGATGAAAGGAGTGGAAAACATTCCTTGTAATGAAAGACTCAAGGAGCTCGATCTATTTAGGTTATCAGAGAGATGTTTAAAAGGCTACTTGATCACAGTTTATAAATAACTATGTGAGAAACAGAAATTTGATAACACTACAGTTTTCAGCCTGGTGACAAAGGTGTAACAGAAATCAGTGGCAAGAAGATATAGTTGGAGAAACACACGGGAAATTTTAAATCAAGATGGAAGATAAATTTTTTTCTGTTAAAATCACACAGAGAAAAAAGAGTAATTCAGAAAAGTTCTGGTGCCCCTTACAGGAGGGGCAGACTGAGTAGATGACCATTATAGCTTTTCAGTTTTATAGGCCATGAATCTACGGCTTCAATTGCAGGCTTCTCTGCTCCGTATTTTCTTACGCCATCACTGAGCAGATCCAACCAGTGGAAAGTTAATCGGAACCAGGTGGAGCCTGCTTTTAGCTGCACAAGGGAGATTCCCCCTGAAGCTACATGGGATAAGACTAGGATTTGACCGGACCAAAGGAATTAATACAGTATGAAGAGTGTGTGTCTTTTATATTGATGCCTATCCTTTCTAGTTATTGAAAAATTTATTGACATTTGACTGAGTATAAAACACAGTCTTGAGGGGTGAAATATGGTAAATTTTATGACAAGTGATTTTAACCCCCCCACACACACCTTATCGGGTCCAGAGAAGTAAAAGGAAATAGGAAATTACACACAAGCACCCAGGGCACTGTTTAGGCGAGGCAAAGCATGGGAGAGAGAGTTAACTCATTTTGCCTGATTTTTTGTGCTTTTGAGAGTAGCGTAGGTCCAAAAACTTTCCTTCGACTACAGAAGTTTTTGAATTAACATTGTTGTTAGGAGAGACTGCAGGAGGAGGTGGAGCAACAAAGGAAAGAGAAATGCTAACGGAAAAAAACACATATAAACAACATACCATATGTAGGACACTCACCATATGCCAGCCTCACTTTTTTTCCTCTCTCTCTAATGTGGTCCAATGATTCCAGTCATCTAGAGGGTTATTCACACTGTCTACTTCAGGCATCTGATTTAGGTCCTTTGAATTGCAGAGGCACCCCCTTGCCTACAGCCCCCCGGCACCTCTGTCTTGTTGCCAGCTATCCAGGGAAGTACAAACACCTAGATTTAGTTCTTAAAACTGTGCCTAAGTCAGATATCTAAGTTAGCCTAAAGCTATCATATAAATACCACTCTTTCCTATTAAATTAAAAAAAAATAAAAAGAAAAAATCAGTGCTATGGAAAAAATTACTTGTTTAAACTACAGGGATATAAAAGTGCAGGAAAGTTTACAAATTCAAGGCCAGCTCCTTAGCCAGCTCATACACCAGCATTCAAATAAACAGGCTGACTCCCATTTGCCCTGGCAAAAGTGCAACCTTCAAGTTGGTTTTACAAATCAAGTCAGCCACCTGATTCTGCTGGGAAAAGCACATATATTTTCATAAAATACAGAAAAGAACATATTACAATGTAAGTCCATTAAAAAAAACAACAACAAAACCCCCACCAAAACAAAACAAAATACAAAACAACAACAGAAAAAAAACACCTCAAAGCAGAAAAGAAACCTAAAAAGAGAAAGTTGTGTCGGAAGTGGCAGCTACTGCAGTCTGCAGAAAGCACTTCTTTTACGAAAGCAGAGAAAAAGTAGCAAGAGATCAGCAACAGGCTCAACAGTGATTGAAAATAATGTACTTTTCTGATGAAGTCTCTTACTTCCCTTCCTAGATAAATTGCAATTTTATTTACAAAACACATTCTAAATGCTTTGCTGCCCCATATTAGCTAATAGCTTTACTATTACTTCATTTTTATCGTGTGGTACTGCAGCAAGCTGAAGTAAGCACAGCATGTGGATCTCAGCTCAGCACAAAGCTAGATGTTGCACAACAGCACAAAGGCAACTTTGCATAAATGTTGTTGAAAGACAGTGAAGAGAGAAGAGGAGATTCTGCATGTTTAGTGCTATGTCTTTAATACTTATATATATCAAAATAACTCTGTATACTCCTGGAACTTTTCTGTTAAAATGTCTCTAACTCTAGGGACACATTCTATGAGGCAGTTATGCACCATTTAAATGTGAAAAATGCTCACTGTACTTGGAAAAAGATGTGTGATGTGAAGTGTTTTTAAGAATAATTGAATGATTTTGTGATTCATTAAATGCTTTTTTCCTCAGCAAGCAAGTAATGGCTTTTCCACTAAGCACCCAAAGGGTGAAAAGTCAAACAGTTAGAAGGAGTAAAGCGTCCTCAGGAAGAGGATCATTTACAGTGTTTTTTGTTTTATTTCTTATCTCTTTTTTTATTCCAAGACAAAGAACAAAGAAGAAGGGGGGAAAAGTGAGTAACTGTATGTAGGAAATTAAAAATATGGAATACTGGACAAAAATATGTGTGCCAGTTGTCTATTCTTCGGTTTAAAAGGAAATAGAGAAAAATGGTGGCACCTAAGTTTTATTGAATATGGCTTCATATACATATTCCTGCTGAGACCATGGGATCAGTTCTTTAATGGCAGAGGAAAAAAAGAGCTGTTTTCATATACCCAATATATCTTTAAGCCAAAGTGTAAATCTTCAGTTTCTTCCCTTTTTTCTTTTTTTTTTTCTTTAAAAAAAATTTAGGGAAACAATACACACCTTGACTTCTGCAAAAAAGATCTCTGGCACAATCACAAGACGCCTGCTTAAGTAATACCCAAAAGGTAACTCCATGCATTCCACTGGCCAGAAATAATTCACAGCACGATGAATCCACAAGAAAGTCAATAGCATATTATAACGCTCTTAGGGGAGCTGTAGCTATAAGAGCAATATGAGGCAATGCCTTAGCATGAGCTATCACTTTATATATGAGCTGTATACATGAGCATGAATTATATTACAACATTTGACACACTATGGCTTTTGATCTACTGTGACTTATGACCTCTGTCCTATTGTGACATTTATGCCTAAACCTGTAGAGAATAGTTCAAACAATAGAACATACATGATAGATAACCCTGAGATAGGATAAAAGTGTATAACGAATATAAACACTCATGCTCAGGGCAATAGCTAGCCAAAAACTGCTGAAGATCAGGAAGATACTTCCTCTGGGATACGATATTATGAATTTTCTTGCACCTTCCTGTGAGGCATTTGGAGCAAAGGATACAAGCCTAGATGGTTCACTGGTCTGATTAGGTATGGCAGTTCTGATACTTTTATGAACATATGATAGTGTGGAAAAATTCAGCTTTTACAGTTAATAGAAAGTTCTGCATAAGACAGGAAGGAATCTTTGACCAGTGATAAAATCCTTGTGAGCTTTCAGCTGAAAAGCCGGTTGAACTTTGTGTAGATTCTGTTTCCACCCAGATCAACTCTGATTTCCTGCTGATTTCAGTAGGAGCAAAAGAAAAACTGCAAAGAGCCCCACGTACTGTCTTGTATGGGCAAGCACTCACGAACCACAAGAAACTAGATTTTATTTTTAATAAAAAAAATAATAATCCCTGTCGATCTGGGCTCTCATGAGGTTTTCCAGATAGCAAGGGTTGCACTTACTTCCCTCTACAGGAGGGAGAATTTGAAGACAGTCTTTTACAGCTCATGTGCTACTCTATTTTTTTAACAGCTCTGATTCGTTTAGCCTGTTCCAAGCAGCTTCCAGCTGCAGTCTTGGACTCCAAGGACTGGCTTCCTGATCATCAGCTACCTGGCTCCACAGAGGAGTCCAGGGACCAGGCATTCAAATGCAATTAAATTGCTCTCCAAAAGAAAGTTGGAGAGCAAAAATAGTGCTGGCATGCTGCAGAAAAGCAGGAAGACAAAGAATCAACCGACAGTCTATATAGCATAAGACTGGAGTCCTTGGCTAAAATGTGGAATTATACTGCATCTTGGAAAAAAAATATGGACCATAAAAGCAGACATGGAATGATGGTATCCTTAAGGCCTTGGCATAAAAAGTTTTCAGCATTTTTCAACAGCTGGATATAGATACATTGGTAAACTTTTATCATAAATCATATTTTTAATATTACAGTCATAACTTTAAGATGTGAATTTACTGTATTTTCATAAAATATAGTATCTGTAGCTTGTCTGTACCAGCTGTAAATGTGATTTTGTTTAATTAAACTGATATTAAACCAAACAAACAGAAAAGAGCTTTTTGGATAAATTTTCAGTTTTGCTAAAGCCACATTTTTTTTAGTACAGCCTTCATTGATTAGTTTAAGCAAAATAAGTCCCTGAAATTGTATCCGGACTTCATAGATCAGGATTTATACTCATTTGAAAGAAGTTAATTTAAAAATCAGGGACATTCACACTGGTACGCAAGGTCCTGTCACCTCAGTTAGACTGAACCTCAGCCCTGTGGGAACTCTGCTCTTGCATCACTCAGTACAAAGGGCTGAAATAGGGATCACTCTTCAATAGGTCAAGTCTGCAGCTGCCACCTGCATCTCTGACTGCTTGTCTGGCTGCAGATTGGGAAGCACTTCTGGAACAGTACAAGGAATTTACAATGAGGAAAAAGCATTGTATGACAGAAAGATAATGTATTAAGCAAGGCCTAGAGATTGGCAAATCACCCTTTCTGGTGGAAAATTTACACATGCACAAGCTACTAGTACTATCTCCTTCATATAGCGAAATATATCACCCCCAGCACAAACAAGCCTCAGATGATACCTGTTATCTACACGTCCTCATACATGGATATTCCTGATGTGTCATTCTTGATACGTTGTGGGAATGGTGTCCAATGGTGTTTGTTTGAAAGTGTAACACTGCAAACAACAAGTTGGATGGACCAGCTTTTGCTGTTGCACTCTCTTGAAAACTGCTGTTACAGGAGACAGATACAAAACAAAGCTTGCCAACTTCCTCTGTCTTAAAGCTAATTAAAACTATATGACAGAAGCAAGACAAATCACAAATAAAACTTCATTAATTTTCCCTGAAATATTTCTTTTTGCAGAAGCAGAACTGAGAATTGTTGCACTGGCTCAGAATCACATTCTGAATTGGAAGGGACCCACAACAATCATGAAGTCCAGCTCTTAAGTGAATGGCCCGTACAGGGATCATACCCGTGATCTTGATGTTAGAGCATGTGGCACCATGCTCTAACCGACTGAGCTAAGCTCAGAGTGCTAAGTCATAGAGCAGCATTAGTGGTAAAAAGATTCAGCATCCTGAACTAAGTTTCACCTGTGTAACTTAAACTATTTGTAGCTTAAAGACAAAATGAAAACTTACAGTTGGAAGAAGCAGGTACTTCCAACCACAACTCATCTGATTAATTGCAGATACCTACTTTGTATAGGATTTAGCCACACTCTAGACTCCTGTGACTCAATCTCCAAGCAGCTCTTGGCCAGAGGCCAGTTAAGACATAGTTTTCTCCACGCCATCAGAGGAGTCACCAGAGTCCCCAGAAAAGATAACACTTCTCTCACTGTTGCACTACCATATACCAAATCTATAAATACATGGATGGTTATTATGTCCTATTGATAATCTAGCTAAGGGACAGAGGTGTACTATTATCTATGCATATTTAAAAAACACATGGATTGTAAAAGAATAGGCAGTCAGCAGTGCATGCCAAACTATTTAGCATGAATTGAGACAGAGATGCATTACAGAGAGAAAACTGACACCGGTAGAGTTTCTATTTCCCTTATGACACTGAGCACGAACCTTGCCTCCAGACCCTTTGTCTTCACACTTCTCTGACACTGTTCCTTCCCCCATGTTCCTTTTGTCTCTCCACTTGTCAAACTGTTGCTCAGACACCTGGGGTTTTTTATAGATTTCCTACACAGTACTTTGGAACTGTGCATTTTTGATCTCACAGATATATGAACTGAGACACTATATTAAGTTTACAGGAAAAAAAAAGTTAAAACTTAGTACATATTCAGAGCAAAATTAAATATCATAATCTGTTTCCTGGAAAGTATTTAGTCTGTGCAAATATAAATTTTATTTTTTCAAGACAAAGCAGAAAAAACAAACCAAAGAACACCATTCTAGTTGAATTAAAATACGTTTTTAAAAAATATTGCTCTTGCCCAATACAAAGCAATGTACACAGCATTGTATCGAAGAAAACTGGTGTATTTCCATGGATATATAAAAGAACAAATAAGGGGTATGGTTCACAGAAATGAAGGAGGACTCACACTCTTACTTTCACATGGAATCAGGGCTGCTAGGTGAGAATTGTGTCTAATTCCCTTTTCTCCACGTTAACAGGATGTAAACCTGTATTAGCCCTGTTCAGTGACTTCTCTTAAAAATGTTTTCGTGTCGATGGTCAAGAAGGCAGCTAAAGTGATACAATACCTGTAAATACCTAGAAATAAGAGATCTGTAGAAGTGCAGGTTAATAAATTAATTCTGCAGAAAATTAGTAAAAGCTATAATAAACAGAAAAATTAATGGATAAATAAACTGAAATTGCAGAGGGAATTCATTAAATAAATTACAGAAAAAAATAGAGCTTGTCTGTTTCTTTACAAAATCTTTCACTAAAACCTCTTAAAAAAATAAACAGCTTGAGATAAGAAACAAGGCCTTCAGAGTTTAATTGTTCAAAGAGACACAAAATAATGAAATGGTTAGTTTTTAAATTAGAAGGTGGTCCCATAATAGGTGGCTATGGAATCATGAGTAGTGTGAAAAGGGTAAATAATGATATTTTCTCCTCCAGTTTAGAAACTAGTGGGAATCAAACAACCAGAGTAGGTGCCAGCTCCAAAAGGATCTGAGGGAGATAGGTCTTCATACAAATGGAACAGAAGATGTGGATGCTAGAAGTTTGCCATGGTCACCAGCTAAATTCATGGCTATAATCACCAGCTATTAAACATGAAACAACATCCTGGATGAAAATGTTCCTGAGTCACAAGCTGTCAGAGTCTGAGCAGTTTTTTGAAATATCAAATATGTGCTTGTTCATTTGTGCTTTTTCCTTCCCTTCTCCTTTAATTTCTGTCTGTTGCTGTCTATTTTCAGTGGTGTATTATTGACCTGCAGAATCACTGGTAGGATCCAGTACCGTTTCTCTCAGAAATGGTACTGGATCTCTCTTAGGCGGAGTTAAAGGTTTTGTTTTCCTCTTTATATATGTCCAAAGTGTCCATAATAGTACACCACTATATGCAGGCAATTAGTGTCTCTGCTGTAGACACAGACAGGCACATCACAGGTGAATACTGATGTATCAGAGTAGCAGGTAGCTCATTTGGGCAGAGCACGGTGCTACTAATGTCAAGGTTGTGTTTTGACCCCTCTACGGGCCATCTGCTTGAGAGTTGGACTTGGTGATCCACGTGGGTCCCTTACAACTCAGAATATTCTGCGACCTGTATTACTTGTGTGGCACCTTCAAATCCAGAAGCAATTTGAGCTCATATCCATAGTGCTGCACTGCCAGGGCTGCTCTGACCTAACTCAGATGGCCCAGAGGCACGTTCCTATTCTGGGTAATACTCATACACTATAACCAAAAAGTGTTTATGTACTGAGTCTAGTCTACACTGAGTATAGCTGCCACTGCAAACAGTGCTGTAGGGCAGAGGGCCTTGAAAGGCACACCTTCCAAATACTCTAACACTGCACACAGCACTCCGGGGCTGATGCTGCACCCCAGAGTAAGGAGCCCCAAAGCAGTGCAGAGCACAGGAGAGCATGAGCTCCCCAGGAGGCATCTCAGTCTCAGGATTTATTACCATGACTCAGAGCTGGTCAAGCTGGGTTTGGGCTGTTTTCACAGCTACCAACTCAGTCTTGGTCATGACATGATTCCCAATACCCATTTATGTATTTGTGAATAATTTTGAATATTTCATCCCTTTTAATCACAGACTATAGAACGTTGTTGATTTAGACTTTTCATTTTGCCTGGTATCATTTGCCTTTGAAGGTGGATAATCCAAAAGTTGTTACAATACTTCTGAAGTAATTTTATATGTGGGAGAAAGGGACAAACTCTTTTCACACAGGTATTTCTAAAAGCGATTGAGACAGGATTTTATTTTTTAAAAGTTTCAAAAACGCAGTTCCTCCTATCTGACTAGCATAGCTGATTCTAAGCTCACATGTGGGCAAAGAGCACAGTTCCACAAGCAGCACATTTTATGCTATATAAATGCTCCCAAAATGGAGGAAGTGGAAGTGATGAATTAAGTGAGAAGCTTTTGTTATGATTCTTTTAGGTTTTAAGGTAAAAAAATTGAGAATGGATCTCCTTGGAGAGGAAGGAGAGAGAATGGCACATCTAAAGGATGCAATCTATCATCCTAAACGTTGGTAAGTGACATTTCCTTAGGCAGCTGATGGCTAAATATGCCTGGGTGTTTCAACTTGTGCTGGTACAAGAAAGAAGGAGTCTTATGCCCTCATTTTTTAAAAAAATATCCACAATTCAGTGAGCATAATTTAGTCCACAAGCCACTGGTGCAGCTGTATTAGCACAGTTAGCTACATAGCATTTTCCTGTGTGGATATTTTGAGAGGAAAGGATTTTTTTGTTTGCTTGTTTGATATATTTTTTTATGGAATTTATTTAAGATGTCTGTGATGTGTTAGAAAGCATCATGTGCATTAAAGGAATTGCAGCCTTTCCTGTAAATTCAACAAACTGGTATATGCTGAAAGGCACCTCTGAATGATTTACCTTTTTCACAAAGAGAGGTGAAGAGTAGGAGACGGGTGGGAAAACAACAGATTTTTTAAATTATATTAACACTCACTACCTGCAAAAGCATTTGTAGAGAGTTACCCAAATCTCCTGTGGGCATTTCAGCACAAGTCCAATGCAGAAATACACCAGAAAGGAATGACTAGTTGATTGGGCTACAAGCCAATCTCAGCTACAACTGTATGGTATCATAAAACACCTTGGCCCCTTCCACAAGAAGAAATAATCAAGTCTCCATGATACTGTATTCCTGAGGAATGTGGTTTTTCCAGATAATTTTCATTTTCTGAGTCACTGTTAATTTTCTTCAGGCCTATGTACAGTTCACATTCCTGTTACAAAGGGCAACACTTTAAGAAAGTATTGAGATGGTCAGAAAGCAATAGGAAAAGAATGCTAAAAGAAATTACTTCCTCCAAAGGACACCCGCAGTTGCCTGGGTGCTTTAAAAATATGACAGGTTCAATTCAGCCAGGAGGCTCAGAAAGCCAACCAACACTGTCCTTGGTTTCCTCTCTACAGCAGAGCCAGGAGATCCCCAAACAAATCCCGCCAGCTGCTCACACCACTGCCCCACTCTGTCCTCTTCAAGACTCTGTTCAACTGGGAATGAATATAGTGTCTTATTACTAAAGTGATTGCTTTAAGACTCACCACCATTGACAAGTCAGTAAAAATCCCTCCCCATGACTTATTCTAACACAAATTTTTAAAAATAAACCCCCCCACAACTATATATTGCTATATAAAGTTGTTCCAGCAATTATTTTAATTAAATTATTAAGAATGGGCACCGTATTATCTTCCATATGCACAGCAGTAGTCCAATGCTTACAAAGATTTACATTTGTGTTGGAATAATATTCATGAATTGGGAATTAAAAATCTCACTCAAACGTGCCTTCACACAGTTGGCCAAATAAAGCAAAGTTTTTCAACAAGGGACTTCTGTGTTAGAGACCTTGAAAATAATGACTTAACAGCATGCTAACTTGTTGAAAAGAATGTCATCAGAGGCCTGTCCAGCTATGACATGTTATGAATTTACTTTGGACTGAACCAATGGGCTGAGGTATGCCATCAAGATGAAGGAATGCAACTTGAAAGATATATATGTCTGTTTTAAGTAGGAATGTTCATTCATTAGCTCACTGCTTCATTCACTAAACTGTGTGCAAAGTGCTGCACAAATGAGTGATTCAATACAGATGCCTTTAATACACCACATAGCAGTAAGAAGCAAGGTACTTGCCATCATGACTCTCTTGGTAAGACAAGGAAGCAATTTCTTTATGGTTGCACTGGGAGCCTTGAAATGGAAGAATACAGGCTGTACTGGGAAAAGTAACCTTTAACCAGAAGTAATCTATACGTTAATATGCTCACAATCCTCCCTCACGTCTTCAGTGTTATGAGTTTATTTTGGGGGAGTAAGGGATAGAAGAGATGAGTTGTTTTGAGGTCCAGGCTGAACAAAACTGTGCAGAATAGCAGCTCCAGGGGCCACTGAAATAATATACAAGCTTTCACAGTGCAAAGTATGCTAAAGTGGGTCATACAGTTTATTTCCAGATGTTACCACCCTCTGAGTATTTTCTAATGATACGGATGAAATCTGTAAAGACTCTCTCTGTGAGGCTAAAACTGTGCAGAAATGAGCAAAACGTGCAGAATAATTTATTAGGGTGTAAAAACAGAGCAAGTAAACAAACAAGCAGAATCATATAGTCCCTGTATTTAGAACAGAAATTAGCAAATATGCACTATTAATAAAATCATTTGTCAAAGTTCACAGAAAGTCTTTTTTTCCACCTGGAAAGTTTCCAGTCTCAAAAAATATTCTAAGTAGAAGAGAAAGTTTAGCAAATACAAAACACTGGCAGAAGAAGCATAAGAGGAGGCAAAGAAAAGACCAGTCAATGTAAATGATAAAAGTTCTCAGGTAAAGTATTGTGAAGTAGCTGTTTACTTGAAGAAGCTTTAAATTTTAACACTGTCTTCTTGTTGAAGTTGTAGTGTCTCTAATGAACATTGTTAAGCAATCACAAAATCACAGAATATGCTGAGTTGGAAGGGACCCACAAGGGTCATCAACTCCCACTCTTAGCCCTGCACAGGAGACCATCACCTGTCACACCATGTGCCTGAGAGTATCATCCAAATGCTTCCTGAACTCTGTCAGGCTTGGTGCTGTGACCACTTCCCTGGGGAGCCTGTTCCAATGCCCAACCACCCTCTGGTGAAGAAACTTTTTCTAATATCCAACCAAAACTTCCCCTGACACAACTTCAGGCCATTCCCTCAGGTCCTGTCACTGGTCCCCACAAAGAAGAGATCAGCGTCAGCTCCTGCTCTTCCCCTCACAAGGAAGTTTTAGATTGCAATGAGGTCTCCCCTCAGTCTCCTCTTTTCCAGGCTGAACAGACTAAGTGACCTCACACACTCCTCATACACCTTCCCCTCAAGGCCCTTCACCATCTTCATTGCGCCTTTGGATGCTCTCTAAGATATATTGCAGTGACCAAAACCATACGCAATATTCAAGGTGAGACCGCCCCAGTGCAGAGCAGAGAGAGACAATCACCTCCCTTGACTGGCTGACGATACTTTGCCTGATGTCCCCCACCCCCCAGACATTTCTGTGAAGTCATTTTGTTAATTAGTCCAAGAAGCATCTATGTGTTTTAATAAGAGGGCTTGAAATATAAAAAGGGGCAGTTTCTCAAAATGGAGAAGAGCATAAAACCACATATAGTTTTGGTCACTAAAAAGAATTCTCCCTTACAGTAAAAATGAAGACACTGCATGAGATAACATTATATACAGATTTGAGCCAACAGAGTTGTATTTTGACCCATATGTTTAGAACACAAAATGTAATGCACATTTGAATCTATGAGTCTTCCCAAAAATTGCTAAATGACACTAGAGGATTTATGTTTCTTAAATGAATACACGTGCCATTGCTGCTATAAAGCACTTTCTCATCACAGACCTAAATGTTTTCTCATTGGGAAAAACAAACAAAACAAAACAAACAAAACAAACCAACAACTGCAAAAAGACACTAAACCAAACAACAAGAAAACCCAAAAAAATTCCACAACCAAGCAAAATAAAATTTAAAAAAAAGCAAAACAAAAAACACACAAACCCCGAAGTCTTAATACCTGTAGTCTTTCCTTGCAAAATATTGTAACTTTTAATATATCCATTTAACAATGGAATAGAATGAAGTGCCTAATTTAAGAAGAACAGAAGACCATAAACGCACATGGTATATTTGTATACTTTTTTTTTTTTTTTCAATCAGACCCATCTGCACTCCAGCTCTTTTTAGAATTGCTGAAGAAAAACTCTCTGTGCCTCCCTGGTGCATACAAAAACCATATATAAAATTCACTATTTTTTGAAGTGGTCACTGTGTTTGATTTACGTCCTTTAAACTTAATTCAAACTCATCAGTAGAAATTACAAAGCAAATTAGACAGAGCTGTACCTAGTAAAAATTACTTGAATTGGACAAAGTAAGGAAGTTAGAGAAAAGCTTAGTATCAGAAATATGGTCTTTTAATTGTCAGCATTGCATTAGAAACAGTGATGCTTTCTTCTGTTATTTAGTATAATTTTTCCTTTCCACTGTATTTTTATTATGATAGCAGTATTTGTAGTTCATATGTGTTGTCTTTTTCAACACAGTGTACCCTAGTTACTTTTTCCTGGCTGATTTTATAGCCATGAGATACCTTTTGGTCTTCTAACTTGACCTGCTATATAAATTATAGACCAGGACACAGCAATTTCTGCATCAGGTGTCTTTTCTGAGAGATATGTTACAGCTCAGTTTAAGAACTGCAACAGATGGAAAATCCAGCACATTGCTATGTCATAATTTGTTCCAAATATTAATTACTATCACTTGGTATTTGCACTCTGTTTCCAGATCAGAATTGTCAACATTAAATTTCCAGTAGTTCCATCTTTATCATTAATTGGATAACGATCAAGTAACAATAATAATTTTAAAAACCCAATTAATTTTAAATACTTTTTTAGACTTTATTTGTAATAGAACTGGCTAATGAAATCTTTTCCAAGAATGGTCTTACAGACTGTGACTGTCTCCTTCTAACCTAGAGTAAACTGGGCTTCTTTACTGTCTCAATATGAAGCACATTTCCCAGACCTCATATCTTTCTTGCAGTCTTCTTCTGAGCCCATTCCAGTTGGTAAAGGTCCTTCACAAAGCATTAATGCTAGAACTGGATAGAGCATTCCAGGAATGTCCTCACTAATGACACACACAGAGGGAGTATCACCACCTTTATTCTGTTGCTTAGACGTGAAAGGATTGTATCTTACATTTTAATCATAACATTATTCTTGTAGCTTACTTTCATATTTAAGCCTCTTTTAGAGGATTCACTTTCCCAATAATAAGTGTTATGTAAATTCTTTTTCCTTTGGCTGCAGTATTGGCCATGCAAAAATATCTTGTTTAAATGAATTTATTGTAATGAGCACTCCAGGTTCACTTACTCCTCTTTCATCATCATGAACTGTTCATCAAATACTTTTGTCACCTGTAAGTTTTGCTGTTGATAATTGAACATTTTCTAGAGTTTGCTAGAGATATTACCTGGCATTGAAAAACAGATTCTCCCAGTACACACTAGAAATATTTTTCCCTGCATGACTGTAAGTCATCCATACTTATTTCTTATTATTTCTTATTTCTTGTTATACCTCAATTTTAATCAGCCTTTTGTATCCTTTCTAACAGATTTTTCATTTAATATCTCAGCATTCATTTTCTGAAATTTCCCCCGTGTTCTGTAATTAAAAAATTATTGGTACACTGAAATAAATTACCTTAGCTTTAATTTAAGTCTATTACCTGATAATGCCCATTTAGAAAAAAAAATAAAAATTACATTAGCTTTAAAGTAGAAATAGATCTTCCTGTCTTTTCTGGAAAAACAGATATGGATAGGCACATCTGCCCTTTGTACATAGTGATCCATGTTTTACTATACTTGCAGAGTACAGGATTTGAATCATTAATAAGATCTCACTTTTTTATATATACTTAATGTATTGTTTCTTGTTTTCCTCCATCCCTTACAGAGTTTTTTAAAGATATTTTCAGCTTCCTGTATCTATTGTCTATATTTCCCTAGAGTCAGTTTTAAACTCACTGCTATTGCTCTTGTTTTCAGTTATGTGAATTTTTATTGCTGCCTTCATTTTCTTCTTAACAAATAGGATATTTTTAGGCTAAAGATGTCTTTAAAGAATTGCTAAGTAGTGTGTCTTTTGACACTAAATTTATCAAATCTGAATTATATTTAATATTTTCATGTTTAAATGTTTCCTGACACATAATTTTGCTCACAGTTTTTCTCAGTCTTGGGAAATTAGTTTTCTAAAAGACAAAATATACACATTTCTACAAAAGTATTGCCAAGGCGGATATTGGCAAACTACATAGATCTATCTGATGGGAAAAAAATAACAATCTTGCTCTTCCTTTCCACAAAACACACATCAAAATAAAGTTAACTCTAGAAATATTCTGGGTTGTTGGGGGATTTTTACTCACCAAATTAAATTAATAATGTTTAGTTTGGTTTTCAAATAAACATTTAGCAGTTTAATTAATTACTTGCACTGATTTGTCCTAAGAAAAGCTATATAGTGATTCAGAAATTAATCATAAATTCAAGATCTTTTAGCCTGCTTTAACTCATATCCTTAAAGTCCCTTAGTCTCTCTGTGCCTCAATTTCCCCATCAGAAGAGCTGAAATAACAGTTTTCTAATATAGATAGATATTATGTGTATATGCACAAAAGTATATGATGTCTAGGAAAGTATCTAAGAAAGGGATATAAATATCTCTGATTAATGCATCTCTATCCACCATAGGACTAAGTGCAGAAACACCATAAAATTGCAACCACTGTTCCTTTGCAATTTGCATTTTGAAAAGTACAATTTGGAAAAGTTTTGTCTCTGTTTCACTTGAGAAGTTCTAAACTTCTTAATTTTGAAATTAAATATTGCAAACACACGCATAAAGCCAAGAGCACTAAGGATTTATTTCCTTTCCTTCAGTATTAAAATCTCAAAATATTGTGAAAAGAATGGATTAATACTTTCTATGGGTTTTCTTAAAGTTGTATTTGTAACACTGTAATTCATTTAGACATGTGTGGATTTTTTGACTTTTCAGTGAAAGTCACAAAAAGCAAACTTAGTATTTGTTGTCCTGATCTTTTATTTAAATGAGGCATGTGTTAAAGAGTCTATACAGCTAGATAATGGAACAACCTTGCTAAATAGGCTGAAGAGCATAACTTATTCCCTCCAAAATCAACAGTGAACTGGGATTAGATACCCTCAGGATTAATAGTCCAGTAATAATTTATGTGCTTTGAAAAAAAAAAAAACAAAAACAAAACCAAAAAACTAAATACTTGGGGCCAAACTGTTATTTTCTCTTGGAGATTCACCACTGGAACTGGACAGAAAATAGAGACATGATCTTTACAGAATGACAGAAAAATAGTAAATGTATATGTGAAATACTGGCTGCTACGAGCCTTCAAATTCTCAATTTTGTAGCTGATCTGACAAGCAAATTTGTCTTTACATGTTTAAGTCTACATGCATAGGACAATGACTAATTGTTTTCCTCAGGCCACCGAAGATGTTTCCTCCACTGTTGCTTCAGAAGTGACTTGCTCAGATTCAGATCCTCACATCATGATCTCTAAACATTTTTTTTTATTCTAGAAAGAGAAAACATTTATGGGTACATCTGACACACAAATATTTCAGTTTCTAAAGGAAAGATTTTGTCTTATTTCCTACCAATTACCGCATATTTTAATTCAGATCAGAATATATATCACATAACTCTAAAGTACGCAAAGTTCAGATGCAAACATCTTAGACCTCAGATCCAGATTTTGAATGCTGAAGTGGTAGTGTTTCTATTCCAGCTCGAGGTTATGGGCAACAAAGTACTGAGAACTTCAGTGTTTACAGGTGGTTTACATGTTTGTATGTGTGCAGACAACTAATTTTCACAGGGGTAAATAGAAATTAACTTATAGAATCAGGAACTTGGCTACAAATATCTACACTTATGAATTTTTCTTTTTGGTGAAAAATACCTTATTAATTTTAGTTCACTAAAACACAACCCAGCTGTAACTTGATCCATTTTGAGTAGCTATACTTAAAACCGGTGTTATGCTTTCGGTACTAAAGACTGATAACTTGATAGATCCCCAGGGTTTGTTGGTTACAATTTAAGTACGGAGTTGACATTACATACTATTTTTCTGAAAATCCCAGCAGTAATACTACAACTGAGATACTGGTATTTGAAGATATAGTCAACGATTGTTAGAGTGTGGATATCTTCAAACATACAGCATCATTCACTAACCTGCAATTTTATTAATTTTCAGGTCCCTTTAATCTTACGCAAATGGAACTGTAAAACTGAACAAAAACAGCAATTTAGAAGTATTGTTTGGGCCAATTCAAAACCAGCCTGGATTCTGTCATCCTTACTCACGGTGAATAGTAGGCTACTCTGTAAATAGTCCTCATTATTTCAATATGAATAAAGGTCCCCAATGTGGTGCTTAGGGATTACATAATTTTTCATCTGCATTTCCCAATACTTTTAGAAAACATCATAACTCATTCATTCTTGTTTCACAGTTGAGAAGCTGGTGTAAGGCTAGATCAAATGACTTATCCTATATTGTTCAACAAGGCAAAGGAAGCCAAGAACAGAATCTCATTTATTTTTCTGAACAGATTTCAATATAACAGGGTAGCATTCTGTGAGCCTTTCTTTTGGCTTCTGTGCCATTTCCAAAGAGTTATATTTTGAAGAAAAGATGCCTGCTGTATCTGTTATTACTGTAATTTCTTAGCCCATCAATGAATGGAAGCAAAAATGCTGTCTGATCCCAACAAACTCTTCTTCCAAATGCAGAAGAAAAAAATCACCATAGGTAGCAAATGCACAAATCTGAATGATTTAAGGCTTTCATGCAGATTAATGAAATGTTTTATTCTATTTCCCAGAATTTATGTGTTTGTTTTCTCATAATAAAGGAAGTTTCTAGCTTCTGGTTGTGAAGATAGCCTTGACAATGTAAACCAACATACTTTCATCTTGTTGAGTCCTCATCCTTACCAGCTAAAACAATAGCATCAAGCAAAGCTAACTTCCCCCATTCATCTTGCTGGAGTGTCCGCCTTGAAGCAAAACATGTACACTTAAGTACCAACACTGTTAACCAATTCACTGCTTATTATCAGGTTAGAAATAACTAGTCAGCACAGTTAGACAGTGGGGGGATGTTTGTGATGTTCTTAACATGCTATCACTTGAAAATGTTGAATACATTATTGATATGAAAATAGAGAACAATTTACTATGTTAAAGATATATTTTTCTAAATTAAGTATCTGTTTAATGCTGCCCCCTTAAGCTTTGGAATGCACCTCCTTCTTCTGCATATCTAAAACCTCTCCCAAACTTAAGTGATTCTTAAGATTTCTTGCCTACTCCCTACTCTAATTTTGGTGGTCTATGACCAATTGCTTCCTGACTGCCAGAATCTTCTGCCATGACGGGGACTTCATATATATCTTCAAGTTCTTTGAGAGAATGTTAAGAAAGAAGCATTCAAAATTGGCCCACAATCACATCCATTTATTCTGAACTGACTGAAACAACCATGCAAAAATTTTTTAAAAACTACACTAACACCATCCTTTTAGTATTGGAAGGGTGAGAGAGGAGCCAATAGGACCACACAAAACCTGCCCTGTTTTCTAAAACATAGAGATAAAAACAAATAATGTGCAGTTATTATACATCACATTTTCTGTCTAAAAAGAAAAACACGTTACTGATTGCTTCTTCAATGCTTACTGCATCCATTTTACAGAAGAAACCGAGGCATTAGGCTAAAAAGGTGATTCAGCAGGAAAGCAATGGGAAAGAATGCAGAGTTCCAAGACAGATCTCGGTTTACTAAATCAATCTGCCTTGGCTCAGGTGACATCTCAAGCACACACTGCGAACTCTGTTACAGCTGCTTGGAAAAGAATTTGTTTGCCTTCTGGCCACCTTACCCTGAACGACTGAACTATAGCATCAACCCAGAGCACAGCATCAAACAGAGAGACTGCATTCTACCTTTGCTACAAGAACATAAGCAGTGCTGCTATTTAGGTGTCACCATGCTGCCAGCCTGCCAGAGGATAAGGTTGGCAAAGGAAACCAGCCCCTGCAACAAAAACTCTTCATAAAGTACCAGAACAATGGAAATGGACCAACACAGGCACCAAAACCCCATCACTGATTCCTCTCTCTGTACTGTGCAGTGTACTTTGCTTTAGATGAGGAACAAGTTAATGTAATTAGTACACACAGCAAGTACCTGGTTCCTTGGCATCTATCCGTGTTTCCCATTTCCCTTTTCTTCTTACATGCATTCATTTATGCTGGACATAAATTTATTGGCAGCTTTTCTCAAATCTTTCTTCTGCCTATGTCTTCCTGCCTCTGACTCTTTCTTGAAGTCTCTTTCAGATCAATATTTTTTACACTGGAAATTCAGATAAACACTTAATAACTTCTAAAAAAAATTATATAATATGAGGACAGGGGATGTAGTCTTTGCATAATGAAAGTGAAAACACTTGGAGTGGATCTTTTTCAGAATAAAAATGTATTTTCTGACATGGTTCTGAGAGAACACCTATGCTATTTTGTTTATTGAGCAGTACTTAAAATAACATCTGATGAACAGCCATCACGATAACACTTAATTAAAGTCCATGTGGCTTTAAATGATGGGAAGCTTTTAAAAAACCTCTAAAACTTAAAAACTATATTTACTTTCCCTGGCAAGTGTTTAGCTATTGTGCAGAGATTCTTTTTAACTGTTTGTCTTTAGAAGGCACTTTTCACTTTCAAAGCAGTTAGCAAAGATCCTGCTAAGTATTATATGAGCTGCACAATTATTTTGTGCATGCATTTACATTTTCATACCCAGGAAAGCATGCAGAGGCTGCAGTTGGAATGAAGAGCATGAGCAAAGGCAGAAGATACGAGACTGGCAGTGATCCCAAACCGCTCACACGCTGGTGTTCAGGACAGCACATGTGGGTGCCACATGAGCAGGTGAAACTGTGATTTTACATGTGTGAAGGCAGATAATAATTAAGCAATCAGATGTGCTAAGTGCATCATGCTGGGACGCTCCGTTTCAGATGGGTTGAGAGGTTTGAAATCGAAGGCGGTTAGTGAGGAAGTGGCCAAGTTACAGCTGTAATCCTAAGGTTTTCCGCGTGGTCCCTGGAGCGCCACAATGCCAGTCTTGTCCTGACACACTCTCCGGGAGCGTGCCAAGCGCTTTTCAGCCTAAGGAGAGCATTCGACATCTTTCAGCTGCTAAGACTCAAGGATTTGGTTTCTGGATATATTCCAAGGCTCCTCTCCTACATGCTTGTACACTCTGCAGCCCTACTTAACCACCATCCGCTGCGAGATTCCCCGCTGCCTTCAGCTCCCGGGGACGGTGCCTCGTCCCTGGCAGCGTGGGGAGCCTGCTGGGCCGGGACCGAGCGCTGCCCTCTGCCGACTCCCGCCGTTCTGGAGCAGCGCCCGCCGCCGGCACAGTCCCTTGGCAGCCTGGGCAAGGTGTCTCTTCACTCCGCTTTTGATTGTAGCTGCTGCAATAGCTCCCTCCAAATGCTGATACAAAGGGTCATCACAAAGCCCGAGGAGCTAAAGTCTGCCCTCGCAGGAGTTTATGAGCCGTCTATTTCAAGTCAGTATGGGCTTCTGCATCCTTGTTTGTCCTTTCCTCACAGTTTCGGCCAACAATCTTTGCCTGGATGTTGGGTTTTTAAATAATGTAACAAGTTGAAGAAGTATTATTGTTATTGTTACAGTTATCATTATTGTTATTTCTTTTGAGGTAGAGTTTATGATATGATTTGGAGAACGTGGATTTAGTCTTCACACTGTAACTGAACTATTAACCTGAACTGCACGGAAATGTTACACCAAATAGCCGTACATTTGTTCAGCTGGTTCTGGCCCTTTTTAAAGCCAAACCGAGGTAGTTTCTCAAGAAGAGAATAGAGCAGGGGTCACAGAGGGTCACCCACCCCTCTGCTCCCAGGCTCTGACCTGAGGAGCACGATGGGGCCCTCTTGTTTCTCCTGTCTCACACACACACACACAGAGCTGCTGGAGGGACCTGTAAGGATGCACAGTCACATCAGTGTGTGGTTCTGCATTTCCATACAGTCATTCCATGCACAAAAGTTTGAGGGTAAATTAGCAAACCCACCCTCCCATGGACTGAAAGTCACAGTTTGCACCATGGGGTTCAGCCTCCAGGAATGTTCCTCCTTCACTGCTGCCACTGACAGTTTTGTGGTTTGCATAAATTGCTTCTCTTAAACATCTGCTTCCCTTTAAACCTGGTCTGAGGCACCTGTATTTTAAAGTATAAGCTCTTCTGGGTGAGGTTGGTGAGAGTGTCTGTCTATACCCTTGCAGAGTGTTTAGCACAGCAACCTTGATGTCTTGCATCACTTCTAAACACCTACAGTCATACACCACTAGCAGTAAATGCACATCGGTGAATATTTTGCTCCACTGTATCCAGTTGAATATGAACTAACTCAGAGCTTTGCCTCTCATCATAGAAATCTTGCATAGCATGAGCTCAAGCAATTTCACAGACCACCTGCCTTTTCTTAACCATATATACAACTGACTACTAGGAATCCAAATGTGTTTTATATGTTATTAATAAGGTCAATATTTCTATTAAATACTGCTCCAATCTGGGATTCTCACCCAATCTTGAGCACAGTGATCAAGAAAAACACTTCTTGTCACATTATTAAATGTTCAGTTGCAACAGTGTAGAAGACTCTCGTAGCAAAATGCCATGTTGACATCTTTCCAGTATGGGAAATTTTTTCCATAGATTTTTTTTTTTCAAGTCACTTTATTGCAGAACAGTTGCTTTCTGTAATATCGCAGATTTATGCAGAGTTTACAATGCAATCATTGCTCCTTGCTATTGAAAAAGATTTATTTAGCTAGTTTTGGCCTTCATTCCAAAAGGCTGAATGCCAAATCATTACAGTGTATCTGGTGTTTTGCTGTCAGAAAATATGATCTAGCATTAAGATACTATTCAGAGACTCTAAAAGCCAGAGAAAATAATTGTGGTAAATCAAAACCTCATAAATACTTTATAAAGTTGTTTTTAATCTCTGTCCTCATGTGTGACAAAAAAGTACCAGTTTACATGCAATCAGAATACATGAGTTTTGAGGCTTCATTTCCTATACTGTCTAAGTTTTAAAACAATATTAAAATCTATTCCATATAGATGCAAAAGTCAGGCAGTAGTTGTCACATTATATTTTCTAGTACTACTGCAGTTTAATAAGCCAAAAGACAGCAAACTGCTTTTCTAGACTCTTAACTCCAAATGACGTATTTTCTAATTTTTTTTCTTTCAAAGACACCGAGAGGCTAAGAAACATATATATATATATGACTCTGAAACTGAGGTCACAACAGTGCAAGCAGATACAGACAGGCAATGCTCCATGTGGTTAAAGAAAAGCACATGCCAAAGACTTAGGGGCAGCTGGCCCTAAATTTTGGCCTCAGCACACCATGTAAAATTGAACATATGTGTGGACTAGATTTGACTCCCTTCAGATGCTTCTGAAACACAATAATATCTCACTGGGTAAGAAAGCTGTTCTGGCTTCCAAACTACCTATGCCAATAACTTTTTATTTCTCCACCAAAAAATGCAGAACAATTTTCCTGTGCAGCACATCAGTGTGACAGATAACAGGAACTGCCAGAAGCTTGGAGATGGCAGTATATCTGGGATGGATATTAAATTGAGTCTGTCTAGAGGCATGGGAAACATGGAGGAACAACATGGAGGAAGGATCATAAACTCAAGCAAAGATCATGTCCAGATCTTAATTTGTAAATATTCCCCTTACTTATTTTTGGAGCACCAGAAATCTCTCAGTAATTTACCTTTTAAGGTTGTAAAATTACATAACCTGTGGGCCAAGGAGTCTGCTACCTCCCATTGTATTGCATACAAATTCAGAAGCAGTTAACCAATGCAATATGGAGAGGTGCTTTTTGCAAAAAGGAAGCCACAAAGGCCAGGAGAGAACACTGTTTGAGAAAAGGGGCTTAGCTTGGAGGTAGTACTCAGCCTGATCTCACTCACTTGCCTCTGAATAGTTTAAACTGTGGCTGTATTCCAAAGGAGGACAGAAATTATTAAATCACTGTTATGAATTGCTGGTGGGAGAAACTGAAGGTAGTGAAATCCTACCAAGGTCTGATATTCATGGTAAGCTGTAAAAGCAACTGCAGTTTTGCCCAGCTGAGGTTTTGTTGCTAGTGGGGAAGGAGACTGACCTATATGTTCTGAAATGCCCAATAATTTTACGGGCCTGGCTCAAAGAAAACAGATTTTCGTAAAAGAGGTGTTGAGCGCTTCCTCAATATTAGGGGACTTAAACAATGTTTCATGTTGAACAGGCAGGACTTCAAAATATTCAGAATCTTTAATCAAATTTGAATATTCTGGGCATCATAGAGACCTGTTTCTAGTAAGAATAGAGAGGGCATCTCACCAAGATACCAAACAGGGAGCTGAGGAGCACCATATAAAGTCTGTCTACTTATACCCTCCCATCAGAGCTTTTAATCCATCCTAGTTCCTGTTACATCAATGTGCTTTTTGAGTAAATCAGCCCCTCTCCTGACTGAAATGACAGTCTTGGGTTTTTTTTTTTAAACCTCCCAGAGGTAGTAAGATTTAAGAAATCTGGAATCAAAATTCAAAGTTCTGAAAGAGCTTAGTTTTGCACTGGATATTCCAGTTTAGCAGACTGCAAGTGTGATTACAAATGGGTTACTCCCAAATGGGTTAATACTAGTATAGTGGAATAAGAACTCCTCATTTGGACACTGTCTTCAACAGTCCTTAAATGCCCTCATAGTTTAAGTATAAAAGGAAACTCATCAGTGAAAAAGGGAAAATACGTACAAGAAACGAATTTTATTCCAGTTAGATTTAGCTTCTAAGAAATATAAATAAAGCTTGGTACCAACCACAATCATTTTTACTGAAACATCTTAGTCAGATTACACTTAAAATGCTTACAGTGAATATGCATTGAGGTTTCATAGCAAAACAGTGAAAATATACAACTTCTAACATTACAGCCTGGGCAATGTTAATTCATTCTCCTTATATATACATATTTAAAAATTACAATTACTGTCTTGCACTAGGTGTTCCCATACTGTACTTCCTTAGGGTCTTTGTTTCATTAGGAATATTCTTAGCAAGTATATACTGAATATTCAATTTTTTCTATTCAATTCAAGGTGTGAAGTCATATCACATTTTGGTACAAAGCTGCGTCTTACTCTGAAGAAAGAAAAAAATGTTGATTCTCTCAGATTTCACAATGACATTAAGTTGTACAGTTCTGCAATCAGCTACAAATTACAATAATACCCTTAGATATCCAGGGGAAAATGCCATCTATGTTCTTACTCTGAACTAACAGAAATACAGGCATAGCTAGAGCTGACAGAACAATTTCACACATGTAAGAATGATTTATTTGATTTTTTAAATGCATCCCAATAAGTGTTCTATAGCTTTTAAAATCATGGTTCCCCATTCAGTTTAGCTGCTATTGTGAGAGTTGAGTAGTTCTGTGGCTTGGTCGTCCATAGCCTCTGCCATCAGACACCCAGAAAGCAATAGCACACGGTTTCTGGATGCCTTTGAGAAGATAGTTTCAATAGTCACTTGGAACCAGCTCCCAGGAAGCAGAGGTAGGAAGAGAACCCAGATCATCAGGGCACTATGGAGTTGCTGTACATGCAAGATGGCCCTTTACCTCTGCAGTTCCTGACTGATACAGCACAACTCCCAGCCTCCGAGACAAGCAGGAATGACTCCCGTCACTACAAAATCCTGATTTACCCTTTAATGAACTCACCTCATATGCTGAATTTTTCTCCTGCTAAAGTAGTTGATAATCATGTAAGCAACGTTTTTTATAATTAGAAATGCCAAAAGAATTCAGGTTATCTCTTTGTGTTCCATAGGAAATTATGCAGTTAAGAAATGTTGCATATGTCCCACAGATCTGTAAAAAAACCATCTCTGAAAGTCTCTGAAAGGTCTGCTTGTCTCTATTTCAACTTTTTTTAAAAAAAATACTTGTTTGTAATTTTTAATAATGTGTTTAATTCAAAATACGAAACAAGATGACAAGAAATATCAAAGCATTTAATTCTGGAAATGTGGAAGCAAAATCATGCAACAATGTCAAAGCCCCTTTCCCTCCTACCACTGAAGGAAATCTTTGCAAACAGCAGAGATTGCTATAAATTATCTGCAGCCATGGTTCTGGTATAACCAAAATTTTCAAAATTTCAGAATCCCAAAAATGCTTGTTTATGCTGCTTCTGTACATGATATTTTCTCTTAAAATGCAAACCAGAAAATCAGAAAAAATCAGTTGGTATCATATTATCAACATTGTGGTTAACAGGATTGGAACACCAGATCCTTTGCAGACTTCAGCCACTGGGAGTTAACGGAGGAGCTTACGGGCACAGAAGTGTTTGTGCTACAGTTTCATTTGTTGTCAGAGAACAAATGGTGACACCCAGGAACTCAAGATTCATTTAAGACCCTGAAAGAAAGAGTTCTCTTACAAAAGCAACCAATCAAACAAATCAAAACCAAAACCAAACCAAACAACCCCAACAAAAGACCAAACATAAGCCTTTCCTGCCCTTAATGCTTCATTCCTTCATCTTGCTGCTTCATCATGCTACTCCATTCCCTCATCTGAGTTATCTCCCTGACTCTGAAGTACATTTAGTACCCAACAAAGTTCCAGAGAAAGATAGGCAGTAGCCTTATGCCTGAGCACAACGGCTGTGACACTGTGCTTCTTGGAGAGCAGAAATCCAGTATTATTCCTAAACACACCCTCTCTCTTGTCTTCACAAAAAGCAGACCCTGGGTAAACTCTGGATCTGTATTTACAGTGATATATTTTCAGAGGCCAAGAGATAGTTAAATTATTCAACTTTTGTGTTGTTAATAGTGTTTAAACTAAGAATATTATTATCATCCCCGTCAAAACAGTTACTAAAACTGAAACATTAGCAAAAGAAATGAGATTTTTCATTCTACTTTCCAGGAGCCTGGGTTAGTTTTGACCAACATGAATTCTTTGAACCTAAAGATGATACCATCCTGCAAGTCAATTTCCAAGTAGAAAAGTTTTCATAACACCTGCATAAGGTCAAAATAGATTTTCACCACCTCTATCTCTAACTTTTAGAAAATATGAGCAAAACATCAATTATTCTCTTTTTCCTCCTCTTTCATCTCCTTCAGTCAATGAGAAACCTTGGGATGGGTAGAGATTTTCACATTATTAGAGTCTACAATTATTCCCTACTTGGTTGTGATTTCTTGCTGATGTCTTCAGAACATGTAATTTCCTTGTGGCTTTCCTTTAAAATACTATTTGACTTGAGAACTACTCTGTGTTTATGAATAATCAACATCAAGTTCAGTGAACCCCCTATGGACTGAGTATTTGCAAATGTATGTGAAGTTTTAATCCTTTGTATACTTTCTAACACAGCACCCTGAGAGCAGCTGGGCTTCCACTAGAAGGCAAATGTGTCTTTCACATCCTCTGTGAAAAAAAAAACAAACCCACATTATTTATAGCTATGAATATATTAGTCAATTGTCACTTCCAAAGATTTTTTCTTTCTTATACTGTCAAATCTTCTAGGTTTTGAAAAATCCTTTTCCATGCTAAAACTCCAGTTGCTAAACCTTAGAAAACAGTTATAATCTTGTCAATCTGCATACAAAAATCACAACAGTATTATTCATATTTTAGCTATATATGTCCCCTACCAGCAATTATAACAATTTGTTTCTACTATAACTGCTTCTCCTCAGATTTTTTTGGGTTTAAGACTCTTTAGCATGATAAATGTCTCTGTTTCATGAATCATTTTATTTTTTATAAAGCATATTAGAGGAAATGACAAAAAAACCACAACTGAAAACCACTCCTAAACAAGATTTGCTGTGATGCACTATAACAGTGATTTAGCACTTGGGGAGGCAATAAGAAGAATATATATGCTACTGAGACAATGAATAGTGGTAAATAGTGATTCATTTGCCACTGTGCCCCTGGCCCAAGGTTTTCAGGCAGCACCATTTATTGCCTGCATCCTTCCCCACTCCACCAAAAACCTATCATGTAACCAGGTATTCTAGCCCACAGAGGATAATGGAGGCACAGGACATGATGAAATTTGTCAATGAAATAATGCAGAACAGATCACATTTTAACATTTTATTTGTTCTGTGCCACAGAAGGAAATAATAAGATTAAAAAAAAAAAATTCTACAAATTCCCATCTGAGGGAATTCCCACTTTCTGTTATAGTCATGCTTATTGAGTTTTGAATGTTTTACAAAAGCTTACAGGAAATGCTGATGAAGACAAAAATTGCTTTTATTTATTAGTTATCAGTGAATATTTCACAGAGGGAGTGGACAGATGCCGAATGAAGACAGAATAAAAAAAAAAAAAAAGGAAAAAGATACTTCTAATTAATTTTAATATTTTTTTGATTTCAGCTGGCAGTATTTGAACCACTCCTGTACTTTTATGCTTCATAATGTAGGATTATTATTATGATGCCTTGAAATACTTAATTTTGGTCAGGTTCTTAATTTTCAACCTCAGAAAAAAACAGCAACATCCTTCCAAACACAACGCTCTCAATCCAGAAGAAAAATGAGCACTAACACAGTAGGTGGTCTTCTCACTGAATTGCTATCAATGCCTGCACCATCTGGGTTTTCCTTGGAGGCCTTCTATCCAAGAACTGACAAGACTCAACCTTACTTAATTTATGAGACAAGATCATAGCCAGTGATGATGTGAGTGCAAGCATGTATAGTAACATTTGTGAAGTTTACAAATTTTGTATGAAACAACTGGTGTATAAGTAGGCTTTTAAGGTCATTATAACACCTTTATGGAATTCTGTGTCAGTGAACTTTCATGGCCTATTCAGTTTACATACTATGTGCCTGGGAAAAGTGCCCAGTAAAGAAAACAAGATTTCATTTTTTGTTGGAAATAACACAAAAGCTTTAATACACATGGATTATGTTTTGAAACTCTAGAATGTGCCCAATTTTTTTTCTCTCCTCCAGAACATCCAAAAGCAGTAGTCAAGTTCTAGCGTAGTTGCCTACCAAAAAGTGAGATAAAGAATAAAAGAGAGTTTATGTAGAGTAAAAAAATAGTTTTGTGTAAAAAAACTTTGCTTTTTTCCTCTTTAGAATTTAACAGAGAAAAAATGTCTGTCCATGTTTAAAGGACACTAAAGAAGAAAATTCTGTTTTTTAAACCCTGAAACTACACATAAGGAAGAATTACAAACAGAAGCATATATGTATAAGGAACTATAAATTATTACTGAGAGCAGCAAGCTTTTCAAATCTCTGAGCAGTACAGATGAGCCATCAATATCCCATATAACTCAGAAAGAAAGTGATATATATTTCATGATTAATAATTTCTTAACCAATATCCCAAACTGAAAAAGGTTGTGGAAAACCAAGTTCAGAAGTTCATATCCAAGTTTAAGGCAATCTCAGCTGAATAACAGTCACTATAATTCTGACCTCCTATTCACTCATTAATTTTTCATGGTGCCAAAAGGTTTTGTTTCTACCCTTTTATAGTTAGTAATTTGGCTACTTTCTCAAAGAAGAATTTTTCTACTAACCTAAATATTACTAACCAGTTTTTTTTTCTCCTTTGCTATTGTCTCATTTTAATTATTTTGATTTCTTTTTCCCTTTTTTTTTTTTTTTAACAAAAATATCCATTATGCAGGCTTTCACAGTTTCCTAGAATATGCAATAAAGAGACAAGAGATTGCAGACAATATCCAGCAACACTGGGCAAGTTTTCACTTAATTTCCTCTTAAAATCAGAAATACATCTGGCCTGTCTAGACAAAGACACAGGCTTAAGACTTTAGGCACCCAACTCAGGAGCACTGTCTCTCATAAAGAGAGGATATAGGGCAGGTTCTGTATCATCTACAGCTTCCTGACTAGAAGACTTCCCTACAATTGCACCAGGATTCAAGCTCTGAGAAACAGCTGTAACACCTACTTATTCAGTGGTGCTAGAGATGATGCTGAAAATTTAACATATGAGCTGGGAATCTCCATGAAAAGCGCTGCCACCTGCTCCTGGACAGCTAATCTCAAGAATGTCTTCTTGAAGGCAGCTACCCAGACAGCATGGGTTTATGAAGGGCAGGTCCCGCTTTACTAACTTGATCTCCCTCTGTGACGACATGATCCACTCAGTGGATGAGGGAAAGGTTGTGGATGTGTCTACCTGGACTTTAGTAAAGCTCTTATTACTGTCTCCCACAGAATTCTCCTGGAAAAACTGACTGCTCATATCTTAGATGGATGTGCTCTTTACTGGGTAAAAACTGGTTGGAAGGCTGGTCACAGAGAGTGGTGGTGAGTGGAATTACATCCAGCTACCAACCAGTCACCAGTGGTGTTCCCTGGGGCTCAGTGTTGGGGCCAGCCTTGTTTGATATCTTTGTCAGTGATCTGGATTAGGGGATCAAGTACAACCTCAGTCAGTCGGAAGAAGACATCCAGTTGGGTGGGGGTTTTGATCTGCTTGAGGGTAGGAAGGCTCTGCAGAGGGATCTGGACAGACTGGATAGGTGGGCTGAGGCCAATTGTGTGAGGTTCAACAAAACCAAGTGCAGCACCCTGCACTTGAGTCACAACAACCCCAGGCAGTGCTCCAGGCTGGGGGCAGAGTGATTGGAAAGCTGGCCAGTGAAAAAGGACCTGGGGTGCTGGTCGACCTGAACTATTTAGAAGTCATTGGGATAGAAAGCTAAGCTCTGCTTCTCTCAGACATTTTCTTTACCTAAGAAATAATAATCAAATGTAAGTTGTTTAGCCATTTTGAATTCAATGAGACTAGTAAGCCCACACCCAAAGACCATACAAATTTAATCAGACATTTTCAGGAAGAGATCTGAGCAGGAAGGCTGTTCTGTCATTCTGAGAGGAAATCAGTACATAAACCCAGTGTTCACTTTTTCGTGTGCGGGTACACAACAGGGTGAGGAAAGAACATTTTCAAACATACAGGATTGTTTTAATATGAAAGTCAAATGCAGTTCCTGTTACGAATAATACATCTGTGCATTTATGGTTATCCTATCTATGTTGCAGAGAGAGTTGCATTATGTAAATTCATATTCCTTCCTTTTGCTTCAGTCTCAGACTGATTCAGACATATGGTTTGCAGAATGCTTGCAACTGTCTCATTTTTGGCACTTCAAATACAGGAAGCAATATGTTATTTGTATATTCTGTTAGGGACTAATACAATACTAAGCACACTGAAAGAGCTCAACTTTGGATCATACCCTTCAATTCTCTCCTGACTAGTCTACATTGTTTCCTGAAAAGGCATCACAGAATTTTTTGCAAAGGTAGTTTGACAGCTGCTCTACTGGTTATTACTAGTCTTAAGTCTTTTCCTGCATTGTTCTGTGCTTACCCTGCATTTTTTTTCCATCGCCTCTGTGTTAGGCTCCAGACCTGATCTCAGTGAAGACAACAGGAATCTTTCCATTACTTCATTACAAATGGTTAAGATTGGAAACCAAGTCTGCCTTCCAGGGTGAGAAGTGAATTGCGTGACTTCCAATTAGAGAGGCTCCACTCTCCATCAGGACACTTGGCTATCCCACCACACCCTAGTTTCTGAGTCCTTGTAGGAAAGCTATGGATTTGCTGTGTCAGCATGTTAGGCAGCAGTGCTTGTAAAGACAAGACATAAAATATGTTTCCCTGATTCAGTGTCAACAATGCTTATATGTCATTTCCAGTTACATTTTGTTCTAATATGGCTTAAATTAGAGTAATTTAATCAGTTTTATTTTTTCTTTCCTTGTGTTTCAGTCCCAGTAAAGTTGATTTTCTAAAAATCTGACTGATCGCAGAGAATATACTACTAAATATTATAATTTAATCTTTTTAAGCAGTTCACGTGGTCATTAATTTACCCTTTGTGAAAGGACACCTCTTCAGTTCTGTCGTCCAAGATCTACATTAAGGTCTTTTCTTCTAGGAAGAAAACAGGTTAATAAATAATCCAAAGTCTGAGGTTTATTGGCCTTTTTTGTCATTCACCTCCAGTGGGAATTATAGCAAGGAACAGTTGCCCTTGTTAACCTGCAAACATTTTTCACTCAGTTAGGTCATTGCCTCTGGCTCAAGGGTCCAATTTTCCTTTCATTCATTAAGCACATTGGGAAGCGGAGTTCCTAACCCTTTCCAGTCTAAATGTGGAACAATCACATCCCCTCACAATCAAGTGCCAATGTGCTGGGACCTTTACGTTTCACTGTGATCTCTCAATGACGCAAGTTTTTAACAATTGAAGGATATTAAGTCAAAAAGTTGTTTTCTAATTGGAGGAGCTCAGGGGATTTCAAATAATGAACTCTTATAAACTGGAAGCTGGTATATGTGCCTTTGCAATTATTTTTGTTTCAAATCAGGCGAGAGGGCACTGCTAATCTCAGAAAGCAGATTTCAGAAGTTCTACCTAGGAATTAAGGCCATGAAGCATAACAGTTGAGCAGGCATAAACCATTATTGCTTTGGGGAGATGAAATTGCACAGTTTCATATGTCATTTTTACTGGATGGTGTAATAGCTAAAGAACAATGTAATTCCAGATTTAAAAAGTGCATTTGATATAGCTAATTCCATCCTATAAAGACCCTCTGAGGGGGCTGAGGTTGTACAAATAGGACAAGGGGTAATAGCTTTAAATGGAAAGAGAGAAGGTTTAGATAGTAGGAAAAAATTCTTTACTGTGAGGCTGGTGAGACACGGGCACATGTTGCCCAAAGGTGTGGTGGATGTCCCATCCCTGAAAGTGTTTGAGGCCAGGTTGGATGGAAGCTGGTCTAGTGGAAGGTGTCCCTACCCATGTGAGTGGAACTAGACGATCATTCACATCCCTTCCAACCCAAACTGTTCTATGATGATTTTGTGATTCCCTTTGGCACATTCATAAAGAAAGAAGGAAGAATGAGTGTTTCCTATTGATAAAAGACCTTGCTACAGATAGTCCCTGGATGGATGAATGGTGGATATAGTCTGATAATTGAGAGCCAAAAACTTGAGTTCTGTGTATATATACCTCTCTATACCCATCATTGGCTGTGCCAAAATGTAATAAAAATTTCTCTCTGTAATAAGTTAGCAGCAGTGCTTAAAAACGGCCAGGTCTAAAAGATAAGCAGAAAAATCACTAAGCCTTTACAGCAGTATAACTGGAGATTTTGTAAAGTAGGATACTTTAAAATGTGAATTAAATAACTGAATGGGGAACCACTGTAAAATTGCTCAGAAGAGGCTTTGGAACATGTCAAAGGAGAAAACAACTGAATGAGAGATGTAGAATACTTTTAATTTAATCTGATTTCTACTCCTCCTGAGTGGCTGGGAAAAGGTACAGGAAGGATTTCTCAGAATCTATGCATAATGATTTCATGGTGTATTTGGAAAGGATAAACTGGAAAAGAAGTGCAGTTACGACATGAGATAAGTGCAGTATGAACTATAATCTTGGAAATGGAGAATGAAGGGAAAGGGATGCCGCTGAAGACTAAACAGAGGGAAATAATACACAGAGGATGCATGTAAGTAACAACTCAGCTGCAGATGAAGAGAAAGGCTGACATTAACATTGGCATTAAACAGAAAACAAGAAAAGAACTGATGGTCAGAGGCTGGCAAAAGAAAAGCTGCTGTGGATTTTCATATTAAAAATATTGAGTTTATTGTGGTCTGGATGAAGATTCCCAGAAAAGTTAGCAGGCATGTCAGGGGAAGTAGAATATTGTTCAGTGGGGAGAGATGGAAAGGGAAATTTGGGAATTATGTCTTGGCCAATTGTTGAAGAAATTGGAACTAAGTCAAATTTTCAGGGAGGTTCCCAAAGAGAGGGAAAAGAAAAACTAGTGCTTTTCAAAAACACACACATCCAGCTTCCTTGTTACTTGTACAACTGATGTGTCAAATGTCAACATTTTGTTATTTCTGAAAAGGAGGGAAGAACCATGTTTTGTCTGAACCATGTAATGGCCTACATGCAGACAGCAGAAGTGGAGACTTCAGATGGAAGAGTGCAGGATAATTAGACAGACACATTTAGGAGCCTTTCCTGAATAACTCACCCACGCAGGCAGACTGTTTAGCACTTTTTGCACTCTCAGAGACTCAGGGCTGAGTTAGGCAGGAAACTGGTCAGCAAGAAAGTAAGTAAGTCACAAAAATTTAGAAGCAATTTTTATTTCAATTTGTCAGAATTAAATTTTCAAAGTTTATATGCATAAATACCTTTAAATATATATGCAGAGAGAGAGATTGAGGGAAATATTTATCAGTATAGTTACAGAGATAAAATTACCATCTGTCAATATTGTGTCAGGTACCAGGTAGAGCAGGCTCAGGTCTCCTGTTCAACTGTGTTTGCATCCAGTCCAGCAGAAGTTCCCCCAGGTGAATCGGAAGCCAGAAGTAGTAGATGGAATAGATGGACTCCCTTCCTCAGTCTCTGTCCCATAGGATCCAGAGCAGGCAGATTTCCCTACAAGCTGGAGCTTCCCAAGGCTTTCAGATTACTACTGACTCCAGAACAACTTTTTATCTTTTTTTCTTTTTCCTTTTTTCTTTTTTTTTCCTTTTCCTTTTCCTTTTCCTTTTCCTTTTCCTTTTCCTTTTCCTTTTCCTTTTCATTTTCCTTTTCCTTTTTTTCCTATTTCCATTTCTTTTTCCTTCTTATTTTTATTTTTACCAAACATGAAAGTCTTCCATACTGGAACAAAAGCAGTTCTCCAATTTGTACGTGTGTGGCAGATTTACACTGGAGGGATTCAATTGTCTCTCACATGATGGTTGTTAAAAAAGCCTGAGACATCAGAGATTCAGATTCAAATTCTTGAAAGATTAGTTTTTCATCCATCCAACAACAAAAAAAGCTGAGTGGGGCCTACCCCTTTTTTTCCAACCTGGACCACAAACATTTTTCACTTATGTGTTGCCTCCCAAAAGCAACCAAAATAACCTGCTATATTTCTAAAAGTTTCCATTTTACAGAATACCATATTCTTTGGAAACTCCAGTGCAGTGAAGCTTTTGTTACGACCGTTCTCAAAATTCTTTAGAGTGGTTGAAGGATGCCATGAGATCAGTGTAATTTTCCAAAGTTCTTCCTCAGAGTATGGACTTCAAATAAAGTTGTCTGCAGATAGCTTTATTTCAAAGGGAATATCTAAATTTTGTTTTGCATGAGAGAAACTAAATTTAGATATATCCAAATACCCTGTGAAATGAGATTGCTGCTTTCTGCCAGTTCTTGTCATACACACAGATCAAGGGGCTTGGCTAGAGGATAAACTGAATGATGGAGAAAGAATAATGTTACTATCAGGTTTCATCCCAAAACCTGTAATGCTGTTGCTACAGATTAAACACTTTCAATGTCAGCATTGTTTTACAAGAGTAAAATGAAAAGCATACTATTGTTTTACTACAAGTCTACCATTATTTGGTGGTCTTCCTAAAGGCCCAGCTTCTGGAATCTTGCATAGACATGTGAAATTAAGTGCAATTTCCCCCTTAAGAATAGATTCAGGTTTGTATTGGCCTCAGAGAAAAGTTTCAAATTATGAGTCAAAATGGTCAACCGTCATGGAGCAGGTGGAAAGACCCTGTTCTTCAATATATATTTTTTAAGTTAATTAATTTTAGAAAGCTTTCTGAATTTCTGGAGCCCAATTCATAACGTTTGAGTGCTCAGGTTTGGCAATACTTGATTTTTCTCTTTGCTCCCACGCAAGCTGATGCAAACAAGTCAAGAAAAAGTGCTGAATATGTCTAGTTCCAAGGGCTCTGCCAAACCTTTGTTTGCTGACAAGGGAAACATTTTTGAAAGTCGTGAGAAGTACTGAAAATCTTTTTGTCAGCTTTAAAAAAAAAATCCAAGTTGCACTGTATTCCAGGCCACACAGACTGAAATAATTTCTGAAATCGAGATTACACGGATAATAATGTCCTTATATACATTTGTTAAAGCACTGAAATCCAAATGCAGTACTGATTCTTTACATTATAAGTCAATGTTACAAAACAAATTCTGTGAGTGTGTCTGGTAACAACAGATTGTACTAGTCTGTTCAGGAAGAAACACTTGTAGGTTAACTTCTTGATCGCATTGAGAAATTATTTAAGAAACACTGTAAAAGCTGTTTACTTTTCATGTATTATACATAAATATTTGCTTATGGAGCAACTGTGTGGTGCTTTGCCTTTGTCAGCAACTGGAAATTGTTACTAATAACAACATTTAAGGTTATAAATTCCATAACCCCTATCTGACTCCATGCTGTACTTTCCAAGAAATTGCAAAGTGAGAACTCTGGCCTAGGCTTCAAGGAAGAGCTATGCTGAAATACACAGAAGTGCTCTGTGAGAAATTTGTTAAGTCCTTTCTCTACTCTTTATTATCCCCACCTCCACAGTCATGTAGAGGACACTGAAATCTTACACAAAGGTGTGTTTGACAATGACAGTAAGCCAGAAGTTTGATTCCATTCTTAAAATCAGACTATACCATGCACTACAGTATCACAGAACCACAGAATCATTTGGGTTGCAGGAGACCTCTAAGATCATTAAGTCCAACCTTTGACTGATCACCATCCTGTCAACTAGACCATGGCACTAAGTGCTACATTCAGTCACCTCTTGAACAGCTCTGGGGATGGTAACTCCACCGTCTCCCTAGGCAGTCAATTGCAATGTTTACCAACCCTTTCCATGAAGAAATTCTTCCTCATGTCTAAAAATTCCTCCTAACACTCAAGATTATTCCTGATGTCCAAATCACGATATCTAATCTTTGTTCTATTCTCTGTTGTCCAGTTCATACTTCTTCCTTTGCTAAGGACCCAAACACGAGCTAATGAGCTCTGTAGGCTCTACTGTCACATAAATACTCTTACTAGACACAAATTTTTATCTTCTCCTCACATTTCCACAATCTCCGCATGACAAAGCTTCATTTCAATTAACGTGTCCCACAATAAAGAGCATAAAGTCTGAAATGTGTTTGAGACATGTTAGCAATCAGTTTAAAGGTTTAAGAGTGAGCCGAATCGACCATAATCAGAAAAATTCCTTCATCATATTCCAGACAACATCATCAGACTTTGGCCTGATATTTGGGTACTAACAGAAAGACCTAGAGAATTAGAATTTTTGTAATATGTTAAGACATCGGATCTTAGTACACTACCTTGCCAGCTGAAAACCAGTGGTACATGGAAACTTTACACAGGAGGATAGGCAAAGGAGCTCAGGAAAATATTCTGGGTGTTCTGCTGTCCTCCTTCAATGAGCACAATCCTCAGGTTTCCAAAGTTATCCCAGAGAAATTAGTACAGTTTTTGGCCCATTATTAGCATACTATGCTTAGCAATCTCTAGCACACAACAATACCCAGTGGATTTTGAGGATTCAGCTTTCTTCAAAACTATTTCTTTCCTTCATTAAAAAAAAAAAAAAAAGGACAAAAAAGAAGTACACAGGCATGGGAAAGTAAGTTAGGCAGGAAATAAGTCTGTATTCACATTTGTTATCCAGAAGAAAAGTAGATCTGGAAAAAAAAAAAAAAAACATATTTAAAAAGTTGATCATTTTAGCTTCATTTTAATTAGTATTTATTCAGAGTCCCGAGGGAAAAGAATGAATGCCATATAACATATCTGATGCTGGAAAGCCCTGAACATCCTCAAATTCATGTTGATTAAAATAGGAAACATGGGAACTGAAGATCCTATTCTATATTTTTAATTTATAAATGTAATGTAGGCCACAGTTTGATAATAGTTAAGTAAAGCAATAGGGAATTTTTATCATGGAAGAATTCCTAGGAGAAAAATCCCAGGCAGATTTATGTTTAAGGCTCTGGAAGTGATGGACCTCATCTGTTTAACTGATTGTGTGTGTGGTCAGTACGCTTAAAGTTAAATACTGTTATGCTTTTATAACAATTTTGTCATGAGTAAGATTTTTCTAGTTCACATCTACAGGATCAATAAATGCAAATGCAGGGACTATACTAGATGTGTCTCACTTAATCTTACCTGTCATTGGAAAAGCAGTTTTAGAGGAGTCTGTCTTCAATTACATCACTTACAAAATTCAAGAAACAAAAGGCAGTTCAAAGGGTTTGAGTGCAAAGTAACTCAATCCATTGCTGTTCATTTTTTACTTTATAGGAACCAAGAATAGCCAGAGGAAATTCTCATAAATCAGTAAAAAAGCAAATGGCACATCAACTAACCATATATGAGAATAAATGTAAAAAATCACTACTGTTAGACTCATCCATATTTCTTTCTACTTTCCTATTGGTAGGTACATCAAGTCCTAGAATTTTAGAAAGTCTTCCAATGACAAATCATTCAGATTTTTCCTCACCCCTGTGTAATTCCCCAAGAGACTTCTAACTCTAGTACCAGAAATCCCATCTGCTGGCCACTGTCATAAAAGAAAAGATGAATAAATTCTTCATAATCACTACCTCCCTAAGCTTTCCTTTCAGATAAGAGGGTATATCAACAGAAAACATCATCCCTATCAGCAAAACCTTTCTATTATTAAAATCTTACATGAAACACCACATGTAACACTTCTGTTAAGAATGATCACTGTCATTCCTCCAAATCCCCTTTTTCTTTACATTGCACCACAAGGGAGGGCATTGCCCAATGCTGGCTATGATTTGGAGAATCACAACCAGACACTGAAGCTCTGCCTTGAACTTCCAGAATTCAGTGTGGTCTATAAAGTCAGGTGCTGACAATGAGCAAACCACTGTCTGTTCTTTTTGCACAATCCAAAGTGTGCAAAGAGATTAAATACTATGACTTGATCTAATAAAGTGAAGGAAGAGTGCTATGGACACACACTTCAAAAACATAATTATGTTTCTCAGACGTCTACACAGTAGATATTCTGTCTGGGAGAGGTTACAGCACAGATCCTACTACACTGGTCATGAAAGACTGCAACTAAATAAAGCAACTTTCTATGCATATATATACATACACACACACACACACATATATATATGTATATGTATATATATCAGTATTTATCTGAAAAGAAAGAAAGAACATTTCCAGTGAAGTTGTACTTTATGAAACCATGGCAGTGCTGAAAAGATATTACAAAAACAGCATGTTTGTTTATATGAGCACAAGCAATTGCTGACACTTAGCTGGAAATATTAATTTTTTTTAGTATGGGTTTGTCAGTAGGAGGGTAGAACTATAGAACTGAAAATACTCCCTGAAACACACTGAAGTTTTTAAAATGAAAGGCATTTTTAGTGAGAAGGACAGTATTTGATACATATTTCCATTAAAACATGCTTCAGCTTTGAAAACAACATAACTGTTGGCCTACGGGTCCATTCTCTAAACCTTTAGAAGAGTGAAAGGGTGAAGGAGTGAAGGATGGTGAGGTTTTGTCGGCTTTTTGCTGCTCAAAATTAAGTTCTCTTCCTAATTCTGGACAAGGAGAGAAGAATTTTGCAAATCCAATTTCCTTTGAATAGGAAAAAAAGTAGCCAACAGTTCCAAACCTCATTTCATATATGACCCATCAAACTCAGTATTCTCACTCTCAGATAGGTTCCCTTTTTCAGAAAAAAGATGAATTCTTCATTTAAATCTGCCTAACTCGCTTGTGGTGAGCTTGCTGTGTGAATAGCAAAATCACCTTTATCCTGTCCTGCACAGGATATTTAATTAACTCTTATGTTTCAAATATTTGCTGAACCCACCTAAAATGCACACTGAAGACAAGCCCTTAAATGGCTATCTGTGTTACCTTGAAAGGCAATTAGGTTTTAAATTAACACAAACTGTATACTTACCAGGTTTTCCAACATCAGCTGCTTCAGGATTCATCTCAAGACCTCTTTTTTATTGCACTGATTCAAATCATTCCAAAGGTCTGAATGTTTCCTTATCCTATTTTCCTTTACAGCAGCTGTTAGCTACCTTTGATCTGGGAACATAACTTGATAGGCTAGGTTGCTGTGTTCTGGCTCCCCTCTCCCACTACCAGAGGGGTCAGCCATCCACATGTGCTTACTTTTAATACACCCAGAGGTAAATAGCCATAATTTTGACAGTCTCTCCTGTGTTATCTCTCAGCTTTTCAATAATTGGTAAAGCTTTTAGATAATATTCTTAAAATCAAGGAACATTTTCTCATTGATATAACAATGTCCAGAATTTTCTAAATTGCTGTCACTGTGTCTGTTCCACTCTAAGTGTCCAGACCTCCTTGAGCATGGAAGAGAGGACTCTAATTTCTGAGTATAGTTTTGTACTGACTGTCAACTGTGACCAGAAATATGGAGATGTGGGAAAAAAGCACAAGTGTCAAACTTTACTGTGATAATCTTACAATGCTTGACCTTTGGGAATCAATCAATTAATGAATCAATCCCAGCTGTGAAATGCCAGAAGATCAGGAGCCTAATTTCTGCTCTTTGGAGCCCTCCTATCATGATCACATCTTCCCTTTTTCTTTCCTTTTTTTGTTAGGCTAAAACTGAAGTTACTGTTTCTCATTCCTATCCAGTTACATTTTCTGCAATATATTTATTTCTTGTCTTTTGTGTTTGCATAATAATCTTGTGGCACTCAAGTACACCCACTGAAAAATAAAGATTAATCACATAAACTGAAAACTCGGAAGAAAAGAATCAACTGAGCTGAAAGTGTTTAAAGTCCTGCAAGGGTTTAAAAGGTTACAAACTGAAAGGACAAGGATTTCTGGAAGCAGACTTAGGAATAAACAACCTCACCATGACCTCATGCTCATATAAGGAGTGAAGAGGAGGAGATGGATCTATTAGGCAGGAAGTTACAAGAAATCTGCTGAGCTGAAAAACAGCAGAGAAAATAATATATGAAGGTCTACAGTTGAATCTGAAGAGGAGGAATCTCCAAGGACTAACTGGAGAGAAGAAACTACATTACAACATTTTCCTGGCCTATGAGCCTAAGTTAGGAAGTAAGCAAAGCCCAGAGCCAGTGCCAGATCACTGGGATTCACTGAAGCTTACTGTGTGCCAGAACATCCTCCAAATTGAACAAGAGGGAACAGAGACAACAATGACCCTTTTTTTTCATAATACTTCTTAACTAGGAGCTGTAAAGCAGCAAAACCTAGGGACTGACCTGGAGATGGTCCACATGAATCTGCTGAGCTGTCCACAGGAAGAAAAATCCCAGAACAATGCACAAGAGGGCTGAGACAAAACAAATTTGGATAACTATCTAAATGTAGAGAAAGAGGTTCATCTCTACTACCAGATAGGATGGTCAGTAAAGTTTTATAGGAATTTCTGCAAACTGACCTTATTATTTTTCTAGTGTGAAAAAACATGCCAGGTTATACCTATCAAGTGAAGAGACAATACTAGTTCAAAGAGCATCTGATCTTACTACAGCATGACACCAGAAGCAATGACCATAGAAAGAAATTACTGGAATGGCAATTTGTGCCTATTTATATTCAACTTAGCTGGAAAGAGGGCCAAGGAAATGCTGAGGAAATGTGTTTAACTGAGAAAGCACTATGCTACAGTCAGAAGGAAGTGTGAGAGCCAGGTTGGGAAAGAAAAGGAGCTAGAAGTGAATAAAAGCCTACATGCGAAAAACAATTTGGTTGCAAGAAACCAAAAGGGGTTTATTTTAGAGAAAAAGAAAGGAGCCAAGGAATTGAGATCCGGTAACAGATACAGACACTATTTTATCATACAAAGAATCCGATGACATATGAACTTGTAAATAATTAATATAATTAAATAAACTTAGCATCCTCAGAGTAATGGATTGTTTTTATGCAGTGATCTAGACACAAAAAGGGCACTGTACCAGTTCCTTCCTGGAGTAATGAATGTGTTAAGGCATCCATTCCTTCACACTTTCAGACAACTGAACGGCAGGTATTATACTAGAGGATGTTCATCCAAAATATATTTGATGCCATATATGTCTGTTTTTTCCAAGCTGAAAAAAAAATCGAAACACTTGTTCCATTTTCATATAATTTAAGCTTGTTGAGAAAAACAAAACAAAACAAAAAATGAATGGAACTGACATGCCTCATAGAGGTATTTCACAGCACATACCTTAGTTTACTGACTTAGGATTCTGTCTGCCTCTCTGATATTTCTGCAGTGAGTAGAGAGGGACAGGCTGTTGTCAGGCAGTTTTTCAGAAGTGGTCTCTAGATACATCTGTATCCTCCACTGAGTACATGTAAGGAGTTTGGAAAGGCTAATCTCCCAGGCAGGTGCTTCATTTTAGTGCCCGAAGTCAGACGGTAGATAACCCCAATCAATTCCTTATCCCAAGGTAAGATTAGGCTTTAGGAACCAACCCTCTATATAAACTAATTCCTTAAGTCTGCTCTGTACTTTGTAGTATAAGTTTGAGGAAGGTTCCTATACACAGAGACTACATAAGGTCAGCATTTATGTCTCACAAATGAGTCCCTTAAAAATTCTCCTGTGCTCTTGAATTGGTTTGTAGAAATATTTGTTCCACATGAACATTTGCCTCACCACACTTGTCCCGGCTTGTTATATATTTCTTTGTTCAAAGACTTGGCTTCTCGTTCCATAGAAATTGTTAATATAAAATATAAATTTAAAGGCTACAGGGTGTATGATGCATAATTGCTTCCCATTCTTGAACTGCCAGGTTTCTCCCCGCACACATAGTCATGGCACTCACTTCAGAAAGAGATAAAGAGAGAAATCATCTTCCTGGAACATTGTAAATGTCACTGAAGCCAGTCAGCGAGCCAGAAGGACGAGTATGAGATAAGAGTGGAAATGATAACCTCCCAGAGGTGAAGCACGTAGAAACTGAATGATGGACTTGCACGGGAGCAACTTTGGTAAAGCTATTCAGGGTGTGAGTGGGTGAGGAGGTAGGTACAGCATATAAAGGCTGTAGTGTGTGTGTGTACACACACACATGTGTTTGTTTATTGTAGATGAAGGAACAGAGCGAATTCAAAACTCTATAACTCAAAATAAAATGAGCTGAATTCATAACACGTATTTGTGTGGCAGCCTTTACTGCACATGTCACATCTAGAATAATCTGGGGTCCAGATGGCTGGATAATGAGAGCCCACTGGCCTGTCCTGGAGAAGGTTCCCAAACCTTTTCTCACACATGTTGACTCAGGGAGCTGCAACTGCTGTGCCAGTAGGCACACCACAGTGCAGGCTAGATACATGTACATTTGAAACAAGTGCGACCTCTGTAAATTAATTTATCTAGGGAGGGTAGGATTGGAATAACACAGACTGGAGTAATCTTTCTGACAGTGACATTATGAGGAGGGACTCTTCTAAGGGAAGTATTTCACTGTTAGACTACAAAAATTGTGATATCGTTCACAAGAAAACTACAGTTTGAATTTGAATTGTGTGTTCTCAGTAACTTGCCAATAGCTGACTGCTCAGCAGTCAAAACTATGGGGAACAGCCATCAAAACAGCATATCACTACTTGGGTACTTTAACCCCATTCATTCTTTTTAAAAAGTGCTGTCAGGCTGTTGGCTCTGCTACAAAAATAGTATGAGCTAAGGAAAGACATGTGAACTCAAGCCTAAAGCAGCATTTAAAGGGAAACAGACTATACAAAGTATTAAGGCCTGTGGTGGTGGTGATGGAGACACATACACAGAAATGCTGAGTCTATTGGCTAGTCAGAGAAGGGACTTTCTGTAGGCAAAATAAACTCCAGCCGTGTTACTAATATTATTAATTTATTCTGGATCATCCTTTGTGCCAGCTCCACCTATCATTCACACTTCATGGGTAGTTCAATTAAAAGCACTAACAACTGCCAGCTTTATAATGTTAAAAGAAAACAGTTGTTATTGAAATAGAAAATAGCGGCAACCCATATCATCAGACCACCATAATATTGCACAGCTTGGCACAAGTCTCGAAGTCTCTGCTCTACTGAGGCCCTGTCCAGACCACACAAAGAGCCTGTAGGAGAATATAAATCATTAAAAAAAAAAAAAAAAGAGGAAAATAAGTTGGTATGTCTTAATCAGGATTTGCAATATAATCATCTACTTTGCCTAATCTGTAAGTAGCATAGATGATAAAATATGAACTTTCCACCCCAGAGGAAAGTCTGATATTCTGGTACTTATTTTTATAATTAACTGAGACAAAAGTTTAAAAAATCCCCTTATTCTTTTTTAGTTTTTTAAGCTGAATTATTTTCCTATCATCAAATCAATGTATTTTATCTGATCTGTCAAATGCAAACTGAAATAAAAGGATCTATTTTCTCTGCTAGAATGCATCCCCAGGGACTGACTGCCATGCAGTATGGAAAACATAGTCCAGATGCACAGCATCTTTTCTACTGGGCAGAGAAGCATGAAAGATCCAAAGCAACATTTTTTATATGTCATTGCTAAGCTTATACTGAAGCAGAAATTAAACACTGACAGACCTCAAATATTTCCATCTCCTGTGAAATCTTCAGAAAAGGGGAAGAAAGAAAAAAAAGTCTGCTTTCTTCTGAATATTTCTATTTTGATAAACCCAAATTTACTGACATGGAAAATCTTGTTCAAATTTAATCATCTCACACATTAAAATTACTGTCAACTCCATATGAACGTAAAGAACAGCCACTTCCAAATGAGTACACATACCTTACAACAAAATCAAAAATGTACTAGAAAACAGTCGTTCTGGTATATTTCACATGCAATAGTTAAGAAATTCTCAAATCTGGCATGTTTTTTCAATTGCTTGTAGATTATTATACAATTTTTAATTACGCAAAACTCATACTATTTTCTCCACACACTCCCCCCTTTCTCTCCCCCCCATTTCATCTGCTGTGAAGAATGAAAGGTGATGCAGAACTGAATCAGTGTTCTGCAGTGAATGAGCCCATTGTCTCTCAGTCCCTCTCCTCGCCTCACTTGCCACGCAGCTTAGAAGGTGTCCGGTAAATGAGGCAAAGGGCTGCAGGAAGAGGATTGTTCATCCTGTGCTCAGTGTGCCTCCCACAAGTGCTGTCCACAATTATGCCATTAAACGTACTACTTGCAGTTCTCATGCACAGGAAGACCAAGGTGATGTTATCTGTAAAAACATAATGATAATTTTCTAACTTTTGAAGAGCACATTTGCAATGTTCTTTTATGTACAGATCAGTAGGACTTCACTTTATATTAGGCTTCAGCTGGCCCAAAAGCTTTCTGCAGAGAAACTTTAATTTGTAGACACAAATTAAACTTTAATTTGTAGACACACACACACAAAGTAGAGCGAGGGTTTGAAATAAATTCCTGTAATACTTGAACAAAAGTTACTCAGCCATTAAAGAAAGTGAAATCCAGTTTATATCACTGCTGCTAAAGGGCAGCCGTTCATTTCAGTATCAGAAAGCTTGTTATGTTGTGTCAGGCTGATGCTGCTGAAGACTACTGAAGTGCTGATATGTGAACCTAATTTGGAGGATTTGCAAGCTGTGGAACTAGTAAGATCACAGATAACAAGGGGATGGATCTATTACACACTTTCTCTGGTTTCATCATGACATAATGCTCCAAAAATCAGAAAGTAAAATACAGAATTGGCACCAGTCCAAGCATCCCAATATGTTAACTAAAAAGTTGGATTCATAGATGCAATTAATTTCTTTTTAAAAAATAATTTAATTTTAAAAATAAACATAACAGTAGTGAAGGGTAGAAGTCCTAGTTAAACACACAAAGTAGGCTTCTTCCTAGGGGTAGACTGCAGTGGAAACTCAGGAGGGATATAGTGCTCTCTCTTTCTTTTTCCCCTGCAGTTAACATCACTTAGCACACCATGAACTCTGGGTTACACGCAGTCATATGGTTCGCAGAGCTCCACTCCTCCTTCCTTTCTCTGCATCACAACTGTGCTTAGCCTCTGCCTTCTGCTGCAGCATATCTCTTTGCTGCATGCCCTCAATAGAAGAGATAATTTCTACTACTGAGCAGGCGATTCTGGCTTAAAGTACAATCAGACTTTGGCTGCCTTAGTAAAACTGTGGAAAACTAATGGAAATGTGTTGCATTTACTGTAGCAATTTTTGTGCTGTAAACACCTGGTCTTGATGGCTCCAATATTTTGTATAGAATGATGATTTAGATCACTGCTGCTTTGAACTTTGAACATGTTACCAACCAGACTATTCAAGTACCTATATTAGAAGATGCATGAGAAAGGACAGTTTTATAGCAAAAAAAAAAAAAAAAAAAAAAACTCAAGATTTTTCTGTGTGGTGTTCAGATGAAACAGACAACTGTTACAGAGTTTTGAGAAAAAACAGCAAGAGAGTGTCACCAGAATAACCAGTGTCTCTAGGTGATGCAAAAGAACAAGACTCAAATCATCATCCTGAATTGATGCAACACAGATTGAGCCCTTTTTTCCTAAACTGAGGGTAAGCACCCCAACCATTTAGCCATCATCACATCCAGTGTTTCTGTGTTGGGTTTCTGTAACTAGAAATTCCATCTTGAACCTGCAAAGACTCTCCTCAGAAAAAAAATCATTGAAACTAACAGGCTTCCCTGCAAAGTTTGATTTAGTTTCTGCACTTTCCAATAAAAATAATCATACAAAAGTATGACTTGCATTATAATTTATATCTCATTTATTATCTTGGCACCTGAATTACAAACAAAGTTACTTGTAAGCCTAAGGATCTCTGAACAAAACTTAGCAGTTTCCTCAGCAGCCAACCTCCTGAGTTTTGTCTGATTTTTAATCTTGAATCTGATGAGTTGGACCAAAAATTTGAGAAATAAGACATTTGGCTTCTGATTCCAGTTCTGTCATTGAGTCTCTGCTGCAACTTGGTAAGTCACTTAATCTCACTGTCTCAGTTTCTTGATCTACTAAGTAGACACAGCAATGTACAATCTGAGTGTGTTATAAAGCTAAATTAAAAGCCTTAAACAAAAAGTTCAAAGTGTCATTTCCCCCTAACCTTTTTTTTTTTTTTTTGGCTAGTTATAGGATCAAAGAATGAGAGGGAGTGTATTGTGTTTATAAGCAGTGAACATCTGATAAGTTTTATAGTCAATGCCCTTATTGCTGTAATGCCCTTTTAAACCTACTGTCCCCAACTACAAAAAAATAATAATAAAACCATCATATAAACAAACAGTAGTGCAAAAGACATGCCAAAGTGCAAAGGACAGTTATGTATATTCCTATCCCATTAACTTTGGTGTGAGTGTAATAGTTACTGCAAACCACAGCAGGCTTCCCATTCCCCAAAATTTTCTGATGATTACCACCACACAAGTTTTCAGTGATTGATGTAGACTCCCTGTTACAGAGCAAACCCACCTTGCTTTACTCCATTTTTATGTTTCTTAGATTCAGCAATCTCTCCCAAAACATAAGAAAAAATGGCAGCATGAACACACTTTTCTTAAGTTCAAATGTAATTGCTTGTGCAATGCTATGCTGAAGCTGCACTTGTGTATCAGGTCATGTAGCTTTTCTTTAGGCACAGATGAATAACAAGGGATATTACTATGAAATCTGCATGGAGTTATACAGCTGAAAATTGTTCCCATACACACTTCCATCTCTGATTTAAATGTTTGCCTTATGCTTCTAAAGTGCACGTCAATATAATATGGGAATATATACTTATTCATATTGTCATCAGACAACTATCATGCCAGAAATATTCATACCTCCACTGAAAAAAACTACATGAAATAACCTTAAATGTATTACTCAGCACACATAATTTCTGTCTTATAGAACACTGCTACCTACTGAGAAAGCTTACATGTTTGTTTATTCTTGTAGGCACAATTTATTGGTCAGTTGAATAAATCCTTAGCTGGAAATGTTGTCAACAATTTAGTTTCCTGTTGTTTTTCTATTCCCCTTGCATTGTACTTGCGATGCAGATCCCCAGTCCACATGTGTTTTTTTCCAAATTTTTCATTCAACCTATAAAAATCTGTATGTTTTTTATCTAACCCCATTGATCAGTTTGGACCTGGCTAACTGATAATAATTGCATGATTATCCGCATGTTCTAGGCTAATTATTGTGGTATTGTTATTTTTCTAAAGTTTATCTGACTTTTTTTAAAACACAACCTTCCTGAATTCTTCTTGTCTCAAGTGCAAACATTTCTGTACTAATACATAAAGACCTCAAATCTATCTTCAATCCAATGGGAATTTGCTTTGACAACCAGGAAGTTACTTCCACTTCCGTTATGCCCCTGTGTTTCCACTTCTTGCAAAAACACAAGCTCCAATTTAACCCATTCCTGGGACCCACACAATTTATAATACCAGATAGGCCTTCAGTTCCTATGATGTTAAATAAGAGACATGGATATTCTTCCAGCTGAACTCACTAAGATACAATACTGCTTTCCTTAAATTACAGTTGAAAACACCAAGAGTTGTCGATAAATGTAAAAGGATAAATAAGAATCCATACTACAAACATTTAAGTCCTGTCCTACCCAGGGAAAAAGAGGGAAGTGCTGAAGTCATTGATGACTCATGAAATACCTGTTACCAGAAAACGACCTATTTCTTCAGGAATGAGATTTTCACTATAGCCTATATCTTTGATATTTGGAAACATGTTAAGAGCTCAGTTGCTGTGCTGGTTTTGGCTGGGGGAGAGCCAGTTTTCGTTGCAGTGGGCTGAGTTTTGGATTTGTGCTGTGAACCAGTTTAATAATATAGAGGTGATTTTTTTGTTGCTGAGCAGTGCTTACACAGAGCCAAGGGCTTTTCTGCTTTTCATACTGTCATGCTGGCAAGGGAGTTGAAGGTGAATAGGAGGGTGGGAGCAGACAGGGCTGGGACATGTGATGCAAACTGAGCAAAAGGACATTCCAGAACATGTGTCATCATGCTTGGTATATGAAATGGGGGGAAGAAGGACAAAGAGGGGGAAGGTTTAGAATGATGGTGTCTGTCTTCCCAAGTAACCATTAGGTGTGATGGGGCCCTGCTCTCCTGGAGATGGCTGAACACCTGCCTGTCCATGGGAAGCACTGAATCAATTCTTTGTTTTTCTTTGCTTGAGTGCACGGCATTTGCTTTTCCTATTAAACTGTCCTTATCTCTACCTACAAGTTTTCTAGCTTTTACCCTTCTGATTCTTTACCCAGTGCTGCTGGTGAGGGACTGAGCTGTGTGGTGCTTGGTTGCTGGCTGGGATAAAACCATGACAATAGCCTAGAATAAAAAAATGGAATATGTATGATTAAAACAGGTTCAGAGGAAAGACAAAAATTCATTCATTTTCTTAAACAACAAAACAGTGTCTCAAAGAAGATAATACTGTTCAATCCAAATCTAAATCTAAATATAGAGCGAAACTCCTGCCTTGGTTGGAGCATCAGCTTAACGCAAGTTTCAGGCACAGAATATGAAGTCACCAGGGGGAAACTCATTATCACAAATCACTATATCAATTTCAGACCCGCTGTTGCAATGTTCATGTCTCAGGGCATTTATAAAACTTCTTCAAGTCTGGAGTGAAATGTGTATTTAAAAAACAGAACAGTGTAACACTCTACAGTAACTGAAGTGTTTGTTTAGGCAAAAGATACGATTTTCTCACAGACATTTGAAAATGTGAAATGAGCCTACTCACCAAGTAATAAACTTTAGAAATCTCACCACCTTTTGCTCCAAGGTCAAAGCACATTTCTTTTAGATAGACTTGTAAAACAAAAACTGTATCTATAAACAGAGAAGATCAAACCAAAAGAAGCTCTACAAAAGGAAATCTAAACATAGTTTTTCCAGTGGGAGTGAGATCTGAAAAAGCAAATACCCCATGCTATTGCTCAGTGTATTATTGAAGGTGCTCAGATACTGAATTAAGGAATGTGATAAAAGAACTAGTTCTGAAAGGATACACATACAAGGGTAGTCATACAAGAAGAGCATCTCAAGGTGAAATATCTGTAGACCAGAAATGCCCACCATTTAACCATAGTTATTGCTTGACCTCTCACCCTTAGGTCAAAGGTCTGTTACAGACTTAAAAGTTTCCAAACAAAACATTTCAATATTGCATGTGGAAAAACCTTTTCAAACACTCTTAACATACTTTTACATGAATGCAGTATCAGTCATTTACTCAGCAAATCATGTTCCCTAGATTTAAGCTATTATGCATCCTTCAGAGCTGTTTTATCTCAAGAAGCATTGCCTGAGCTTTTTTTGCTGCACCTGAAATTTTCAGGGACCAGATATACCTTTTTATTGTAAAAAACCTACATATAGAATAGAAGACATCCAGTAAGAAAAAATTATTATGTAATTTCTATCTATATATTCATATCAACTATCCCTAGCATCATAAGCCCATCTGCTTCATCTGACTTTATCCCTTTGATTTTCTCTGATGGTGTTTTAAATCCCCTGCCATTTTCTGTTTTCTGCCACATGTCTACCATATGTATTGTATAAAAATAAAGGTTAATTTTCTACCACCCACCTATAAAGACTATCCTGCTACCAAAATGTGTTGAAAGTTCTGTTTGGGAATTTAGAAGACAATCAATCTATATAGAAGAAAATTAATCTATGAAAATCCAGTCTACAATACACAAAAAGTATCCTTAAAGCTGGCAAATGGAAGATAACTACCTGACCAAACAAGCATGTTATTTATTACCCACCCCAGAATGGGAATCAGATCTCCAGAGATGAAGGGCTAGGGCACTAAACCTTGATTCTAGGAATGGAAAAACTATTTGTCTGTGCACATTTTTTATTGAATTTAATCCATTTTCTCTTTCCTGGTTGTCCAAAATTCAATGCACAGTTTAGAGCTGTACTGAAGCTCTAAAAAGTTTTGACTTCAGCTGGAAAAATTCTACTTAATGTTGAACTTGTGGAGATTGTCATTATTTGAGACGGAGGATATCTTCATTCCACAGTGTTCCTACAACAAAGTTTGGGTGATACAAAACCAACACTACCTCTGATGTCAGATTTCGTCTTTATTCCTTTGTTGGAACTTTCATACAAACCTGGGTTCAATATTCCATGTGAAAGTACAAGTTTCGAGATCTGTTTCTTAAGGGTGTTTATTGCTCATCGTAAGTGCATTCAGAATACACTACTAAAATGCATGATTTCCATGAGTAAGCCACTAAACAAATGGGTTTTTTGGTTATGTCCTGCAGTGCAGACTCAGAAGTGTGCAAACCCGCAAACAGAGCAAATTCTTTAAATAAAAAATGTGTGCATTTTTTGTTTATATGTAGCTCTTATTGTCAAAAAATTATATTCTTGCTTTTGAGAGATAAATTTGATGACACAGTCTTGAAATATATTTTTGTTCTATGCCACTTGTATCTCCTTTGTAGCATTCTCTAACGTTACTGCCAGAATGCTGTTCTAATTTGGGGGATAATTTTCTATATGAGAACTGACAGAATGAAAATAAATTCAAAGTTCCAGGAACTAATGAGTTCCCGATTATGTGTCTGATTACTGTCAGCTCAAGGAATGTACAGAATTCAGAAATGGAAGAGACCACTTTTCCTTTCACCAAACTGGGAGTCCTGAGTCGATTGCACAGGGAGAAGGCTTTCAAGTAGTTTTAAATCCTCCCTATTTCTACATGAGAGTTATTTTGAGGTCATGTTCACGTTTCTAGACTGAATATGATTCTCTGGTAGAGACATCTGAGTCTTATCTGCCTATTTCTGGCTCTGTTTGAGAATGTTTACGTTATTCAATGTGGGAGACTTGAACTCATGACAAGGAACATGATAAATTTTCTTAATCAAACTGGGTATCAAGAGGTGGTCTGTCATCATTTCCCTTTTGTTGTACTGTGAAAGAAAGCAAATAAGGAGCATCCAGTGTGATCCCCACTTCTGTTTCAAGTCTCCCCACAAAGTCATTAAACATTCTCTGGCCTTTGTCAACAGCCTGGTAAACATCCAGAGAAAGAATCAGAATAAAATGGTTTATTTAACATTCCTCTCCTCCAACTGCTGATTAGGATAAATAGTTTGGATAAAAAGCCTATCTGTTCCAAAAATCACAAAAAGAAAGGATTCAGCTATCAGCAAAGTTTAGATTTGGTTTCAAATATTTTTAAACAGCAAAAGAGTTTTTTGTGCTCTTTGATATTTTCTCCATCCTCAGCACATCATGTTAGCACCGTGTCAAAGCAAAACATCAACATCAAATGATCACTGGGTAAACTCCAGTGAACTGGAGTGAAAGGCTGGAGGCAGAAATTCCAGGCACAATATAAAATCTGGAGAAATGCCAGAACAGAGTTCTTTCTAAACTGCCTAAGAGGCTGAGGAATTGATATCCAGCAAATCCCTTCATTGACCTAATAGTTTGGAAATTGCTAAGTTTGGTCAGGCTGATGAGTCCTTTGAGCCAGGATCATTTCCTCTGGCAGGGAAAAGTGTCAAATGTTTCAAAGGAAAACACAATCTTTTTCCTCTGACCACCATTGTGCTCATCCATAATGAAAACAAAGCAACACTATGCCTAACAGAAAGCATGTACCTAGCACGCAGAAACTTGTGGTCAGCTCAGGAAGTGAAACAGAAGAATTCAGGACTGGTTTATATTTTTATCCTGGACAAAGTGATTTTATAATCCTAACCTTCTTGCCTTAAAATACTGAGGAGCAGGATACTCTCTAATAGTTAATTATGTGCTCTGAAAATATTTCCTTTTATCTGCAGCAATCTTGTTGCCATTTAAGTTTGCCAACTGTCCCATTGCTCTTGTATTATACTATAGTAAACAGAAAGAGCCAAATGATCTAACAGCATTCAGAACTATTGTGTCAGATGCTGAGCCGGCATAGATTAGAATAGCTCTGTTGCGTTCAACCATCATTTAAAATATTGAATGACTATGAAAGTCTTAAATGCCCCTTTTTGGTGTTTGTGTTCTGTAAGAAGCAGTCAATCAACAATTATATTTTATTGTATGTCTGATATGTTTTAATAGCCTTAAAACACGGGGTCAGATCATCAGTTAACATAAATCAACAAAGCTGAATTTACTGGATCAGTTTACACAACTGAGAATGTTGCCTGTGGCTTTCTCACAGTAATAAAGTTAGACCACATACCCACTTTGGCTGAAATATCTGAAAACATCCAAAGGATCTGCATGCTTAGCTCCCTGTAACAGGAATTGGGAATCATCTTATCCATCTATCTGATGGGTAATTTCTGTTTGTAAAGCACAGATCCCCATGGTGCACACACCCCCCAGAATGATAGAAAGCAAGAAAATTCCACAAATGGACTCCACAAAGGAATGCTTTTATATTTATATTATTTTATCAAGAAACTGTAACCACAGAATATGTTTACACTTCTCAAGTGAAAACTGCTGCTAGAACAAAATGGTGAGCTCACTTCTAATTTTAAAAAATGTATACCATTAGATTTCTCTTGAGAAAAAGTTACACAATATTGGCACATTAAATAATTCATGGCTTCAGAGTTCATGGTTAATATACCAGTAAAACAACAATAATAGAACAACTTATGAGTCAAGAAGTGGTTAAAAATAGGTGAATTTTCATTTTTACTATTGTCTATGAGAAGAAAATTAAGATTAGCTTTTTCAAAACCACTTCCAGGTAGTGGCTACATACCTGGACCAGTTTACTGAGGCAGGGAGTTTATCACTAAATTCACCGCTGAAAATAATTAATGTTCCCACAGTAACTCAGAATGTATAGCACAAAGTATTTAATATCCCACACCATAGAAATGGAGTCACTTTAAAATCTTACAACTTTATCAATAGTCTCAAAAATATTTATTATTTTCCTGAAAGCTACAGCTGGTTTCTCTCTTTTAATAAGTCCCTCATTCTTACTGTTTAGGAGATCTGATCGAAAAGGTGACCAAACTGAAGAAATTCTGGAACCAGAATCAGAAATAGAGAGATGCTCTTTCCTGACGGTGATGTTTAAAAGACAGACATCATCACAGCACCAGGGAGCACCAATGAGTGTTTTACCAGGATGGAGATATATCCAACACCTGTAGGATATTTCATCCATGTAATCTGAAGTCAGGCAGGTGAAATATATGTATAAGGACAGTGTATCCTCACTGCAGTGGGAGTATGCCTAAAAGTCCCATTCCATTATTTTGACATCAATTCTGAATCAGAAGGAAACAGAAACATTATTCAAGAAATATGAAGTTTTAAACTTATCATTTCAGTGTCACCCTCCTGTACTTCAGCATTTCATTTCATAAACTACTGCAAGCCCACTCCAAGGTAGCTTAGCCACAAGAACCCAACAAATCACAGGAGGATGGTCTGGGCTGGCAAAGTGAGGGAACTCAAGCTCATCATTACAGCTCATCCTGGTGAGCTGGGGAAATAAAAAAATAAATAGATAAGATAATCAAACAAACAAATCCAAATTAATAACAAAAAGAGAAATCAAGTTCGTCATCCTTTTCTTACAAACAGGGAAAAAAACCTAACTTTGACTCAAGTTCAACATTTCTACTTTAATGTTTTCGTATTGACTCATCATATTTACCTTCTTACAATTAAGAATAAATTTCTAATGAAATTAGAAAAGGGCACAAAATTTCTTCTGCAGTAGTATAGTTTGTTTGCATATTTTCAGCTAGTACCTTTCATAATAGTGGATGTAAGAGGAAAGAGAAGCAGCTGTATGCTGCCACTGGAAGTAGGAGTACTATGCTATAGCAGTAGCACGCAGATAGCAGAAGAGAGAGGAAACCAGATACCATTTCTTATCTGTAGAAGTGAGCCTCAAGCTGGATCTCCTAGAGAGCATTAAAAAACCCACTTTTTTTTTCTTTTCTTTTTTTTTCCCCTCCAAAAAACCCAGTATGATTTGAACACAGAAAAAAAAAATTAGAAAAACAGTAATAGAAAAAATAGTTGTTAAATTTGGTTATTTTTGTTTGGAATGGATAACTTGGAAGGAGTTTAGTTCAAATTGTTGTATGCCATCTGTAAAATGATTACATATGCATAAAACAACCTTGGAGGAAATGGAAAAAGGGACAAGAATTGACCAGTGGAATCCCTTGTGAAAGTATGTTTAAAAATACTGAGGTTTAACACAAACCAAAAAAAAAAAAAAAAAGAAAAAAAAAAAAAAAGAAAAAAAAAGCCAGGAAATTCTAACTTAAACCTAACAACTCCATCCTGAACCCATGCTGCTGAGAAAAATAAAAGGAACAATGCTGAGACTTCAGAACAGATCTGCAAGTTTAACTGAGCTTCCTGATTCCTTTCCCTTTGTTAAACACTTCTAATGTTAACATTTAAATAAATAGTTAACTGCATTTATCACTGCTCTTTATAAGTAAGTTTTGCAGCCTTACTATAGGGTACGTCCATTTGCTGCAGCCAAAGCACCGGATTTAAGCACTTTTCATGATGTTTCTTGTGTAAACAAACATCAGTGAAGTTTTGTGAAGGTTCAGTTTTACAGCAACTTCTTAACATGGTGCTATACCAAGGTAAATGAGGTTTTTTTCAGGTTGACCCCTTGGGATGATGCAGTATAGTTCATTTAGTAAAAATCTATAAAACTATTGAGTAATAATCTGATATGTACGCCAAAATGATCATTATCTCTACTGTGAAAAAGATGTATTTTTATTATTTGTTGCCACTAGAAATAATTGAATGTTGGCATTTTCTTATCAATTGTTATTGATTTGCTGTTTGATCTTTGATATGCTACAGGCATATACATTTCTGCAATGTCCTTATTTGCGATATTGATATTTAAAATAACAGTATCTATTTTGTGCAATATTTGCTTTCCTTTCTAATAATTATTTTATTCACATTTATCACTCAGAAAAAAATGTTTAACCTTGCTCAGTCAGCTAAAATATGTATTTTTTAATTGTTCAGTAAAAGTGAGACTGTCCATGCTCATATTCTGATTGAGCAACAACTCTCATCCAGGCAGAAGATGGATGTAAACCCGTGCTATTCTTCTGCCAGTCAAGAAGAAGCAATACTACTATGCAGTATGAGTTTCCAAATTCCAACAGCGCATTGCAGCTTGTATTTTATTTTATCAACTAAATACATTTATATACATCTACCAAATTTCACATTCATTTCCACTGGTAAACTACAAGAAAAAATGACCAAACAATATTCATCTAAATTATCTGCTGAGTTTTCCCCTCAACCTCATCAGTGACTGAGTCCTTCCCACAAGACGTGTACTGTTTTGGTGGCTCTTTCCCAAAGCATAAGTTAATTTTTAATCACTCTTCGATCAGCATTTAAGATCCTGAGTATTTATTTGCTTCACATTTTTTAAAACTTGTTTTTCTTCTAATTTGACCACCTGTTAGCTATTATGCTGAGTTCAGTGTAGGTCTCAATGAAAACATTTCTACTGTTGGCTGACCAAATGGACACTGGTTGTATAACAGCTGAAGTTTGATAGGTGTGGAAGATGAGCCTGTGGAAAATGTGGCAATGTGTTTTGCAGACTTAAAAAGGGAAAAAAAAAGATAGAACAGTGTTTTGTTCAAAAGCGACTACTCAGTCATGACTATTGTTATGGTTATTTATGGTTTATTCTGATAGGTAAGGTATGAATATTAAGCACAAGGAAGGCCCTTTACTGTAATCAGATTAGGCAAGATAGCCCATAATGCAGCACTGGGGGTACACAGCACTTCAATTGTTTGGAAAAACTAAAGAATAAAGCTAAGTAGGGACATAAAACTGAGCATAGAAAACAAAGCAAATCAAAGGCATGGGCATATGTGAAAGGACTGTCAGAGGATGGGAGGAATCAGGAGGAATTTGAAGCTAGTGGTCTATTTGCTTAGTGAGAGAATCTCATCAAAACCATGAAAGATTCAGCCAAAATCATCATCATTTTTGTTTGTTTTATTAGGTTTTCTTTGTCGGTAAGTATGAGCAAACTCTTCTAAACTGCTATACTGAAGAACAATATTTTCAGATATAGAAACCTCATATATATCTGTTATACCTCCAAGTGTGGGATAAACATGATCCAAGGGTGGAACAAAGTTCCACGAAGAGAAAAGAAATTATACATTCCAGAAGTCTTTCAAAATATCGTAGTGGCATCTAGTGAGCAAAGCAGTGGTTTCTATTGTGAAGAAATTAAAATGTGGTCTTGAGCACTGAATTAGCTAGAAAAACTCAGATGAGTTAAAAACACCTCCAGCAGTCAAAGGATGATTCACAGTTCTGACCAGAAACTACATCACACGAAAGATTAATGTGTAGGTTTCACCATCATAAAGAATGTAAGAAATGGAAACATTCCTGGACCACGTTACCTCTCCTTTGCCAGCAAATTAAAAAAAAAAAAAATAGAAAGAAAAAAAAAAAAAGCCAACTCCATCTCTTCCACATTTCCAGTGGCTTATTTTAGTAACTTCTCTCTGCCTACATAGAGAAAGAGGACTATATTTTCACAGATGGAAATAAGTGACTCTCTTCTGCCAGGATTTGGCAACTGCTGCCCCATATTGGAAGATCTGGGAACTCTTAAATGCAGCAAATCGTGAAAAATATATATTATATTCAGCATAGTTTGTCTTGTAAACTAGCAAAGTATTCAAGTGAAGAGATTTGATTCATATAATAGTTTGGAGAAAATTCTACAACAGCTGCAAGCACTGATTCAGACTTCTTTCTCAAAAGGCTGAAATGTCAGTACAGATATTTACATGATCTTAAAGCTGAACATGAAACAATGTAGGGAATATGCAGTCTTCCTCAGAATTTTTATTCATGTCTGGAGATTCAGAGTCCTGAAGCTGCAGACCCAGCTAGTTCTATGTGAATATATAGAATTATTCCAATCTTATGTATCACAGCACAGAGACTGAAAATGTGCTTTTCAGTTCCACCATACTGACCATATTATGCACATGGGTGAATTAAAAAAAAAAAAAAGGCAAAGCAAAGACAAAACAGGTGCAGTAAGACGGTTTTGCTGTAAAGATATTCCTTTCTATGTAATTATATTCCTTTCTGCAATAAATTAGAAGGATATCTTGAAAATAAAGGAGTACAGTTATGCTATAACAAAATGGTGTAAAAACATTTCTCTGTGTGTTCTGTCAGCGATTCTCCAGGTATTTAACAATCAGCTGCCACTTATTCACAGGGAATCTAAGACATACGTCAGCTATTTCCTCAGGCTCCTAACACAGAGTTTTGGCAAAGCTGGAATCAATTCCCATTTCTGCCTTCTCTCTTTGTACATAAGCATGACAGTGGTTGACCCGGCAGTTCATCCAAACTACCCCTATCGACTTGTGATATTTATTATTTTTCTAGCTCTTAGTTTTATGTTTTTCCTGCATCTGTTGGGTTTCAATCCTCCTTTCTTGGAGTGGGAGAAAAGAAAGTAAGCAATTAATAGAGGGGGGGAAAAAAAAAAAAAAGGCAAGGAAACTCCAAACATATCAAATTACCTTTCTGGTTTACATCACCAGATGTGTCATCATTTTGCTGAAGCCCTGCATGTAAAGGACCCACTTTCCTTCCAGCCCTGGGGCAATGATTGAAATATAAGGTACTTCTATGAGCAGAGTGCACCTTTGGAAGTTTTGAAATAGGTATTCTGGAACTTCTCATTTCAATCCCTTTTGAATATTTCAAAATATGGTTAATGAGATCGTCTGTAGGTAGTAACAGAAGCTCTAACATTCCCCAGGTGAACATGGGACTGTAAACCTGGAAAACTGCAGACTTGCTTAACATCTAAATACTAAGAATAAAGTCAATGCCTTAATGAGATCATTAGGAATTTTTGTTACCACAGATGATATTCTGAAATGCTTAATGTCAGTGCAACTCAATTAAAAACGAAACAAAACAAAACAAAACAAAACAAAACAACAAACTAACAAAAACTTTCTTTGGATGTGTAAACCTGAGAGTATTAAGCAACAAGAAGGGAGTAATCCAGCTGCTGTTATTCTCAGCACTCCTAAGGCAAGTACTTGACCGTACTTGTGCCTGTACTTTGGGGAGGATATCAAATCCTGGAGTTCAAAGGAGGGTCACAGAAATGATACAGGGTCTGGAAAACAAGTCTCCTCGACCAAGGCATAAGGAAAGCTGCTTATCAGATAAGCTCGAGCACAGACTACAGGCACGCACAGGGAGAATTCTGCAAAATAACAAGAAACTCTTCCAGGCTTTGTGACAAGGATTTTGCAGGACTCATTCTCTCAACACTAACAATAAAATTCCTTAAATATGACCATAGCTTATCAGTGAAGATTATTAAACATAGAGAAAGTCAGGGACTATGTCATTGAGATTCTAAGGTGAAACTAACTCTTTAATAAATTTTTTGCTCTCATTGAGCTTTAAGGAAAAATTCTTTGGCCTCTTATTCCACATACTTACCTGTATGTTGATATAGATGAAGAAGTAGTGAGAGGAAACTAGGCCAAATGGAATTGCAGTTCTTTCAGATGTCCATGCCCAAGCATGGGCCTGTATCATCTACACCCCCTCACCTGAGGTACAGCAGTAGATATTGCACCTCCATGGTCTATGGCACATTTCATACTCTATGGTTTCAATCCCTTATATTAAAGCCCGAAAGAATTATTTAATTTCCGCCTCATATAAATTATTTTATTTTCCTTTTTTTATCCCTCTCTACTTTTTTCCCAGTTGTCACCTTTCTTTTACACAGCAGAGACAGACTGTCAGTGGATGCTAAGACAACAGAGATGGGCAGGGTGGGAAAGCTCTGGGGAAGGCTGGTGCAGGACAGCCAGGACTGGCAGTGCCCGCAGGTTTCTGACATCTGGTCCAGCTGCAGTCCAACATGGACCTTTACGTGACATGTGGCTGGCCTGCTAGGATCATGCCAGCTCTTTAAATCAATCCATTCTGTATCATTTCAGTGCACTCAGCAGCTTTCCAGCACCAAATAGGGTTTACAACAGAGCTGGAGAGGGACTTGTTACAATGTAGTGTTACAAGGACAATGGAGAATGACTTCAAACTGAGAGAAGGTTTAGATTGGATATTAGGAAAAAATTCTTTACTTTGAGCATGGTGAGACACTGGAACAGGTCACCCAAAAGAGTTGTGGATACCCCATCGCTGGATGTTCAAGCCCACGTTGGATAGTGCTCTGATCTAGTGGAAGATGTCCCTGCCCGTCCCAGGAAGGTTGGAACTAGATGATATTCAAGGTCCTTTCCAACACAAACTCCATTCTATGATTCTATGATTTGCTGTTTGTACAGCTCCTCTTTCATGCAGCTTTGCTCCTAAGAATCAAAACATAACTGCTGTGATGGAGTGGGTAAGGTTGATGGCAGCCAGCACTAGCAGTGGAAGGCCTAAGGATTCCTTACCCCACTGTACTCCCTGTCCCTTCTTACACACCTCTTGTGTCCCACAAGATATATTTTGAGCAATGACATAGTTGAGTTAAACCCTGACATATTGCCTCTGGATTAGTCAGAACTGTCCACGAGTGAAGTGCAATAGGGTTAGTAGCAACTCCCCCGTGGGTGATCTTAGCGTGGGCTGAATCCAGGGTGATTCTGCCATTTTACAAAACTGTGTCCATCTGTAGCTGTTTCAGAGTAGCAGTGATTAGTGACTGACTTGTCTGATTACAGAAGTCATCAGGAAAACTTTGCAATGCAACTCTATTCAGATCAAGTAAAGAAATAAAGAAATTTATTGAGTGGATTGAAAAAATAGGCATCCCTGCCAGATGATCATGGAGAGCCAAGAAAAGAAATAGGATACTAAGCCCCTCCTGTACTAGTCAAAAGAGCAGATCCTGGACTTGAAAAGCAGATTCTTTCCTCTGTTTGTTGGGTGATGCAACATCCTTGGTCTAAAACACTCATAGCCAGAGTCTCCATATAATTAACCAAAAAGCTTCTGAGCACACATCTCATCTCTCACTCCAAAGTCGGGCAGGTTGTGGATCCCTTTGCTTCCTTTCAGCCAGAGCAACTGGACATGGCAAAGCTTCACTGAGTCAGCCAGTCTCTGTCTGTGAACAAACAGGAGGCAATAATTCAACAGTTATTGATAGGAAGTTGAAACAGCAGGATCTAAACTATGTGATTGTGAAACCAGTGATGGTCTGTCAGTTCTTAGGCCAACTGTGTCCCAGTTTACAATGCCCAGGAAGGTCCAAAGCATGAATGCTGATTGCTGTCCCCAGAGGGAACATTTAGCTGTTTAAACTAAAAATAAATTAAAATTAAAAATAAATAAACAAAAGCCACCACTCTGTGAAATCTCAGATTTGGCTTTGGCCTCAAGGAGCTGAAGCTGCCAAGGGAAATCCCATATAGGCCCCATCCACTGAGGCCAATTTCCAAAACCTTTAGACAACTGCAGTTTTCCAGAACCCATTTTGATTCTTCAAAAAGTACCTGAAGGCTCAGTAGTATCCCTCTATTTCAAGCCCAAGGATCCAGACCAATGAGCCTGATAGTAGTCTGAGAGAAGAACAGGTGGCAGAAAATGCTTATCCTTCCCTAGTCATCTTTGTTACAGCGATTTGTTAAAAGAAAACATACATGAGAAAGTAACAATTAACTAATAAAATAAACCAGATTTAAGTCTTTTTTTGTTAATTGGAAACTTCTTTCAGACTACTACTGTTAGGCATGATACAGGTTTATAATCTCTGTGCAAAATCAAATAGTGTACCATATGAAGTGAATTACTTGGTAAATGCGACAGATTTCACAGTGGAAATACTGACGTTATTTTAATTTGGGTTTTTTTCATTTAATTTCCTTTGTTTCTTTAATAGTCTGAGAAGCCAAAGAAATAAAATGTCACAATTGAAGTGTGAGAGGGATTCATCATTTATAACTTTTTGACAGCAATCACAGGTAGTCACAGGAAGAGAGAAGATTGGAACCACTGATACCTGGAAAGATACATATAAATAACAGCACATACCAAGAGGTATCTCCTTAGGCTCTTACTAATCTTTCAACCTCTTTTATTAATTACTGCACGATATTCTCATGCCTTGGAGCACCTCCCTCACTCTTACTAGCACCAACAGCATAGACCTCTCAGACAATGTCAACTGAAAGCAGCTGACAGTTGAGGCCAAGCCTAAGTTCCCCACTCTGCTCAAAACACAGGATAACATTTTCATTAATAAACATCATAACTATTGAATAGTTTAATGATCATCTTTCACCTCAGTCTTTCAAGATTTTTCTTCTCTCCCCTTTGCATCCTTTTTTTTTTTAAATCACAGGGAAAATTTTAGAAAATACCATCCAAACCAAAATATTGCTTTACAGAATCAAATTTCATAGAATCAGAAGACAAGATTTGAAAGGAAAAGTACAAAACTCAATATTTCATAGAAATTAAGTTTTAAAAATAGTAGCAAAATTATTCCTTTTTCTTTCATTTAATAACGAAATCTTAATTTCTTTTCTCCACACTCAAGTTTTCAACATTATGCTAATTCATAAGGAAAATAAACATGAGTAGAAAATTTCAAATAATTTTGTGTCAGTTCAAACATGGACAAAAAATTTCTCAGTGACTAAGATTTTATTTATCACACTTACAGACATTACAGGGTTTGGGTTTTCTCATTAAGAACCTGTGTCCCTTTGAAAAATAAAGGAGTATTTTGATCTTAAGGATCGCAAAGAAGCCTGCCAGTGTAATATGATTAATTAGCCTTTTTCATAAAACAGTGGGTAGAATCAAGAGTTGGACTCCAGGATTGAACATGAAATAATAGCTTTCTTTATTCCCAGCAATTTTAATGCATGGCAATGACAGTCTCTTCACAAACGTCTCACTTAGATGGTGCTTCCAAGCCCCAGGTCAGAATTTTAAAGAAATTAAGGAGTGGGTAAATCAATGGCACTAATATTCATGCCCTTTGATTTCATGCCAGTTACCCACAGATTTTCAAATTCTAGGATTGTGTAATGTTTTCCATGGATTGCCTCTGTGGTTTCCAGTGGTAGCTAGAGTCACAGGAACCTCAAACAATGCTCCTGCTGGGGACCTGTCATGGACGGAATCAACTGACTGCTACAAAGTCACTTTCTAGTTTTAGTTTCTGAAGCATGTATTCTACTTTCTACCAGATTGCAGGGTAGATTGGCACCAATGAAGCTGACAATTTAGTTCACTGACCAGAAATAACCGAAGGATCTGAAATTCTATGGGTGAAAAACAAGACAAGAACCCAAAAAGGTGATTTAGGAAGAATATTGAAAAGGGTATTTTAATAGACATTAAACCCTAGGGAAGAGAAGTTACTACAGCATTATTCTGAAATTCAGGGCAGTTTAATTCTAGCCACTTATCTGCCAGATAATTGGTCTGATTGCTTAAGCTTTTGTTCTACAAAATAAATCTCAGAATAGGATATTTCTGTAAAGTATTTTGAGATTTTTAAGTCAATATTCTACAGAAAGACTTATTTCTGTTACAGACAAAGTTATTAGAGGTGAAATTTAGTCTATGCATAAATCAATCACAGTCTGCCAAACTTTTGGGTTGTTGTATTTGAAATTTACTATGTATGGAAAAATGCTGTATTTGCAAGGTGGCTGAACAAGAATTCTTTCTGTGGTGTGCAATTTCTATTGTTCACTTCTATTTATTGTAAAGGAAATAGATCATGTTGTACCAGGACCAAAGGTGGTATTAGCTAGCAGACGCCTTTGCTATTGAAGTAATAAATTATCAAGTTTTTATATCAGCTTTACTAAAGAGGCAACTCTGTGTTCATGTGCTGAACAAATGGAGCATTGTTTCAGAGGAGAGATTCTGATTCAGAAGGGATTCCAAATTTCACTGCACTGAAATGATAAAAGTAATGCTTCCCCCTTGTACTATATGATAATATAGAATTACACAGAGGAAAAGCTCACAGAGCTTTCCATTAGATTATTGAGCAGAAATAGATGGAAAAAAGCTGGAACATCTACATTTATAATGTCACCGTTGCTCTACATTTCATTTTAAAATAGATCTTCCTATTTGTATTTTATTTAGAAACCTTAGCAAAGTGATGGATGTAAAAAAAGATGGCCCAAACTAAATCTTCTACAGTTTACACACTGACTATGCTTCTTTTTCACTTATAAAAGTTTTTGGCCTATGTCATTTTATTTCCATGCAAAGGATTTGGCCCTTTGGTGCATTAGAGAGAATCCAAAGGACTAACCTTTTAGTGTTGGGAAATGGCTAATGTTCCTGCCAGTGAGCTAAAGCTGGAGTATCCCTTTGTCATGGCCAAATTTATTACATGGATCAAAAACTATAAAAAGCAGTGTTGCATCCTGCCATTAAGGAGAATTAATATTTTCAGTGGTATGTTAACCAAAGTTTTTCCAGTGTCTCTCGTTAAAAGCAGATTGTTGACTTTTCATCCTGGTGTGCCAAACATTTTCACTGAAACCCTAACAAGACTTTCATCTTATAACCATTATTTCTTAATGGACTTGGATAGGGGCAGTGTATGGGAATGGATTTCCTTTTCAGCTCAGTGCAATGGCCCATCATTAGTGTGCTGGGTCTTGAAGAACCATTACACATGCAAACATTTAAAGTATTTCCAGGGTAACTACTTTTCTTTCCTGAAATGCAATTCATGTTTTATCTATTATTTTTAAGCAGCATTTGGTCACATTTCACCTTTCATGTATCTCTACTGTGATCGCTTCTCATTCTACTGTATAGTAAAAGTAATAATGAATGAGATCATGCACAAAAACATTTTTTATGGAGCGGATTTTGTAGAACTTTCCCCTCATCTTGGGCAATAAATCTGTCTCTGAGAATCACGAAGTCCAAATGCTGACTGTTTGACAAGAATACTGTATGACGACATCACTTGCCACTTATTTCTTATTATTGGGTAGATAATAGCATTCATACTTGGCAAACAAAAAAAACAATCTGCTGTTTGCCCTTTCAGTGCTTCTATTTTTAATGATGTTTCTATTCATTCCTGTTTTCCTATTAGAGATGTCTTAATATCTGTCACCAAACAGCACTTACTTGCTTTGAAGGAATGTTGGTTTTGTTTTTTCCAAGCTGACACGAGCGGTGTCAACTGCTTTCAAAAGTTGTCCATTCCTCCTGCTAAGTCCTCTCATTCCTAATATGTACTTCTAAAGATTCCTTAACAATTACATACACAGATGCAGGTTTGGAAACTTTCAACCTTTGATGGTATTTTGAATCACGGCCCTATTGGCAGCAAATGAACTCAAAAGTAACAACCCTGGAGTGTGATACCATCAGTTCTAAGAAGCTGTGTAATATTTATATGTCTTCATTCAGACTTTATATCAAATATAACAGGCTTTGCAACCTTCATTAAGATAAGCTGGCACCCAGAGGTTACCATATGTTCCTCTTTTTAGGCCAGTGTTTAAGTGCAGATGTATATTTATTTTTCCACTCTACAGTCCTCCCTGAACTGTTCTTACTGCAAAGCTAATGAAGCCATTGCTTTAATCCCCACTGGCCTTCGGGGTACATCATATGGTCCTTACTATTTAAGAATTCTTTTTAGTGTGCTTTTTATTTCCTTACTTCTGTAGCATTTATAACGTCCCAGTTCAAGAGGCTTTGCTTTTTCTATGGGCGTCAGGCAAGCTAAAACATTCGGTATCACACTGAAGGCGGAACTGAAGCCAAATATGCCTAAGTCAGAGGCAGAACAGTTCTTCCCGCACCCTCCCCTCTTTGCCCAGCATCTTCTCAATTAGCTGAGCCATAGAGGATTGCTTTCATTAGCAGACTTGTCAGAAATTTTTAAGTTGGACTGCTCATCATTCTAATCCGAAGATCCTTCTTGTATCCCAGCTATTGTTTATTTAGACCACATAGTCACTATAAACTTCCAAACGCTGAACTGAAGGTTGTTAAGGCTCTGCAATAGGCGCTAGCCAACCTCTTTATAGTAGATTATTTCTCTTTCTGCACTGAACAGTTTCCCCATTTTCTACAGGCCTGATCCAAGTACCACTTGAATTAATGGAAGCACCATAAATATGATGGGCAATGTTTAATTAATTTTTTTTTTAATAAGGAACATACCCCAAATAATTTGAACTATGGAACCCTTCTGACTGCCTTGATTCACACATGTAACCTTTAATTGAAAGAGAAAATGTAGAGCATGCTGGAGGCCTTAAGGCTATTACCAAAAATAAGGTCTACAGATTTGGCCCCATTTTCTTCATTCCCTTTCAGCAGTGGATGAATTCCTTGCTGCTTGATATTAGTCTATAAGATTAGACTTTTATACTACATTTTATGCTTCAGCAAATCCCACTGAACTCATTCTGTTTTATGCTGCTTCTTAGAGAAGACTATTATATGTAAGCTGAATCTCTTAACTATATCAAATCCAATATAAACACCCTCTTTATAAGACACACCTCACTCTAATGCTCAGTGTAGAACTCCTAACAAAAATTATAAATGGAGTGCTTTGTTCATGCGTTTAACCCTTTCATTCCTAATATCAAATCACAGTGCTTAATCTGTTTTTATTTTTCGCTTGAAAATAAATATAAAGGGAAGTTGTAACTTAACCCATATGATGTGTTTGAGCAAATCTGGGAGAAGATTTTAACAAGGAAAGAAAACTTAGGATGTGACTTCGCCAAAATTTTGAGGTTTTTTAATCTAGTTTTTTGGAGGGGTGTCTGGGAACGAGTGGGGGGAGGGGGAACGTGCTAAAACTTTGCTAATTGTTGGAGAATTCAAACCTGTTTTCATTTATTTGAAATTATTACATAATGGAAGTGGGACGCTATAATTCAACCCAAATGGACGACTTCAATAAGCGGGTGGAAATGATTCAGTACATTAAAGAGAAGCTGTTTCAATAACAAATCTTTATTATAATCAGGAGTGAAGTGGTTAATTTAAGTTTTTACTGAAAAACAGGCTGGCAAAAATGTTTCCAGGGATGTGGGGATTTTTTTCCTTTTACTCAGTAGGGGTTTGGAGAGGAGGTTTGGAAGGGAAGGAGGGCTTTGGTTCCAGGATCCCCGCATTCCCACGAGTTCCATTAAGGAAGGGGGAAGGGCTTCCTGCTGAGGCAGCCATCTGCAGCTTTCTGTGAACAGCAGGAACCAAAGGCCTGGTAAAAGGAGAGTAAACCCAGGGTGACAATTTTGTCTGCATTCAAAGTCAGAATGTGGCTGATTCTTTTATTATTAGTCATGTTGTTACTACTATTATTATTAAGGAGGAGGGAGGGTTTCTCTGGCAGAATTAGCAGGTCTATAATGGAATATTAATTACAAGCAAACAATAGGGTTAGAGGCAGAAAAGTGCCTAGCACAAACACACCCTTACAGCCTCTCCTGGAATGCGCTGCTGACAGCAAGCTGGGATTGTCATCATCCAAGCTACTGTCGCTCTGCTACAAACTATCTGCAGTCCATGGATGGATGTCTGAGGTCCCTTAAGTTATTGCTTTCTAGGCTAGAGTAAATTAGACCTGGATTTTTGTAAAATGCTGTCAGTTAATACCTGTTTTATTAAGGTTATTTTTATGCCCATAATTTGAGGGTAACACATCTGTTATTTCCTCTACTGCCTGGCTTTGGTGAACATTGCCTATGGAAAGTAACAAAGAGTGACACTGGAAAAAATAACAAGGGTATTTTAACTTCCAACATCTGGAGAAAACAATATTAAGGAAACAGGAACAAATAGGTACAGTAGCCTACAAAGCAAAAGTCCGCTTTTTAACAACAGTGCATAGTTTATACAGTACAGTAGATTTTTATGATTTTAGTCTGGACAAGCTAATACAAAAAATAAGTTTGAAAAAAGTCTCACTAAAGAAGCAGCAGTTCCAGCTGTTGTTTAGGTCATCTTAATGCCAAAATGCCAGATACAAAAGGAGAGAAGAAAAAAGGTACTAATATCCCTTCCAGAAAAAACTTTCAAAATTCCATCTCAAAAGCTTCCTGTTAGGTAGTTTTCAATAAAGTTTTATCACTGCTACATATATGTCCCTGACTGCTCCCTACACAGATGCAGAAAATTCTACTGTGTCATATGGAACTTGAAGACTGAATTAAGCATTCCTGTGGAGTGATAAATAGCAATATTAAGAGACCAGTGGTAGTTTTTTGGAAAAAAAAAGTCAATCATAAAACCTCTTAATATTTGCATTCACATAATTGAATTTCACAAAATAAAGCAGAAATTATATCAAGTAATCCTTTAGGGAAAAGGATGCATTTACCATGCAAATGTCTACTTGGAAATATACATTTCAATACTAATTTTTTCTTTTTAAATTTGATAGATTTATTTTTACAATGTACATTCCTAAACCCTCCCATTTGTTGTCTGAATTCCTGTTTGTGACCTTGGAATTCCAAATTTATTATGTCATCCTCTGCCTTTTTTTCCAAGGGCATTGTATTAGAAAATGAAAACAGTATGAAAATATTTCCCTGTCCCTGCACACCCTCTCCTTTTCTCCTATTAACAAGTATGCCTTAGCAAATTTTATTTTTCAAATGGAAGGGTAGCCTATAATTACAACACTCTGCAAAACAGCAGTTCTAGCTTTGTTTCACAAAGATTAAGGGATGTGTGTAGCAGAAGCTGTTCATTTCTAACTTCTGTTTTGGGGTATAGAGATTTCTGCCTTCTTTAATTTTATTTTTTTTTAAGAAAACAACATATAAGACTGCTGAAAGAGTTCCTGCCTTTTTTCTTTTAACTCTCCAAAAGTAGCATTTTACTTCCAGTGGCACATGATTCTTTTAGTAGTTTTCCTCATATGAAGGCTACATGTTTCTTCTGCCAGTAATGAGAAGTAGATAGGTGGCAGTTAAGAACAGATGACCCTAGTGGCTGGACCATTACTTGTGACAGCAAAAGCCAGAGGAAGTCATTACACACCTAAAAAGTAAAAGTGCTTTTTGGTTCCCAGTACAAGTGCCCTGGGTCAGTAATGGACTCCTGCATTTGAATAGGTTTGGTTTCTGTGCAAATCTAAAGGATGTGCACATCCTACCTTCCTAGGTAGGTTTTCTGTCTGAATGCATAAAAGTGAAACAACTCCATGTATTGGCTGAATAACCCAGCCATGCCGCAAAATGGCAAGTTGCAGTGCAGGAGAAAATCAGAGTGAGGAGAAATTCCACTTCCAAATGATATCTGATTAAAACCTTAGTGCAGTGCTAAAGCTGACATAATGAATGCCAGCCTAACCCTGAAAATCCTCCTGATTTTAATAGGTGTTACAAATGCTCAGCAACTCTCAGAATTAAGTTCAAAGTCACCTTTAAAAATGGCTTTTTCTTCACAAGTACTAATCTTTCTAAAGAAACTTTGGGACCCAAACTCACAAAAATCAAATTTAAAAAACATTTGTCTGCTTTAAATAATACCAGTTGAGACCAAAAGGTGTGCACACTATCAAGAAGAACCTGTTTCTGTCTTTAAATTATAAAATATTGTTTTCCTTGGATAAGGCTGTAAATGTAACTGCTGCAGGAACACTGGTGTTGTACCATTTTACAGTAAAAATTCAAAAAAATAAACCTCCAAAAAGCCCAGACAACTACATACAACTTTGTCTTAGTAGTTTTGTTTTTCTGATTATTTTGAAGGAAGAATTTTTTCCAAGTTTTCTCCATTCCTCTCCTGCAGAGAAACCTCCCCAGAGCTGTTAACCCACATTAGAAGATGTTTTTCTTCTGGAAACACATCAGGCACTCTTACAGAATTTAAGGTATTTAATGTCAAAATGTAGATTATTTCTTATATATATGTTTATAGCAGCTTTGGTTTCATCTGTGATTGCTCTATATCACCTGTTGCAGAAAACACCTTAGGTTTCAGTAGACTGAAACCACAGTAAGCATTACGGATGAAAGGTACAACATCTGTTTAAATGGCATCTCTTTTTTTTCAGTTGGTTAATAGTGTAGTTGCTTTAGGTATCAGAGGAATGCAGTGCCTACGGGTAGCACCTCAGAATAACATACAGGCATAGTATATGCATTCATAAATGAGTAAAATTTATCACAGAATATATGGGTATCAGGAGACCTCTTTATCACTTAAGTCCTCAAAGTAAGTCTCCAGTGGGATTTGAAAAATGTGTGGGCTTTTTTCCAGCCCTATGAGTTGAATTATACCTACAGATATGCCTGTGCAGACAGGTGCAAGCAGTTCCCGTGATTCCTCTGTGTCTCTGCTCCCAGCGGGCTGCAATCTAGCTCCAACACAAATGTTACACCGGCATAGATAACCCACAAGGATCATCCAAGTGCAAAGCCCATCTCTGCACAGGACACTCCAAGAGTCACACCATGTGCCTAAGAACATTGTCCAAATGCTTCTTGAACTCGATCAGGCTTGGTGCTGTGACGACTTCCCTGGGGAACCTGTTCCAGGAATCAAGCACCCTTAAGAACCTTTTCCTAATATCTAACCCAGACTTCCCCTGACATAGTTTTATGCCATTCCCTTGTTGCTGGTCACCAGGGAGAAGAGATCAAAACTATTCAGTGAGCGCTATGTTACAATATTCAAAAAACTAGACTGAGTTTGTTTGTAAAAGGAATGAGGTCAAGAGACCAGCATTTCTTTTATTCTGATATTCTTTCTCATTTATAATATGTGTCATAAAATGAAGTGGAAGAAGTAAATGAAGCAGTGCACACTTAGCAACTTTACTGACAGCTTTTGTACTACCAAAACAAACTATGCTGCTTTTTTTTTTTGTATATACTGGAATTTACCAGTTCAAACACTGACCAAGACCCATAGTTTAGTAAAGAACAAAAACTAAACATGCATTTAAGCATTTTCTGATCATGTAGAATAAAGCAAAAGCTTAAATTAAAGCATATGCTTAAGTCCTTTGCTAGACTGGAACATTACTGATCACATAAATTGCAGTTGCAAGGCAAGCAAGTGTTCTACAAATTACTCTGAAATTATTCTGAAAGCCTATCAGAGAAATCTGAGTAATTATTAATACTGAGAACTCAACAGAAAGACCAATGTCTGTCAACTGGTGTGTGGAGCAAGATATTAATTTCCAAGTGAAGCAAGGTTAAAATGTTATAGCAACATGATCTGGCATGATTTTTCAAAAACTTACAAACAAGGGAAATGCACCAGGGAATGCATCCAGGGAGCATTAGGCCATGCTTCTGAGAAGGCTGGATTTGAGGGTAGAACTCTGAGGAAATCACAAAGAAAAAAGTCATATGTCTTTCAGTCCCCAAGGATCTCCTATGAATTTATAGCCAAGGACTTGAACCTCTATGTTATTTGTGCTTCAGATCTGTTGGAAAGAAACCTTTGCTTATACTCTTCCACAGCACAGAGATCACTCCTCTTCATAAACTAGTACTCTGTTCTTTCTATCAAATCTACAGCAAATAAAATCCTTATTAAAAAGAAAAAGAGAAAGAGAAAATCAGTCTTTATTCATCATGAGGAGGAAGGAATAGAGTTAAAAAAACTTCATTCCCTTTTGTTTTCCAATTTGATTTTGAAAGAAAGTGAGATAAGCTAAGGGAAAAGAACACAGAAAGATTTCCAAGCTGAACCTGATAGGCTCAGCACAGTAATCAAGGAGAATTTGCAAGAGCTGTGACAGATCTGAAGGAACTGTACAGTGCAAAAGAAATGGAAAATATTTACTAACCCAAAGCCTGTTGTCCACTAGCGTTCTCAACCAAGACAATGACTCCCTTCTCGTGTTCCAGTATGATAACAACTCAGTTGTGGAATAAACCACAAGAAAGGTAGGGGTCATTACTTCTGTGTTTGTATTAGAACTGGCTTCTTCTTACATATGAACCCTGAAACAAATACCCATTTCCTTTGTACCATGGGAAGAGGAGGTCTTTTCAAGTACAAAAAGTAATTGAAAAAAGATATTTTCTGGTTTTAATAAGAACTAAGCCAACATGATATAAAAACCCTCTATGTTTTGCAACACCTGTCACAACTTCAAAGAACGTGAGAAGTGGCTATTGAGAAAATAACAGGTGTCAGCCTAGAGATGTGAGGTCCAATATGTGGCAGAAGCACAGCAATTCAGGCAATTTCTGTTAATATAACACACAAACTAAACCTCCCTCAAAAAAAAAAAATAGAAAAAGCCCCTTATGACCCACATGAGCAGATATTTTTAAAACTCTACATTTTCATATTATCTCATAAGTAATTTATCATTGAAATATGCAAAGAGATTGAAAAATAGATTGGAACAAAACTGAGGTTAAGAAATCAAGTATTCATGGCCAGGAAATAGAGAAATAAAGATTAGTGTATTAAAATATGTCCTTGCAAATGTTGAAATGGGATGAAAACAATGTAAAATGGATCATAGGCTAAAAACTGATAAAGATTGCAAGACCTGTGAAAGATTTGGGCTCAGAATATTAAGTTTCCTGGTCATAAAGGCTTTAAGGCGTGCAAAAGCCTCTGCACTGATAGATCTCTGATACAATCCTAAAAACTGGACAGAGTTCTACAGTTAGACCAAATAAGAACATACCAAAGGACAGAAACATTGGTGGTATTAGAGAACTAGCCCTAAAAAATAATTCACAAGTTAATTGCAACTTGCAGAGGAGTTGGTGCCTTACAATACAGTGTGGGTAAAGGGACCACAGCTGAAATCCCAGGGTGGCTCATTTATTATAATTTCTTTATAATTTCATAATTTTTAGTGTACTGTCACTAAATCTCTGCAAAAAGCAGACATTAAATTTTCCAGGGGTTAACAATATAAAATTTCCTTTCCTTTCTTTCTTTCTTTCTAACTACCCAAGAGGGACAGAGACAGTAACATCTGATTAGTAACCGCACTTCCTCTGTGATGCTAACTGTGAAATATGTAGCTGGCCCAGGGTATTAACACGGAGTATGTGCATGAAGCATAGAAACACACTGGGTTGTTTGAAACATAGCAACAGACTGGGTTACAGGGTCCTCCCGCACTGCTACCTAATTTAGCTTATTGAGGGTTATTCATGGTCTGGGTCCCCTGAGGAACTGTGATGGTGACTCATCTAAACCCCATATCCGGTGTGTTCACCATCATGCTGTTGGATACCAGAATTGAACATCTCTTGCTTTAGCAATAGGCAGATGTGCATTCAGTGCAGGGTTTTCAGAAGGGATTAAGTAACAGGGACATTTACTCTTATTTGTTAATAATGCACCTGGGGAGCCTATCTAATGCTAAAGCAAAGTCACTGAGATGTTTTGGAGATCCTGCACCTGAATTAAAAAAAAAACAATTGTTCTTAATTAGAATATTGAAAAGTGTGAAAAATGGTATTGAAAACTGCTTCCCATGATTAAGAAAGCAACTGAAACAGTTTTTGGGAGCAGCTCAAACCACCAAGAGTACACCTCCTAGAGTTAAGGTAGTTTCTTATCATTTTTAATGAGCTACTTTTCTCCTTCAGTGCTATTCCTGAATCACTTAACACATCAGTTATGGAGCAAAAATTCTAATGACCTTAGTTTATTCTAAGTGTTATCTCTTCAGATTGTTGGATTTTTATTTGGGGAAAAATGAATGAGAAAATTCTTTGGTTTTTTTTCTATCCTGCAGGTGGTACAATGTTGATTTCCAGCTGGATGAACGCAAGTAAAAAGTCTTCCTAAGGTATCAGAATCCTGTCAGATGCTTTTGCTTTTGCCATGCAGCTGAGAGCAACAACATTCCAGACAATGCTTCCTACTGAACAGACAGTGCAGGATGCTCTCAGCTTAGGGCTGTGCCCAAATAACCCAATTCATTTTGTTCTCAGATGCTGAGAACTTAAGGCTGTGCCAAATTAGTCCAATTAATTTTGTCCCAAATGTTTAACTGACAATAAAAAAACCCCACATTTGAAATCCATATCTGAGTCAAGACAGAAAGAATTTTATCAATACTCTGCAGCATGCATTGCAATTCCAAAAGTAGATTTTTATCTAGGTCTTATAGAACTAATTTAGAAATTCAAATATTTTATAAAGGCAGAAAGAATACATACAACAGCATGTTCATTAAGCAACAACAGTCAAACTCCCTCTAGTTCCTTCAAAACCCCTAGTCGATGTTTTTCTTTAAAGTTATGTTCCATGATTCAAGCTCTTGAGAATTTTCAGTTTTTTACTGGCTTAGTCAGCTCAGTCAGGTCTTTGTCAGCAGCTGGGAAGGATTGCAAGTATATAGCTACCAATTCACTTAGGACCAAGCTATGGTACACTTATTCACAATGGGCAGGAATTTACTCTCCCTGCATTAGTTTTAATAGGTGTTCATCGGGAGAAAATGCTGCAGAAGTCCGGTGCTTAGTTGACAAATTGATACATTTGCCAAATACCAAACAGGATTGAAGTCTGCAAAATGCAACTCCAAAACAAAAGTTTCGGGTTTCATTGTAGTAGCCAAGAAGGTAACATTTCCTGATCTCTTGAGATGAATTCCTGGCATCATATGCCACTTTAGCTTTTTACCTAACAGTACCCTAGAAACTGTAAAATATTCCAATTTTAATGAATAGAAAAAAAATAGAGTTATGACAAGGGGATAACTGAAGACTAGCTTTCCTCTCAGCAGAGAAATATCTCTTGCAGTTTTACTTTCCTTCAGTAAACACTTCCTAACAATCTTTTCTCTCTATTTCTCTCATGTTTATAAAGAGGAAGATGGACATAAAGATAAATGTTTTACAGAAAAATCGTTTGACCCAGGCTCCTCCACAGACCTCAGTGAACCTCCCTGGCAGTGAAACACAGGGAGGAAACAGGTGTGGGAATGAACCACGCACACACTTCCCTCAACAGTGGCCACAAAATTCAGACACAACAGCTAAACCCCACTCCTGCAGAAGCAATGCCTGTGACATAACGTCACTTAGTGTTTGTGGTAGAATGGCCATAGTGTGAGGGACCTTTTTGAAAAATAAGAGTAGTGGAAAATGAAACAGCATTTCTCTGAGAGAGAGATGTCTAGGGAAAGAAACTAAGTAAAAGCCTTCAAAATAAAAGAATACCACCTGGCAATTCTCAAACTACTCTAAAAGTGGTATCTCATTGCAGTGTCTTCTGCAGAACACCTTTGATGTTGTATGTTTGTTAGTATTCAGAGAGCTGCTAAACTCCTAGTTATATTCATCTGTAAATTACAGAATGCTTTAAGGATCTTTGATCTGTTGTGTATTTCCATAGCATCTATCAAAATGGAATCTGGCTTCAAGCCTGGGTCTACGAATAATGACAAGAACCACTCTATAGCTTTGCTGCTGTCACTCATCCCTGGTTTTTCATTACCACATTGCAAAATGAATGTTTTCACTTCCATATATTTCATAAAGGTTGTAAATGATTTTTCAAAAATATTCACCTACTGCTTTATCTTCTGGTGCAAACTGAAACAATGCACCATACATTTGCTGTCTAGTTATTCTAATGATTCTTTAAAGTTTTTTACTTTAGTCACCAAGCTAGTTTTTATAAATGATAGTGTTTTTGTCTTGTTCAGTGTGCTTCTTCAAGTGGTAGACAGGTGCATAATATTCATCTTTCATTTAAAATCACCCCCAACATGTATGGAGAATAACCCCTAGAAAATGTACGTTCTTTTTGCTTTACTCAGATTAACCTGGGCACACACTGAAGTTTTTAAAACTGGAAAGGAGGTGGACCTTCTACCCAGATGGTGGATTCTAAGCCATAACAAATTAACTGATCAAACACTGTAATATTCTCTGTGTTGCAGAATTCCCTCCCTACATGATGATATTCATCACCCACCCTCTTCCTTCCTCCACAGACTCTCAGAAGATTCACACTATATCCATTTCCAGAGCTCCTCTCAGATTCCCCAGGCAAATGCCAATCAAAGCTTCCTTTGTTGGTGATATGTACATTCCTCCATGAGCTATAAAGGGCAAGAATGTCTCAACTTTCTACGGGCTATCATAGGCACGTGCAATATTATTGTCCCATAGTTTATCTTACCATACCCTAGAGAAATCTCATCATCCTGTTTTCTTTATATGGGCTACAGATGTCTTAGCCAAGCTTCCTCACCACTGAGTCACTGACTAGGATTGTTTACGTCTTCATAATGAGTCACCTTTGCGACTTGGCTCGTTGTCAATACTTGGGCTGACGGCTTCAGCTAGTCTCTGCTTTGTCTTATTCTCCTTCATCTTGTCAGTGTAGTTATACCTGTTGCGAGTAAGAACACAAAATGGCTCCCCCCTAAGTTTCCTTTTCCTTTATGTATGCCACTCTATGTTAACTGATGCCACTTTCTATCTCTGGACTGACTGCTGTTCCAAAACTTCAACTTTCATGTTGTTCCAAGTTCCTGCGCCATAGGAAATCCAGTTCAAAATTCTTTTTTTGCATCCAAGAATATCAGTTGACATGCAAAAGTGTTATATCTTTGGTCAGATGTCGAACTACATTTAATACGTTTCTTTCATCCTCCTCATTTATAAATAGGAATATTGTGAATATTGCAAATATCTAGGATGTTTTAAAAGTCATGTTGCCTTTTTCCATGATATCTTTTCATTTATTGGAATGTGTAAATGACTAGGAATTCTGATGGTCCAGGAACTTTCCTTTTTGCACTATCCATCACCTTGAAGGTTCATTTTATGAATGTTCTGTATTTATTAATTCTTTCCTTTTCTAATCACTATGTTACTATGTCCACTCAGCACCTAACTCCCCCTTAGATCTAAACTACTTGCAATCAGTGGTTGGCTGTGCTCCCAGAGTTAGTCAGACTCATTTTCTATTTCATGTTCAGGCTTTCATGGGCTACTTCAGAGCTATTACAGTTATGCTTCCAAGACAGAAGAGTAATATTAATATTTTCATTGTATCATTATTTTCTAAATTTATACTGCAAATATACTTTTATAGGAGTTCCTTTCTTTCAAAAGATTTAAAAAAAAATATTAAAGTTCCCTTTAGGAACCTTTCACAATTTCAATTCACAATTCACAAGTGGCACTTGTTTTCTTGCATGAAAAACCTTACAGCAACTGAATTGGGGTGAGAGGTAAAATACTGCCATGAGTTAGAAACAGCCTAAGAAACAAAAAGCAAAGAGTGAAAATTAATAAAGAGTTTTCAAGGGAAAAGGTTAACAGGAAGGTGACCAGAATTGAACCCAGTTTACCAAGTTGGGGGGGGGGAGGGGGGTTAGGAGGGTTGGAATGGCTGGTGGTGTGGAATGTAAAGATATGAATAAAAACATTATCATGTTTAATTATTGCTAACAATATAAATAAATCATACCTGAGTGTTTTGCAACTGAATTCATGGAAATCACACCCAAAAAATGTCCCTTAGAGATTCAGTTAATAACTTCTAACATAAACCTGATTTTCATTCAAGACCCCAAATTTTGTGCATAGAAGCATGCCCTTGTTTTTAAATACCAAAGTGGTTGTGTGAAGGGTGGAAAATCTTTGAAGGGCTCAAAATTCTGTGTCTATAAGACACAGATATTCTAAAGAGTAAATGAATTCTTTAATTCTTCAACTTTACCTACTGATCTTAGCTACAGTTTCTTAGACATACTTAATCTAACCAGACCCACCTACCCAGCCAGGAAAAGGGGTTTATGTCCTTTAGGACCAGTTCAGACTAATGGCCAGCCCTATGATCCTGTTTATTTTTAAATCAATCTAGATAAACAAATCCTTCCATTTGTCATTATTTTTTCTCTTTCTGTAATCAATCCTCTGAGAAGTTACAAATTAAAACGCACTTACTTAGCCAAAATGGAAACTTCGTATAATAGTTTCTTTCATAAAACAAAAATCAAATATAAATTCACATTTTTAATATGGAAATACTCATAGTGATGAAAGTTATACTTAGTACATGTGGAATGCATGCTTGGTTTTTTTAAGTGCAGGGGTTCTTTAAATAAAAATGATGCCAGTGAACTTCAAGATGATGAAGTTTAATGGGCCCTGGAACCTGCTCAGATTCAGCTGCCTCAGTCCAAACATGAATGTCGAACTGGAACAGGAAAAAGACTCATTGCCCTGGTGGGAAATGCTATTTGTGCCGGTGAGAGGAACCGCTGGCTGGTTTATGTGATTGAGGGATTGAGAACATTGGCCCACATGAGGTGTATCTTCATTGTAGACAGGATCCCACTATAAAACTCTCCATTATAATTCTCCATATTATAGCCATTTCTAGATGAGGCAAAGAATAGTGCTGTTCGTATTACTTGAGTTGCCTGAGGTAAAGAGAGCAATAGGCACTGTGCTGGATTCCAGGGGTGAAGAATGATCTAATAAGAATTTTTTGTTTTCAGATGCTGGACCTAATTTTGGTGTTCTTTCCAGTGTGGTTCTGGATAAGAGAGCTGAAGCCTTAGCCAGCTAGCTGTTTGTACACTCTGACAGACACAACCGTAAAATAAAGCAGACTCATCATGGGTTTGACAGAACCAATATCCCAAATTCTGAAGGTTTTCTGTTAACCTGGCATTCAGGAAGGATCTTGATGCACTCCTGCCTTAAAAGAATTGTTTAACAACAAAACAACATCAACAAAAAATTGTATTCAGAGTAGGCAAAGCCTAATTTATGCTGGACTTGGCTCCTCTGACAGTACAGGACAAGATAGTCTCAATCTTGCAGTTTAGTTGAGTGTTATGTTATCCATCAAAATCTGGGATGATACATGACCAAAATGTGGAACATCTGTATATTGTTGTGATCCTCAGTAGAATTTTTAATTAGATGTCTTTTGAATGTTTTCTCACTTAGTGTGCTAAATAAACCAGAAATGTTAAAAAAACATACCCCAAATTATTTATGGATAAACCAATGAAATCCCCATTCCAAAACCACAACCACCCCAGTATGAACGATGATCTCACCTCTGCTGATACAGCCAATAGGAAAACTGATGTACTACTTAAACTAGGCCTAATTAAGAAGATAAAAAGTCTGCTAACGGGTTTTTCAATTGTTTTGCTAGATATCTACCAGGGAGAAAGATGCTGATCTGGACTGTGTTCTTGGGCCAAGTAGGGTGCAATCAGTAAATAAAGCATATGTTAGCACGAAGCCCAACACATAAAAATGGAGATATCAAAAAAAATGGATAAAGTAGTGTGCAAAGTTGAAACAAAGGGCCAGAAGGGAATTGTCATTATGAACAGTTTCACAAGGAATTGATTTCGTTTACTCTTTTAATTTATGTCCTTATCATAAAACACTGACAGCAACCCAAAGAGGCATACATCAACATACAAGAGGATGAGAAAATCCACTGAAAGAAGTGGGTATTTGTGAACTGAAACGAGATGATATTCAGTAGTGAAAATAACAAAACATGCACTGAAGGCTAAGAACTAAAATCTTCATTTGGAAAAGAACCAGTAGAGTTGCTCTGGACTACCAGATGACTGCTGGATGCTCCAAAAGCAACATTTTTTTAAGATCACAGTAGAGGAAGGAAAAAGAATTTATCTATAGCAGGTATAGTGATAGCATACTAAGATAGCCAGAGGAATTAATAACCTATCAAGTGAGAGGAAACTAAAAATAGTTCTGCTGGTGCAGCTTTTATAAAAAGTAAACACCAGGAAAGCAAAATAGTTATATAAACCAACAGATAGGTCTGGCACAATAATGAGTCAGCAAGCTCTGGTCATAAATTAATCGAGGCTGGAAACTGAAAGATGGTGTCTAGCCATTACAGCAATAACATTCTGAAGGAAGATCTGCTGCAGATTAAAGAGACGAAAAACATAATTGCTCTTCAGAAACACCTGACAAACTATGAATGTATGGTAGCTATATTAAAAAACTTGAACAGGTAACTCAAGACTTTGCTTGCATTCCTATGTTTCTGCCTGATAAATTCACCTGGAAGGATAAATGCCCAGCTGGACACAATTCTTTGTTCCAGAACCCCATCAAGTACTCTGAGAAGAGCTATATCAGATAAGCAGCTTTTTCATTGTGACAGAGAAGTCTTCTGTAAATTAGAGGCAGGAAAAAAGAATAAATAGTCTGGCCATTTTCTATGGCATAAGTATGCAGACTAGTACAGAAAAGGATAACACTTTGCCATCTGATCCAGCTAAGGGTCCATTACCTGTCAGTTCAAATCTGAGGACCAAAACTATCCTCAGGCTGTTAAAAATAGTGCTTGACAAGTCTGAAATGAAGGTGAACTCAATAATCATAGAATCATAGAATATTCTGAGTTGGAAGGGACCCATTAGGATCGTGAAGTCCAACTCCTGGCCCTGCACAGGACGCCCCAAGAATCACACGCTGTGCCTGAGAGCATTGGTCAAATGCTTCTTGAACTCCGTCAGGCTTGGTGCTGTGACCACTTCCCTGAGGAGCCTGTTCTGGGGATCAACCACCCTCTGGGTGAAGAACTTATTCTTAATATCCAACCTAAACCTTCCCCAATTCAATTTCATCCCGTTTCCTTGAATCCTATCACTGGTCAGAAGGGTGAAGAGATCAGTGCCTGCCCCTCTGCTTCCCCTCATGAGGATGTTGAAGACTGCAAAAAGGTCTCAATGGTCATACTGATAAAACTGAAAAAGTATTTAATTAACAGATCAGCTTTTTGTTTTATACACTTTTGGTCTCCTTAAAAGACTCCAAAGGCTCCTTGTAAGTTATCGTTAGTTTTCTACTTAAGCTCATATAAAGTCATATAAATTAATTTGGTTTTAGTTAAGCAGACTCGCAGAAAAGAGTTAGAAGCATTTCCTTCTAAGTTTACTTGATTCTGCATGGTGGGATATATGCAAGAAATCTCTTTGAAGAAAAGAGACTGTAACAACCGTCATCTCTACTAAAGAATACTATTTATTCCAAAACAATGGAGAAAAAAAGCAACCAGGATACAGTGATGTTTAAAACAGATTGCAACAATGATAGAAACCATAACACGAGTCCATTTTCCTAACATTGTTAAAGCAGGGAAGAAAGTCTTTCTCATTCCATACATTTTAACATTTTCCTGTGCCTAATTAATTCATTAAATTTAAGCAATCGGTTCTGGATGAAAGTTCCATATTTTCATTTGAACTCCTGAGGAAATTCATCACAGAAGACCCCTTAGATCTTACTTCACTAAATTCAAGCAAAGTCAGGATTCCTTCAAAACCCACAACTCCTTCATAAGTAGTGGATTAAAAATGTAAACATTGGCTTATTTCTGATCCTTTACATTGCTAAGATTTTGTCCAACATACTCATATCATTCATTCAAAAAATTATATGCTTAGTAACTGTTCAAAAAGCAGATTAAATCCTTTAACACATTATTACTGCACTGCCTCAATAAGCCCTTAGTTTACCAAAAAGGATATTTACTCTAAATATGGTAGTAGGACCAGCTGCATCACATTTACACAAAAAGAAAACATACCGGATTGTTTAGAAAAAAAGGCATAATATAGTGGCGATTGCTTTCCCCTATACTTCTGAATTAAGAGTTTGAAATACTGTGCTTGAAGTCCCATAAAGCTTGGTATGTCTTGGGAACAGCACTCCTTGCTTAATTTGGGCCAGGCTCCTTTTTCCACTTTGAAGGAACAAAATGAGACTTTAATAGTTCCAGGAGCCTCTAGGTAGCTGCGAACTGAGGGTTCTAAAGCATTCATGTGGGCAGAGCTCAGCTCATAGTATAAAGCATATTTTAGGGACACTGCCTTTTAGACCAAGATCGGATCAACTCCACTCCTACCCCTGCAGAAATAAAACCAAATTATTTTATTCTCCTCTCTCACTGCCTCCTATGCAAATTTTTAAGTTGTATGTGTTTTTGTAATTATGAAACCCTTCTTGATTTAATATATGCAAGTGAATTGAGGTTTTGATCATTTTGGATTGGCCACAACTCACAAGTCAAAAAAGATAAGCCTTCGGAAAACACAGTACAAGACAGTAAGAGTGCAAAGAGTAAGTTTTATCATAAACATTTCAGAGCTATGTAATATTTAGGTACAAAAGGAGTTTGTACCTAAGAGGAGGCAGCCCTCCTCCTCTTTCACCCCAAAAAATAGTAGGATTCAAATCCCAGCATGGAGCAATTTCAGACATTTGTGTCATGCAGAATTATGTAGCTCAGGGCTTTTAGCCAGGAAATTCTGCAAATTTGTCCTCAGATTAAAAGATGCCATGCAACCCAACCATGCTACAGCTTTATTTTGAATGCTTGCACTTGCCAATGCCTGTAGCTAAAGATGTCCTGTATTTTTTGGCTTCTACAAAACTTGTACTAGAAAAGCATTTTGGCACAATTGGCATCTACTGTTTAATCTCCTAAAAGAGTATGGACATAAAATCACTTTAATTGCTCTTAGGTATGCATGTCTTGAAAGGTTTAAGACTATTTTTTATAACATGAACTAAATATATAGCCTGAACTAATTTCCTATCCAGGCAGGATGTTCTTTCTAGATCAAAGATGAGGATTCAGAAAGAATGCAATGACATTGCATCAAAAAAACCAGCTTACTGTTTGGCATTTCTATGCAGGGGTTAAAGATGTCTACCTGGCAGCCAAGAGATATGATTTAAAGCTTGTTTGAGGATGTGTACACAAGAAACTAGCTGGTCCAGAGATGATAAACATATAGGCTTAACAGAGCAAGGTGTGGATTGAAAACTTCATCTGAAAATTTGGGCAAACATTTAGGCGGCTAACCTACACTGAACGCCAAGCTGCCACAGCTGAGATTTTAGTTGTAGCATTTAAATTACTATCTAGCCACAATGACTAAAAATTTTCTGAAAAGACTTATTCTAAGTTTTTAGTTAATTAAAACAACAGGAATGAAATGGGCAGTGGGGAATGGTGTTACTGGATCTTTTCATCTGAACCTCTGTTTCATCAATAAAACTATACTACTAAATTTCTGGGATACTTATTCTTCTAGCAAAGTCTCTACCTTCTCTGATTTCTTGTTGCAGTCACTGAGAGTTATTTGGAAATTGTTCCTGGACAGGGGCTTTTAATGAGAAATTTCAGAAAATAATATAGATCTGCTCTTCCTTACTTGAGTAGATCCATAGACTGAAAAACAGCCCTGAAAACCTGGAATAATAGTGACTGCTTGCTTCAATAGACCCACCCATGATTGTGTGCTTTAATTTTTCAACAAGATGTGGAGGTAGGGCCTGAGGAAACACATAAAAATGTTTGGTTTGGCTTTCTGGCAGGTTACCCCATCTAGAGTGCATAAAAGCACTGAGGATGCAAGATCCTGCTAAATTTCCACAGAGCGCCTGACTTGAACACCACAGAACATTCTGTACATCCTGGAGCAGAGGATCATATTGCTGCCCTCACTCTGGGGACAGCAACAAGCAGCAGCAGCAGCAGGTCATCAACTGGAAACTGGAAACCTGCCATCTTTTAATTAGTTGCTCTCTCCTTCATAATAGTCCTATTTAAAATCTTATAAAATGCAAGGTCAGATTTGCTACACAAGCTCAGATAATGCCAAGTCAAATTTTTAATCTTGTAATTAGCCAGAAACACCTTTTTAGATGGAATAAATATCATCTCATTAAAATCAGGTACGATAATATATTGTCAGTTTCTGTTCTTTCCTATTCTTAATCACTGTCCAGATGAACACAAACTGAACCACTTTGTTTTAGCTAAAGACAACAGCTTTCTATTCAACTTAACTTGGATTTAATCTCAAATTGCAGACAGTCTTTCAGATATAAGAACAAAATTCTCATTCTTCTTGCACACAGTTTTCACTGATTCCAACCAAACTCCCGTGGATTCACTGCATGCGTTCTGAGAGCAAATAATGCCACCTCATACAAAATGTACGCACAACCTTAAAGCAAAGGATATCAAAGGCATCAGAGTCTTACTGTCATTTCCCACAGACTGTTGCAGAAATGACTAAGAAAGACAAAACAAATGTGTGACTTAGTGGCAGAGCAAATTGCTCCCAACTCCAGAGCAGAACACAGGTATCCTGACTACTAATCCAATAGCATGGAGGAAAATATCCTCATCTGGATCTAAAAGGAAGATTTCTCACCTCTGGTCCCTTACCCACTTCCAGCATCATGTCACTTCACAGCTTGCTCAGGATGCTGGATTAAAACATGCTCCTTGCTGTGGCATATTAAAAAAAAAAAAAAGGCAAAAAATGAAAAAAGCAGTAAATTACAGTTGATGGGTTCATATTAATACAAATTAACAAGGTTCTTCTGTAAATATGCTGTAGTATATTGTGTAATATAATATAATCCTAGTAATTTGAGCCCTTGCTACAGCTATTAAATCACTGCCAAAAAGTGAGAAAAAACTGACAACCTTATGTGCAAATTATGAAGTGTGTAGATTCACAAGATTCTGCCCTATTGACAGAAATAAACTCTTTTTGAAACAGACTGATTTAGATAGCTGATTTCTTTAAATGCATTTATTTTACCTTGCAGGCATCATCCATTTGGGCAGGATATTAACTTTTCAGCCAGTGATCTTTTTCACACCACCTCTTAAAATTGTATTTTTGTATGGAGTACCAGCAAGTACTGGTACAAACACACCCCAAGAAAAAGTTTACAATGCCTGACAATACCCCAAATATTTCAGTAGGTGCAGAGCATACAGGCCCTTGGCATTGAGTCAGAACTACAAGTCCCAACTCACAAAACAGCACAGAGCTGCATGCAGAATTTGACAGGTCTAGGGCTTAAACCTCAGGCAGACAGGCATGCAGCCAACCTTTCAAGAACTACCTCAGGCTGCTGTAGATCTCCCAGCACTCAGTCTGGACCTTTCGTCAACCACTGGATCTTCCCCCTTCTCCAGTGGTTTCTGTTCTAATGGAATGTCTTGGGCAATTCCTCTCGACACTCTTCTCACTCTTTTAAGCTCACTCTTTAATTTCAGTCCTCTCTACCGGGTACAGGTCTCCCTCATTCACCCACTCTGGGAAAAAGAGATGAGTTTGAGACTTTCCAGCCTTACAACAGATTTCTTTCTCAAACTTACAACATTCAGACCTATTTATCTAACCTACTACAGTTTAACAATCATGACATGTAGCATAAGTGTTGCCAGGGATGAACAGGATTACTAAATAGGGAGGAAAAGGAGCTTGTTACTTTTTCTTAATGTGTTCTCAGATAGGAGCAAAACACAAGCAGTTCCACACCTGGAAATGATCCCGTACCACACCGCTCTCCTACCTCATCATCATCACAACTCTGCACTCAGTTTAAAGGACTGCACAGGCTGTGACTGTGACAGGATCTTCTAAATTTTGTAATGGAAGCATTCTCTGGAAAGACTTTACTATTATTTTTCCAATAAAAAGTGACCAAATGGAATATGCTCATGGAAAGTGAAATGCTCCCCTCCTATTCCCCCCTCCCTCTTTTGCCATAAAACAGTACGATTTTGGTAAATGCTGTCAGTTGTTTATTTTAGAAAAAAAAGTAGTTCACCACAAGTCATTTGTAAAGCCAAGACATAGTTCAGATTTCAAAATTTGTAGGAAGTTTTTGGAATTTATTTCCATACTTCCCATAAAAGCTTTGATACTTGTATATATTTTTCCTCTTATTTTTTGTTATTAAACAAAAGCAATGGCATAAGAAGTTGTTAAAAGTTCAGCTCATAAGACCTTAAACACTTTTATACCTAAAGGAAGGTAAAAAAAATGTAAACATTGACAAAGTGAGAAAATAATGATAGTGTGTTTTACCAGTGTCAATCTTAAGAGTTTTCATTTTTTCCACTGAGAAAAATACATTTCCTAATCATCCTTTCTTAGTTTTAACACATTTACTAAGAGGATTTTTTTCATACTAGAAATCCATCTTCATTTTTCTTCTATAATCCACTGTAACCACACCTATATTTAGTATCCTGAATTAGTCTGTATGAGAGGCAAGGAGCACTAGTCTCATGAGAAGGGTTTGTTTGGCTGGTTTGGGTTTTTTTGGCAGATTCCAAAAGATATAAGTACATCCTAAAATTTGTCTTACTAAAAAATATATATGACAACACATCTGAACTGACGCAGCTGATGCCACATAGTGACTGGAAGTTGTTAGATAAAGAAAATAAGCCTAAATCAAACAAAAGAATCCAAAAGAAGGATGAAAAAAGTAAATGTATAAGGTGGCTGGTGGGCCAAGAATAAGGCACAATGGCTATATCTATGCTAGTAATTTAAGCATGCCAGAATGATTCTGATAACCGTCATGTCCTGGACTGTGACCATATTATTAAATTATCTTACTCTGCATGGATAGGACTGCACAAACATCCAATTTGGCAGTGGTCACTGTGCCCAGAATTTGTTTGGCAGTGCTAAGTGGTACAATCCTAAAAACATGTAGGGGCCGTTGTAGCAATTTAATAGTACGATGGATCAATTCCCAGCACCCAGGAACACTGCCTTGCCTTACAAGTATGGATGCAGCCAGTGTAGCCACACTGATCATTAATAAATGATGATAATAAAGATGCATGTCACCCTTCTGATACTGTGAAAAACACTAGCAGTGTTTCAGAGACACAGCCCATTGCATTACTAGCTCTCTATCTTCTCTTTATTTAGTATATTTAGGGAAAAGGGTAAGTCAATGACAAGTTGTCTGAACTGATGGAATCATTAGAAAGTAAACAATAAAAAAAGAAGAAGAATTGAAGGACAAGTTAAAGATGTCACTTTTCATTTTTGTCCAGGGCTAGCCTGGAAAAGTTATTTTTAGGATCACCTTTTTATTCCTGTGTAGTACTTGCATGCCTTTGGCGCCCTTACAGTTATATATTAAATGTATAGGTACAAATGCAATATACAGATTTCTTAGGCATTCCTTTGTACTCAAGGTCATAAGTTTTCTTAGCTATCTCCAAATTTTTTTTATTTGAGATTATTATAAGACTTGAGTAGAAATACCTTTAAATTTTTATCACAAAGTAGATTTAGCAAAAGTCATTTTACTGGTTAGCAACAAAAATAATGAAAGATTTAAACTTATGGTTATATCATTTGGAATATATACTTCAGGGCTGCGACCTTACAGCTGGAAAATATAGAACTAGTTTTACTCCACGAGCATTTGTCCAAACGTTTTCTTTCATTTTGATCCAAATACTTTCACATCCACTGAGTTAGTCTTTGACTTTCAGGTTTGAGCAAAGTGAAAATTTCAATCAGCTCCTCAGCTACAGTAAATTGGTGTAGCTCAACAATGGGACAAAACACTGACTTCAATGGAGCTACACCGATTAACACCGGGTGAGGATTCAATCCTGATCAAATTGAAACTCAATTGGAATTGCTGTACTTCACCTGGTGTTTATTCACACCTCACATCAAAACCATGCAAAGCTATGAATTTTGCATGATTCTGATCCAAAGCCACACACCATATATGCTTAAAATTGAGTTCAGGTCACTCAGGAGTTGCATAATGCTAAGCAAATCTTTTGATAAATATGGTTTGTGTTACTAGTTTGTAACAAAACTCCACACCAGGTGACTTTTGTGTGGTCTGGTGTTTCATTGTCAACATTTTGCACTGCTCTAATGAAACATGATTTCTAAGACTACTAGGGGTAAAAAAAAGTTTATATTCAAGGTTTTACTCACAAGTTCTGCAATATGCACATAAACCACAACCACAACATTAAGCCCCTGATGGCTAAAATTTGAAACCTCTTACAGCACCTAAATAATGTTGGTGTGATCTTCTAGAGGTTCCGTGCAATGGGCTGCAACACTCATCATCAGTAGAACTGCAAGTCCAACCACTCTGTCTTGGATCTTTATATAGTCTGGGATTTCATCAGAGCTTGTCAAGGTATTGAGGCTACCTTTTCATAGGTATTTATCAAAAAATTACCTGAAAGGGCCATCTAGGGCGAGATCCAGTGTAGAGCTGGTCTCTTTACAAAGAGACGGGAAAGACTCCATGTGAAGAGCACACCCAGCACTGGCCAAGAAGTGACACACTGACAGAAGACATCTTACTCTCCTTGGAGTTTTGGTGGCAGTCACACCTCTGGGTATGTGAGATCACAAGCCTAGAACATAAGATTGCTTAACCCGGACAAAAGTATTTGCATATGCTCACACATTTATTGCATGTTCATACGGCTACTGCCTTGTCATTTCCATGCAAGAAATGTGCATATCATATGCAGAGCAGGCCAGATGCCTCCAAGAAGCTTTGAACTTCCTGTGTTTGCCCTGGACAGCTGATTTGTGTATGTGGGGTAGATTTGATATGCACAAGCAAAATGCACATCTGGGATTCCTGGATTGCTCGGAGGAAAATTTTCAGGTAGAAAAAGAAGATATAATGAGGAAAACTGTGACAAATGGTAGACTTATGCTAGGGAGGCTTATAATATTGAGTACAAGCTCTTTCACTGCACTCTGTAGAAAACAATGACAAGACAAGGCTGAGTATTCCCATCCAGATGACTCCATAATGTGGTGGGCAGCAAAAAATCCCTTGAAGTGAGGTGAATATAATATGTAGGAGCTGCCCCATGGTGCTGTACTCTAAAATATAGGCTCCTATATTACATGTTGGCTTGTCATGCTGAGCCTTTCAGAAGAGATCACAGAATCACAGAATATGGTGATTTGGAAGTGACCCACAAGAATCATCAAGTCCAACTTTTAGCTCTGCACAGGACACCTCCAAGAGTGTGTGTCTGAGGCACCATTGCCTGAGAACGTTGTCCAAATGGTTCTTGAGCTCTGCCAAGGTGAGAGAGGAATGTATTATTTGAACTTCTGATGAATCTTTGGAGGAAGATGAATAACCATCTGCTCAGAGATAGGCAGGTGCAGCAATACAGACAATAGAAATACTCGCCACATGGAAAAACTAAAGTCTACAGTGAGAGGACACCTGAACTTAGGCAGTTCTAGAGTTAGACAGCATTAAGGAAGATACAATCTCTAGGTTTCATGTGCCTCAGTTCCATGCAAGAAATTCCCTAATCTTTTGTTGAATGCAGGCTACATGCAGTAGGATTTCAGAAGAGCTAAGGTACCAATAACTTCAGCTTGGAAGGTCCTTAAACTTCTGAAGTTTTGTTGCTGTGCCTTTCCCAAAACACCACCATCTTAATATGGCTGAGACATACATACTTGCATCTCACTAAGCCACTTCAACTTAGCATTGCTTTCTACATGAAATCTGGCAAAAGACAGAACTCCTCATAAGGCACAGCACCAAGACTGTATTCTTAAAAATCCTTATTGTGAGATAAAATGTTATATTTTATTTATAGTTCAATGTTTATAGCACTCCTAAAGTACAGGAAGCCTGAGGGAAACCTTTCCTAATCTGTAAAACCTTGAATTTATGTATTCCATCTTTTAGCAAAGTGACAAGCTATGAAAATTCTGCACATTCCTATTTCTTAATTTAAAGATTTATCAACATGAGGTTTGTTAGATGAGAACAGGTACCTAAACAGCTACATTACTCCCCAGCTACCAAAGTGCTGGGAAAGGGCAAATCAAAGGAATGAGTCCATGGACTTCTGCTCTCCAATGCCTTTCAAATAAGCCTTTGTGGCTCTTTTACTGGGATTTTTAGATATAATTTTTTGTATCTTTGAGAATCTTGTCCTTAGGACCCAATGCCTGGCATTCAGTGGCTTTAAATCAAAGCATTCACATGCTGGCTTATAGACTGATTGGTTCCATGTTATGACAATACTTTGAAACTCTCTAGTAGTGTTGTGACCATTAAACCAAGCTGTAAATTAGATAGATTAGGTTAGCTTTTTCCTACAGGGACGCAGCATGATTCTTTATTCAGTATGAGGGCTTACTGCTGGCAGGGTTCTTTAGGCATGAAGACAAGAATGTATTATGATCAACAATGGTAGAGATGCCTGAACAAAACATTATATATGTCACTCATTTCTCTTGGAAGTATTGCATGCTCTTTGGACTGTAGCCATGCTGGTACTTGACTGTAACTTCTATTTGTTTCACAGAAGAAAGTGATGCAGGAACTGGAAGACAACAAGATAAAAATAGTTAAGCTTTTCCCATTGGAAATTTCAAAATGTGAGAGAATGGATAGAACACTTCCCCCATCCCTTGAGAAAAGGAGTCCTGTTATTGCCAGCACAAACCCCAACATCTTCTTCTGTTGTCTAGCATAAAATACTTCTCTGGATTGAAATTATGTGATGAAAATGTTTCATTTTCCAAAGTCTTTCTATTTTGGGTCTTCGATCTGTTAATTTACAGAGCAGAAGAGGCTTAATTTTTAAAATTTTTTGGTTGGTTGATTGTTGTTTGTTTGGTTTTTTGTTTTTTGCATAGTACACTGTTTAATTTTACTCAGGCTACATCCCTTCCCGGTCTCATAAAAAGGTTTACATACAATAGATCACAGAGATCATAAACTAAAGACTAAAGACTAAAGACCTACACAGTGCTGTTGAGATAATCCTTTGTGCTCTGCACATACCGGTGCTGTGTAATATTTGAGGAAAAGCACAATAAACTATTTCAGACATCTGTTTTTAAGGTTGCAGAACACTACGATGTAAAAAGCAGATGCTACAAACCACTCAGATTTCCACCAACTTCAAATGATACTGAGTATTCAGTGGAGAGCACCAAACTGAGAAAGAGTTCTCAACTGACAACAGTAGCATGATGTTAAATGAGACAGATTCTCCTGCAGCCAGTATGTTGTACTGTCATGAGTTCTTTGCTCTCCGTATGATGAAATAGATGGTAAGTGAAGTTTGACAACTATGCATTTGCCTTATCGTATTCACTGTTAATTTCACTATTAGGTACTATATCAGATTTCAATGCCCTGTTTCAAAGAGCATAGGATCTGCTTAGTAGAATTTACACTGCTATCTCATCAGAGAGCATAAATTCTAAATTGCTTGTTACAGCTATAGTTTGGTGATTTCTTCTGATATATTATATACTTTACCAAAAACCAATTCAGGGATCATGTCATAATGAAGCTGAGACAAAGCAGCTTTCAGGCAGCTGGTCAGCATTGCTCCTTCTGCCTTGTTTTCTTTTCCCAAAATGAAAGGAAACAAAAGTTCCTGTTTGTTCTCTAAACTGCCTGCCCGTAGCACAGCATCCTCCATTACAAGCCAAAAGCACAGCAGCCATCAGCAACATAGCTGGGCTTTGGTGAAAACAAATGCTTCACTAAAGTACCTTGGTTTGTTTCAGGCAAATAAACCAAAAGCATTACATCACCTGTACGATTTGTGACAGTCACTCAAATTCTCTGTCTTCTCGTGTAAGATGTTTAAAAAGGCTTCTCCAAGTTCACATCTGAAGAACAGATTCTGAAGAACACACTGAGGTGAAGATAATTTTGTATTTTTAATCCAAAGTTTAAATAATTAATTTCCTTTAATGAGGAAAACTCTAAGACCTTTCAGCTCCAGGAGCCTTGTACATAGTTCAAAAATGCTCTTTCATTTGCTTCCACTTTCTGCCATCTTTTCTAAACTCTGGACCCTCAGTTTGTGCATCATGACAAAGACGGTTGCAAAGTACTCCAGGGCTTTGTGAAGGCACTATACCACCTACAAAGAAAAGATATTCTTCAGGTCCTTTGCAGTACGTGTTAGTAGTGGGCTTCCAGCCAGAGCTCTGCATAGTGATCTTGAAGCACTTCAGATCCTAGCATGGAAATGTTTGGGGGGGGTTGTTGCTGTTAGTTTTTTTGTTTGTTTTTTTTTTCTTAAAGGCTTCTAAAGTATATTCTTGAAAGAGGGTCTGCCTTATGCTTTCTTGTACTCACAGGAAGTAGATAGAAAAAAGCACAAAAACCTAGCAAAATAAAGCAGTAATCACCATACACCTAATCAGATGAAAAACTTATTGCATTCTTTTATCTTAGTTATCAGGGAAAACCTGCCAGTGTCACTGTTTGTGCTATAAGTTGTCAGTCAACAGCTGTTAGTAAGCTAGATCATGGGAAGCTAAGGCTCTGGCCTACAGATTGTGTTCCTGTGAGCCACCTAAGTACAACCTAAGTAATAATGCCCGAAGCCTTGACTTGGTTCACTCTTGTTCCACAGCAGGTAAGTATGTAACTAACATATCAGATGAACCCAGGTCACAGCAAAACCCTGGGTAGTTCGCTTGTGTTTTTCAACCTGCTCTCAGGGCTTGTCTTCTCAACAATTAAATTACTTGGAACTTTATAAAAGATTTCTGTATGAGTTTTTCTCTGAGAACATGCTTAGTTAACCCGTATTCTGATGACAATACACCAGTATGGGGACAGATCTGGCTACAGTCCCATTCACCACCCTTCCTTTCGTGCACATACTCCTGGTGAATAGCAGGTTGGAGGAGGAGGCAGTATATAAAATTTTCTGATCAAGCTTACCACCAGTAAGACCTGTTTTGGTGAAAAGGTATGGATAATCCAGATGTCATCTTAACAGAGGACTAGCCTGAAAAGGATCCAAAGTCTTTATGACCAATTATGGTCAAAGAAGCTTTTGTTTTGATAGTAGCAGTTTTGATGATATCTGTCTCCAGAAGGAGGATGTAATGTTTCCTATATGACATACCTTCTGTATTGTGTCTTGTTTTCCTGTGTTCTCCCTTTTCAGGTTCTATTTGGCTTTCAAATCTTTTCTTGGGTGATATCCCTTTCTTTTTATCCTTAGTATAGCAGATCATTCATACTACGTACTGGAAAAATGTTGCTTTTATGGATGTTCTGTCTCCTCTGCTAAGGAGCAGAAAAATTAAATTACCAGTCTCACAGAACTAAGAATAAAATGTAAAGGACTGTCTTAAATATCCATCTGAAGTGAAAAAAACCCTATTGAAGTGAAAAAAAAAATCTATTAAACACACAGCTGTTTGGCACTAGGGTTTTCTTGCTCAGTATAAGTACATCTAGCTCTAATGATGCACAGTTCATTGTGAGTATTCATATGTGTGAGACAAGGCATAGGAATCTAAGTTTTCTTCGTTCTACATTCTAGGTATATTTGTACAGTTTATACATACCCAGAGTAAGGACAGGAAAGAAGGGTGATAAACTACATGCTCTGGAAGGGGAAAGTCAAATACATCCAACTCCTGCCAGGAGAAGCTGCCTCTGCTGTGCCCAGAGGATGTGCTGCAATTCCCTTGTGGCTGCTCAGCAATCCCTACCAGATGGAAGGAATTAGTTTTTAAGACTGGTATGAGAAAGGAGCAGAGGCCGTGTCCAGCACCCAAAACATGCATAGCTATCGAAGCACCTTAGTACAGTTCTGTCACTGCAGGGTACATTCCAGGTACACAAACACTTCATAAGGCAATGGAAGAAAATCCACATGCTGCAAGATGCCTTTCAAAGTTCATGTGTGTCTTTTCCTTGGAAAAGAGCTTGTTTTTTCTCTACGTTAAAAGTGTGTCAAAACAGGTCAGCTTTTACCGTTATATAAGTATCAGAGCAGACAAAGCCTTGATGTGAGCAGAGAAAAGAGAAGGGGCATACAGCCAAATAGATTTAACCATGCCATTAGTTAGTTGTATATGCCATCCCACCAGAGCTTATGGATGGATCTCTGAAACATCTCTACCCATGTAATTAGTTATCTGTCTGATTGCACTCAATATAGTGGTCTGTGCTGAGTGGGAATCCTCTTCTCTACACAGCTGAAATCACAGATGCTAATTCATTTGGAGGCAAATATGGATACCTCAAGAAAGAGAGTGGCTTGTAAACCAATAAAGGTGAATATATACTTCTGATAGTAATCATTCTACATGAAGCAGACTCACATGGATGGGAGTTGTTAGCAGTTCATTTCTGTTTGAGAACCTGAGTTAGTCAAACAAAGCTGCAATAAGGCCTTTTGGTGCTCAGGCACCACTTCTTACCATGGCCTTGGGACCCTGCCCTGACTTTCTTCCTGGCATAGCTGGACTTGCCCTGGCATACTTGACCTTTTGAATGACTGGCAACTTCTTCCAGATGTTCCCACTAGAGCTGTCACAGCCCAGAAACTTGGGCAGCACCGATAGCACATGAGACACAGGCATGTTTGTACTCAGATGGCATCCTTTTTTTTTATTGTTTTATTGAACACTTCTATTGAAAGAACATAGTTGTAGGAATCAAGTTTCATTTCTGAATAATTACATATATTAAAATGAATTGGGTAAATGAATTCCAATGAATAATTCAAGCAGCTGTAATATTTGAACCTATAATCTGCCAGAGTGCTATATGATCTTAATTCCAGTTGATTCCTGAGAGGAAGTGCCTTACAAGCACTGGTACATAAAGTTGTCTCTAAACACAGACACCATCCATCGTAAACGTTTAATGTCCAATCATGAATTACAGCACCTGTTTTAAGTGATCAGCTACTAAAGGATGTATAAAAAAAGGAGGACGGAAATAGGGGTTTCTTTCAAGGAAGATTATTTCCTGCTGTTGAATTTCTACATCTCAATAAAGTGCCAAATTCAGCCTTTGTTCTTGGAGCATCTACTGTGCATATAGCTAAAAACTGAAACAAAGATCTTAGCACGTAATATCAGTTACAATACGAAGTATTTCAACTTCACTTTGCATTCACAGTGATTTAAAGCCTTGACTATCTGTATATATCTGATATATTACAAAACAGGGCCCACAAAACTTTGTTTCCTTTCTTACTGGCTTTGTCATCAATCTCTCTACTATTACAATTGGTTTTAGCATTTCTGATAATTTGAAATATGTCATTTTTATTGCACACACCCATATGCACCTGCAAAAAATATATTGTATGCATCCTCTATGAAAAATTCACTCTAATCAGGATAATACCTCAAGAGTTAAGTGACAGATAATGAAGAGTCAGCAAAAACTGGTAAAATTCAGAGTCTTACTAAAAATAAATTTTATACAGAGAAAAGTAGAAATAATAGGATATAGCAGAGAAGGCGGGCAGGGGGAGCCTCACAGACTGTTTTGGAATGATTCACATGCAGAAAAATGGAGAAAAAATCTTAGTGGATCTGTTTCTCAAGGAGTTTAGTCCAAGTCTCACTGGCAAGAATGAAGAGACAGACTTTAGAAATATGAAGCAAGGAGAAAGACATAAAAAAATGGAGTGAGGGGAAGGACTTTGTGCCACTTTTTCCTTTTGGCCTTTATATTCTACACACATTTTCCTTACCCTTACTCATAAGCATTCGTCTGGGGGAAATTTTGGGATTGGGAAGTGATCCATGAGAATGAAGCAGCTTGAAAAGCATTATTTTAGTCTGTGGAATAAGTAATACTTCAACCAAGTGAAGTAATGGAAACCACTTCACCCAAGTCATTTAAAATTGGACTGACTAAAGCACAGGAGATTATGCTGAAGGGAACAATTCTGCATTGGCAGGAGTATGGACAAGATGACTTAATAGATCTAGTGTCCACGTGCCAAATCCTGAGATCCGGATCCAGTTTTTATTACTCTATCCTTACTAAAGTTGAACTTCCATTCACGTTATTGAGAGCTCATTCTGACACAACGAAAAAAAACCCAAACAAAAACTTCAGGATTTATGCAAAAAAAAAGTGAATAAAAACTATTTCCACCTAATTTTAAAACTTACTTGTTATGTAATAATTATGAAGTTTGAGTGCAAAAATAATGGATCTATGTAGAGCAGTCCTTGAATTATTCCTAACAGCCTGACCAGAAAAGTTATAGTATATCTAGTTGAATTGGTTAATACTCACCAGAATAAGTAAAAATCCTGCAGCTCACTTGAAATATGTCTATGTTTTGTTATGTGTATGTTACACTGTTCCTGAAAATATCTGTGAATAAAATATTGTGATGAAAATTTAAGTATGCCTTGCCCTTTAAGCATGGGAACAGTATTAGAAGCTGTCATTAAAAAAAAAACCACATAATGTAAATATAAGCAACAATATTTTTCCCTTTTCTTCATTAAATATCAGTGTGGCATTTCAATGCAAATAGCAGAAGGTTTAAGCTAAATAGCTAAATGGAGTCTATTTTTTTTTTTTTTTAGAAATGTGTGTAAAGAAATCAAGACTCTTCAGAGATTCTGTTAAATACTGATTTGTTTTACTTTTAAAACAAAATAGTACTAATTAAATCAAAATTAGTCCAGAAATGCTATTAACACATTTAAAATGAGAGATTTGAGGGCGCTCTGGGGACAGAGACATGTATTATGTATACAAAGGCTGGTTTAGATGCAGTTAAATAGTTCCAATTTTCACTTCATTCCCATTCACACCAACACCTGTTGCCCACTTAGATTATTCCTGGCAAGGAAACAGTGAGAGAGTTCTCCCTGGCATGCTATAGAATGATCATAGACAGAAAAATCACAGGCCATATTAACTGTTCTGGGGAAAAAACAAAAACAAAAACAAAAAAAAACCCAGAAAGATAGTTGAGGTACCAAATTCTATATTTTGTAATATACATAGTTATGCATTATTTATATTAAAGTTCAAAGTTCCCTATATGGATGAGAGGATTGAAAACTGTAGGACAGTGGAATTTCTCCCCTCCTAATAAAAAAGCCACAATAAAAGTTAGTTGGGGCCTTATTAAAAATTTTTACACCACACTGAAAATTTTGAGAGCAGTTTTCTAATATTCATGTTTTTAGGAATTCTTGTTTTTGCCCATACTCAGCATTAGTCAGTACAAAGGTATGAAATTTTTCTCATGTCTTTCTGGAGTAAGGTTATTGCCCAAAACTATAGGGCTACAAAAAGTCTCGTGTGTTCCCAGAATGGAAAGAACAGAAAACTTATCGGATTCTTTCTTTCTTTGCTGTTTTTAATTTTTTTGTTTTGTTTTCTTTTGAGTTTTGTTCCCTCGATCTACATAAAGGTTGTAGGAAACCTGGCATATTATATTTAAAACTATCATGAAATCTAAGTGAAACTCACTAGTGAGCACATACAGATATGGGGGAAAGAGCTGTGGTTGAACATGGGTGTGGGGAACAAGGAGGGAAGACATGAAGACATAGATATTGTTTATGTTGTTTGATTGCATTACTACTTCACAAAGACCAAAGTATGTATCAGGTCTCCCCCCAGGCTGTTCAAGCACCAGACAAAAAGAGTAATTGCTGCCAACAGACCTTATGGTCTATACAATGAACTGCTGCAGTCCTCTCCAGCTCCAGCTATATCCTGTAGATGCACCTGATTGCTCGGATCATTATTATTTTCAAACCATATAAAATGTCTGTCTGCCTCTTTAGGTATGGAAGGCACTGCTTGCACAGTATGCCTCATCTGGAACTGTATTTAAGTAAACTCAAGAGAACTCTATATAGGCAATACAAAATCATGTGAGATTTTTTTGTTGTTGTTTCAATAGACAGGGCTTGAGTAATGTCAGGGTTTATGGCTTTTATTTTATTTGGAGGGACTACTTTTTAACGGAAGCAGGAAGCAGTCCTTGGACACAGTAAGTCACAATGTATAAATAGCTCTACTGAGAGTATAACAAAGGCTCTTTTGTGCTCTTTTGCCAGCACAGCCACTCATATATGCAACTTAGTAACATAAAAATACTTCATCCCTACTTATGACACCTCTACCTTACAAAAAAATTACTAAGACATCCATTTAGAACTTCTATCAGAAGCACATTTTTTTTCTGTGCACTGCTTATTCAGAAGTCATACAGAAGCTGAAATTATTTTCTTTAATAATTGTAGAGAAATACAAGAAATTTGTTGTCGTTTGAGTATGAAGTAGAGCACACAGTTAGTTCATCTTGAATTGGAATACATTTGTGGAAATATGCTTCTCCATATGGTTTCATATTTATTTCTGCAAGGTGAATACAGTGACAGGATTTTTTCAAATTAGACTCCACAATTTTATATTAAATCAAAACCAGTGGAGTTCCTACTTAGCAAGCATTCTGGACCTCATTTTAAGCCATTTGAAGGAGGTCTGAAGTTTATTGGATTTTAAATACATCCTTTTCTCCATCAAGGGTCTTTTAAAGGATAGTTTAACCTGTCTAATTTACATTCAGGAATTTCATTTTACATGCCAGGCTCTGGGACTGTCAAATCCTTTGGCTTTTCATTCTTATCAAATATAATAAAGCAATCATATATAACCAGTAGGATGTATTTTTTGATTTTTATCCAAATGCCATTTTCAAATCCAATTTAGGTCATATAGGATGCCAATTTTGTACAGTTAAGAAGTTAGATGGGTTTTCCAAAGAAATATTATCAGTAGTAAGTATAAACATATGTCAGTTCATTAACTCTTTAAATAAAATACCCAGTACATCAGACTTCATTCCCTCCTACACTTTCAAATAGTACAATAGGTCTTATTTGAGGCTCGGTAAGGTCCTGATACAAAAACTACCCAAACCAGTGGAAATCACTGGATTTGCTAGTGGGGTTTGTATCTGGGCAAACTCCAATACATCCAAATATTTTACTGAGTAGGCTTGATCATATTTGGAGATTCATGACAGATAAGGATCCCGTGCAGCCTATTCCAGCCTCTAGTTGGAATGGCTTCCAATGAAATATTCTCTAGCTACTCCATAACTTGAAGAGTTACTACATCCTGCTTACAACCAGAGACAGAAGGTAAATTTGCCTATTGTCAGTCAATCATTCCCTCTTCCTCTTCTTTCCTGTGAATATAACACTGCATTTTTACCAATCTAATAAAAGAAACTTTTTCCCTTTTTCTCAAAATCAATAGAGCTTCTTCACAAGGTGTCAATTTGCATTTCTTAATCACAAGTTGGTTTTTTTCCCCCGGGGTTATGATAGAATTTAGGAAGTATTTTTTCTCCCTCTTCTTTTAAATAAAAAAATTCCTTTATTTCCAACTTTAGTAGTAACCAGATCTAAATCCATGCTAATCCCTAAAGTCAAGTAAATTCTAAAAACTCCTTAGAAGTAGCACTTTCTTCCTCTGCTTAGTGTGATGCAAATTGATCCAAACCAATCAAAGTGGGTTTGATTTCCCTCTGCAAATTAATTAGATGGTACCAAAAATTATTACTATACCCAAATTGAATTAAGTGCTAAGCATTTTAGTGCTAAGCATTTTTATTTCTTGTATATACAGAATATTTCAAGATTAAGAATGTATTCATATATTTCTTAGGCTTAGTGAAAAATGGAGTCTATCTTTAGTGGAACTTTGTACTCTAATGGGGGTAGATGGGGATTCTGCCAAATCCAGTACACAACTCTCATTAACATAAGCCAGGTAAAGCTTCACTCTTAACTGTACTTAGGTAAAGTTAAGAGGTAGAATTTCTTATCTCATGTACATGAATATGTTTGTACATACAGAAGGAGGACAATCCCTCCTTTCGTAAGTCTTCAAACAGAAGGAAAAAGAGCACTGACTTATTGCTGATTGTTCAAACAATTGCTACATCATTAAACCAATCTTTGTCATTTCTTCCAACCCCTTTTTTCTGCAGACAGACAACCATACAGTATCCATTTGCTCATGAGCTTAGTTCATCCCATGTCTTATGCTGATAATGGAAATAATTTAGAAGCCTTCACCACTTATTTTAAATTCAGGGACAGCATAATTAATCAAACATATAACAGCACTTCTCAGTGCTCTTTCCGAAGAACGGAGCAAAATTTTCAGTCTTCAATACATTCAGATCCAAACATTCAAATGCTTTCAAGCAACTATTTCTGTGGTCTTAAAGGAAAATGTGAATAATAACTCAGAGTGCTGAGCCCGTCCCTTAAGTGAAGGGCACCTCATGGCAGCCTTTTCCCTAGGGCAAACAAGAAAAGGGAGCAGGAATCCAAACGTTTTCCTGCCTCTTTCATTAAGCAATTAGTCAGCTCCCCCTTGAACAGTCAGCACACTAACCTTCATGCCAGCTCACCCATAGGAGCTGGTTGCTATGGTTCTCCACTAAAACCTTTGCTCACCTCTTACTGCTATAAGCCAAATCCTGCCTCCACTGACAGAGAGAAGGAAAGTAAGCACCCAGGTGATGCTCACCTGCTATTGCCCAGGTTTGCATGGAGATGGGGAAAAAATTCAATATTTGCCCATCTCTAGGCCTATTCCAGTGAAAAGGCAGTTAGGACAGCCTAGTATCAAACTCCTTTCAGAGGTAATGGGTCAATACACAACAAAATCAAAGATATTGCAGTAAGTAAAAATATGACCTGGACTCACACTGAGTGGTATGGAGTCATCAACAAACATACGGGGCTAGAGACATAACTCTTCTCAAATATATAACCTGGGTATCATAGTGTTTGACAGGATTTATAGAACTGAATCCATCAAGAAAGAGAACACATAGGTTTAATAGCAACCGGTCATGTGTCAGATCAGAGAAACATGGCGCCTTGCCTGGGATCTTAGAGTAGGCAGTCTCCATAGTTCCTGATTGTGTTTCCATCAGCTATAATTTAGAAAGTTTATAACACCTCCATCAAAACGGAAAATAAATATTAAAAAAATTTGCTTTGGTATGTCACAATATCCACACTTCAACAATCAAGTAAATAAGATTCATTTTACATTCACACTTTAGTTATTGTTATACAGCCAATAAAAACAAAATATGAAGCCCTACTGAAGAGTAGTTTTAATTTGATAGCATTTCTGAAGTGTCTAGGGAAATCTGCTGTCTATGAATGCTGCATAAATTCTGCCATTGTTTTCTGCAGTACTGCAAAAGGAGAACTTCCAAGTGTCATTCACAGCAGGAAATGCCTTCAGCCTACTTCTACGCACAACCAATAATTCTTAAGTTAATATCTGGTGGGCCCCTCCAAGCATTTAAAACTCCTATGCTTTCTGCAGTCATCTGGTAAGGACTGTATGACCTACAAAAATTGGTAGCATGAGTTGTGCCATCTCATAATAACCTGTTCTCATACACTATCAGTGGTGAAAGTTGTGATTAGAAAAAAAAATAGCATACAGTGATTAAAAGAGATGCTTTTCTTTTTAGGCTTTTCCCCTCTTTCTTTGCAAAAGAAAAGAAGTCCTAATCTGATCATGATTATCCTGTTCCTACTCCATCCTTCCTCAAATCCCTCAGTCATAAAGTCATAAAGTGTTGATGTTATTCATTGAGATTTAGAATACAAGAATGTTCCATTACACTTAGCACTGCATTAAACTTGCTTCTCTTTCATAGGAAAGTTCCATCATACCTATTTATCATACTATTTCTTATACAAGAGCAGCCTTAAAGTATCCCTGTATTTACAAACTTTTTATATGCCATAAGACTAAAAGCTCTATATACAGCATCAGACCATGAGTCCATTCATTCTGTTAAAAATAGCCTTAAATGATCTACAAAGAAATATGAAAAACAAGGCAAAAGTAGCATGTTTATATACTCAGATTGATACATCAATCCAGACAGGTGATAATGAAAGCTGCGCCGATCATCTCATTTTCATCTTGTCCTCCAACTTTTTACACCTTTTAAGCTGGTCTATTTGTATTGCTTATATAAGTAGAACCTAAAGTATTGAAGTGAATGGCTGTGACAATTCATGCTAGCTAAGGAAATCATTCTAAGCTTTTAGCCACACCTCATTTAAGGTTAAAAACAACACATCCTACCAAATAAATCTATTTGATGTTATGAAAAGTGTATTATGAAGCCAAATTAGACAATTTCTAAAGTGTTTAGGTTTATTTTTTAAAGAAAGGTGCATGCTGGAAGATACTTTTATGTCTTAAAATCTGGTTTTTTTCTATGAACTTTTAAAAGTTCAAAGAAATACCAATTTAAAAAACACAGACTATGAGATAGAGCATTAAATTCTCATTGTAGTATACATTAGAGTCATTTGGATGATTATGTGAAAAATGAATTTCAAGCTACTGTCCCATTCTTTAAATTTTAACATTAGCTTTGGGATAATGAATTTCAGAAGCAGACAATACTAAGTCAGTTAGAAAGAGATTACCTTAAGTCTTCTTTATGAAAAACCAGGAAGAAGTAGGAACCTTAAGCTCACAGCTATGCCTGTTTTAACTGTGCTGACCCTATTTGTGTTTCACTGCATTTGTGCCAAGAGCCTTTCTCTAGTTTGAAAGGTCAGAGACTGGAGGAGCTATTCCTTATGGGCTGTATTCTTGTTTCTGGCTATTTGGTCATAGTACTCTTTAAATGTTCACCAAATAGACCTGGGTTTCCATTTTTCAGATTCCATTCTTTAGAAAAGAAAGAGTTATTGTCTTTCAGTTCATAAGGCTAAAAAAGTCATGGCAAAGTACAAAAGTACAATTTCTCAGCATGTCTACTCTATCCTTATTTGTTCTGTTTTTGAGCATTTGATTCAGCTCAAGCAGCCACCACTCCCAGTTCCTGAGCCTCAGCCAGGTCTCTCAGGCCCATTCACAATTCCAGCACTAACTTTCCATAATTATTTTATTTCCTTAATCTTCCCAATAGCTGGTTCAGCCCCAGGTGGGCCTCATTCCTCTCCAAGTTCAATAAGAGAGTCTCTTACTCCCTCTGCTCTCCTGTCTCCTCCAATTTTGATTTTTGCTGGCAGCCTCACAGTATCTCAACTTCTCTATCTTATGCACACACAAAAACACCCATGCACACAAACAAAATAGGTAGGATATACTGTTTGGAGCAAAACAATGGCAAGTTGCAATTTTCTGCAGCTAGAAAATGGGAGGGGAAAAAAAGAAGAGTTTAAATATATCAGTAGCAAAACAGTCAAAAAACAAAAAAGAAAAATGTTGCTCATATAAATAAAAACTAGAAAGACCAAAAAAACCCCACAAAACAAAACAAACAAAACCAAACCAAACCAAACCAAAAACAAAAAAACCCCACACCCAAACCTTAAGTGCCAAACAACCAAAAGCTTAATGTAGCTAATGCAGTTTCTACCTATCCGTCCAAAATATCTGTCTTTAGAAGTGTTGAAAAAGATGCAAAAACACTTCAACCAATTTCATCTTACTGTCTCAGTCTTAGCTTATCACATATTATTCCCAAAGTTGAAAACATTAAATGCTAGAGCCTTCCTTCAGCTTTTTCCTCATGTTAACCTGGAGTGCAGTACATATAATTATGCAAGTGTAATGCTGCGTGCTACACCCTGGTGTAGCATCTAACTGTAGTCTTCAGAGACTAAGTCTGTGGGCTGCAGCTTAAGAAACTATTTAAATACAGGGCTGATTTAAAGCTCTGGCTGTGTCTAACCTGCGTGCTTCCCAGCTCTTACAGCTGGGGGTATGTGTCTGTGTGTGTATGTGCCCCAGCTGCACCCTGGCTTCACGCTAACTCCCTTCCACCCTCCGCCCCTGCACCCCAGTTTCGGGCCCAGCCAGATCCCCCCCGGATGATCAGGGACATGGTTATGGCACACACCCCACCGTTTAGACAGAACCTCTGGGAGTCATTGAGTGTTGTGTTTGCAGCAGCCCGAAGCAGAGCTTTGACTCTGGGTAATTATTTTGTGAGCTGAGCCTTGTACGAATATTGTTCATTAATAGTTCTGCTGTGAAACAGTACAACTTTTCTCACGCTCAAAAGCAGAAATAAGTTTTGTTCATTTTTAAAAGAAATAACTTTAGCAGCTTGTGCCATATTTAGGCAAAAGAATATGAGCACACAGCAGGGCCAGCCTGTTAATAAAGGACACACTGGTTTGGTAAAAGCAACCAGAGTGCTCACATGGCCACACCACCATGTACTGCACTGGAAGTGTTCTCATAGGTGTCAGTAGTTCATGCTTGGCCATCTGTATTTTGTCAACAATAGCAATTCACTTTTTAATGAATGTTTAAAGTCTCAATTCCCTCGGGAGTAACAGCTACAGAGAACATCAGCTATTGCTGAAAGAACAGGGATTCTAGGAATAAACAGAATATTGTAGCATGGCAAACGGGAACCAGTGACCTCATTATTCTGGAAAATGTCTCTTTTTGAACCACATGGAACTCTGACAATTGTAAAGGTTTAGTATTGAACAATGGAGTTTTGCAGAGATAGAGTGAAAGCAAAATTGAGCACCCTGTGTACTTGCAGCAGTTCTTTATTATGTGCCATATATTATCATGTTGTGTTGTGTTTTGCTGTACCATTGTTGCATCTTTATTAAAGGTGAAATAAAATCCAGATGTAAACATACCTGCACTTCCAAGGCACTTGGCTTAAGCTAAGAAAGTGGCAGCTGAAAACCATCCTCAGCATGTTTTGTTCTAGAAAGTTTATATTCTTCTTCTCTTAAAATAAAAAACAAAGGAAACATCTAAAATAGCACATAAAATCTTGGTGTTGTAAAATAATTATGTATAATGTTGTTTCCTACATTTTAAAGGAATATAGCTGTGCAGGTATGGGTAATGATTCTGACTTTAAAGAGGAGAGCAATTTTGCTCTCTAGTCTGCAGAATACTAAGAACACAGGACACATTCTTGTCCTTAAGTCAAAGGATTTCCTTTGTTTGGCTTATTGGGTGAATTACAGACTGGTGTCTTGCAGACAGACAGTGAGGTCTGCATTGGATTACTGAGTTGTAGGACACAAAACCATATAAAGCAAGAGATGTCATTATTCCAACGACAATGGAGGAAAAAAATATCCAATGCTGACAGGTCTACTTACGAGTCCATTGGTGTCAACATACATAGCAATAGAGACAGAATAGGTTAGGAAAGAGTTTGTTACATCTGGTTAAAAGGGAAGTGTGAGAGCTAAAGGGGAGCAAAATACTGTATGTCAATATTTGCCCTACTGAGGAACAGCAGACACATACTCTAATACGAAGGATACCACATATAAAGAAATAACCACATGTCGTATTTCAGCCCTGTGCCCCAGCTGCAACACATTATTTGAAGTTATAATAGTTGCCTAGCTGTGGGAAGGTGAGGGTCATCCATTTGACATACATATTCAAATTAAGAATACAGGGCTGTTGGTACAGAACAACAGCAATTATGTGGCCACAAAGGTAGGAATGCATAGAAAGACAGTCAAAAATCTCTTTTGGAGGTGCGCGGCGGCGAGAGCTGAGGGGCGCGAAAGATGCAAGCGGTGGAGAGCTGTTTATGAAAAATATTAAAGGACTTGCTCAATTGAAAAATGCCTAGTAGGCTAAGGAAAGCCTAGATGACCAATATGGACTAAAAGCTTTACAGCACATGCTGTATTGGACTGGAATGACAAAACTAATGTTTAATGCATGCTTCTTACAATTTAGTATCCCAGTTTTTTAAGATGGTTTTAATGTATATTCAAACAAGTTTAGACATGTTTCCCCCTCAGTGCTCTTTCTCATTCCTGACTGGCTGAGATTTGCCGCATTGTGGGCAGTCCTGACTAGACTTTCCTTATGCTCCATCTGGATCCAAAACTAGATGTTTTCCACATATGAATGTACCTGCACAGCAATACACAGGTCATATGTACCTTTTAATGAACTAGTCAGGGTACCAGAAGCTCATAATTTATTGCTCCTCACTGACTAATTTATCCTCTTTTGATATATCTTCACAACCTTCCACTACAGTAAAGAGAAACAGAATTCTTGAGGTTGGAAGGGGCCTCAGAAGACCATCTGCTATGAACCCCTGCTCAAAGCAAGGTCAACTAGAGCAGGTTGCTCAGGATCATCTTCAGCTGGAGTTTGAAATGTCTCCAGGCATAGATATTTCACAGACTTTCTGGGCATATTGTTCCAGTGTTTGACTACCTTGACCACATGAGTTTTTTCTTATGTTTAAATACAATTTCTTCTGTTTGAGTGTACTGTGCTGCGGTGGCTAAGGCTCAGCAAGCTTGCGTTCTGCTCCAGGTATAGCTCTCAGCCTCTTGTCTGCAATCAGAACACTGACCTTGATATGTAGTTGCCAAACTGCAGGCAGAGTAGGAGCTGTTTGATACCAGAAGACAGAATCTTGCAGCCTTCACCACTGTGAGGGTTTTTGACACCACTGGCTCTGCCTACCCCTCTTTTCATACAGCTGGAATTCAGGGTCTTGCAGCTACAAGGTCTTAGAAAAGATCTCATCAACCTCCTTTCCTTGTCTCTGATCCTATGCAGTCTGTAGACCTCCTGCAGCTCTTTTACTTGGTGACAGAGATCCTCCATCACTGCACATGTCCTGCAGCTGAGGACACCATCTTCTCCAGCCCCAGTGACATGTCATGCCAGGCAGGCAACTAAACACCACACATCAGCTCACTCACCCACCCCCCCCCCCCCCACAGCAGGATGGGAAGAGAATTGGGAGAAGGGTAAAATTCGTGGTTTGAGAAGACAGTTTAACAGGACAGAAAAAGAAGGAAGGAATCATAGAATCAGCCAGGTTGGAAAAGATCTCTGAGATATCAAGCCCAATCTTTGACCTAACAGTACCTTGCCTACTAGACCATGGCACTAAGAGTCACATCCAGTCTCTTCTGAAATACCTCCAGTGACAGTGATCCACCACCTCCCTAGGCAGCCCATTCCAATGTCTGATCACTCTCTCTGTAAAGCATTTCTTCCTAATGTCTAACCTAAACCTGCCCTGGCACAGCTTAAGACTGTGCCCTCTTATCCTTCTGCTGGTTGCCTGGGAGAAGAGACCAACACCCACCTGGCTACAATCTCCTTTCAGGTAGTTGTGGAGAGAGATGAGGTCTCCCCTGAGTCTCCTCTTCTCCAGGCTGAATAACCCCAGCTCCCTCAGCTGCTCCTCACAGGACTTGTTCTTCAGTCCTATTCACCAGCCTCGTTGTTTGGACACACTCCAGCACCTCAATATTCTTTCCTAAACTGAGGGGCCCAGAACTAGACACAATACTCGAGGTGCAGCCTAACCAGTGCTGAGTACAGGGGAAGAATCACTTTCCTGGTCCTGCTGGCCACCCTATGATGATCATAAATAAACTGTTGTTATTATTGTTGTTGTTGTTGCTGCTGTTGTGAAGAAGAAAAAAGAAGAAGAAGAAGAAGAAGAAGAAGAAGAAGAAGAAGAAGAAGAAGAAGAAGAAGAAGAAGAAGACAGTTACACAAAACAAGTGCTGCACTTGCTTATCACCTGTCAATGATGCCCAGCAGTGGTGCCTAGCCAGCTTTCCCCCTGGTTTATATACTGAGCATGACACCATACGGCACAGAATATCCCTTTGGTTATCTGGGTTTCTCTGTCTTGGCTGTGTCCCCTCCCACTTTACTGTGCCCCCAAGCCTACTCCCTGGTGGGGTGGGGGGAGAAGCTGAAAAGTCCTGGACTTACTGTAAACACTGCTTAGCAACAACTGAAACATCAGGGTGTTATCAGCATCATTCCCATATTAAATAAAAAAACACAGTATTGTACAAGTCACTAGGAAGAAAATTATCCCAGCTGAAATCAGGACACCTCAGTGAGGCATTCCTTCACCCATGGACCTGCAGAGCTCTATCTTTCCTCCCTTGATGCCACAGCAAGATGTTTTAGTTGCTGCTCCATTGCTGATTATGTGTACACCATGCTCCACAGTTTCTGTCCCCTTCTGTGCTCCCTTCTGCTCAAATTGTCACAGACTGCTGCATCTCCTGGTTGCCCCTCTTAGCTGTGCTCTATCATACATCTGTGTCACACAGGTACGCCTAAATCTCCTGAGGGACATAACCCAGCTGGTACAAGACCAGCAAGACTTGTGTCCCTAGAAGTACCATAACACATGCTGCCCTCAACACTGCCAACACCGGGGAAGTAATTCTTCTCCCTGGGATTTGACAGTATGTGCTGCATATTGATACAGTACTAACCCTGTATAAAAATCAGACATTGTTATCTTCTATTATTACTCTGTAGTGATTCAAAAGACTCAAGTAGGATCTGTTCACGTCATTGGAAATGCTTTAAAGGCATCGTTTGATCTCTAGGAAATCAATACTACCTATTCATTTGCTCTGGGCAGTTCACTATTTTCCTTTTGAATTTAGGTGCTTCCTTGGTCAGCTAGTCAACTATTTCAAATAATTGTTTGAAACACCTGTGTACTGAGAATCTGGACATCTAACTTAGGGGACCAGTTATTCTCATACAGATCAGAAGAAAAATACTTAAAGGTAATTATAATTTTAACCTACTGAAAGTTCTGGAATTTAGATCCAATAAGAAGAGCAATGGCCCTAAATGGTACAGATGGTACCCGCCTACCCAAGTCTCCAAATCTCCAAGGACTAGACATTCAGATGCACAACACATCTGCTCAATGCATGAATGAATGCAGAGTTCTTTGTGACGCTGAATGAATAAGATAGAAAGCTAGTTCCTGGTGTTGGATTCAAACTGTTCAGTACTCTCCACGAATGTAATTCTATATCTCATTCCTATTCTAGCAAAGATGCTGAATTAGCAACTACTAGCTGCTGAGAAGAAGGATTTAAGACCTTTGAGAAACAAATTCTACTTTTAATTATGGCAAAGTGAGAAGAGTAAATTGGACCCTGCCATGACTGACCTGCAGTCAACATGGAATAAAGATAAACTGTCAAGATCAGAAATTGAGTCATTCCTTCTGTATTGGGAATTGTGACACTCTCTAAAATAGAACCATCAGATATAAATTATATAATATCATGTATAATAAATTACATAAATTGAGTTGTTTTACTTCCAACTGGTAAAAGATGTCAAAGTCTGTACAAGTAAAATTTAACAGGTAAATGACCATTCTTTCCCATTAAGGCTAACAATATGGAATAGACTGTGTATATCTATCCAAACCCTCTTTACTTTCCAAAACTGCCTACTAAGAATGAACCATGGTCTCTGCTAGCTTCCAAGGCATGCCTAGCTGCTCTCTGGGAGATCAGTAATTATCTCATGACAAAACCTTGCAGAGTTAGCAACAGATTAACAATAGAGACAATTCATTCAGTCATTCATAATTTTCTCTGGAATAGTCTAATTTTCTATTATATGCCCTTAAAAACTGCAAAATCTAATACCAATTTTGCCCTCTGAAAAGAGAAAATAATTTTTTTAAAAAGTAAATTCATTAGTTTCTTTTTATTAGGAAGTAGGTTTAAATACATATATTTTTGAATGAAAAATTGGCATTTTATTTCGGTTTTACAAAACTAAAACATCTGTAACAGTGCTGTTTGCCTATCCATCTCTCTGATCAACTTGTTCTCCTTAAAAACTTCCAAGGAAGTAAGCAAACGTAGAATACAAGGAGCAAGAGTTAATTAATATTCAAAGAAATCTGTATTTCTTAAGTTCAAGTCATTATACAAGATGTAATTATCTCTCAAAAGCTTAATTTTAAAGGATAATGCTAGAATTTGAGGTAGAAATCGTAATTACACAAGAGATCATTCAAACCCTGTATCTGCATTCAAGGCTACAGTAATAACAATCACCTTGTAAAAATCACAGGTACCCAGACTGGTAACCTGTTCTGCTTCTTATAGGACACTCTGGCTTTTAGAGGGGCAGAGCTTGAGGACAAGAAGGAACAAGCACAATTTGGAACACAAGAAATTTTGACTTAGATATAGACAAAACAAAACCCACAAACATTAGAGTGGTTGCCCAGAGAGCATGTAAAATGTCCATCCTTGGTGATGCACCAAATGTCACTGCACCAGGTCCTGTGTAGCCTGCCTTACCTGGAAGGAGATTAGACTACACAGTCTCCACAGGATCCTTCCAACCCACATAATTTTATGGCTGCTTACATGGAGCCCATGATCAGAAAAGAAAGAATTTTTGAGAGAACTTAAATCTGGTACAATTAACCCACAAAATAAAAGTGAATCTTGAAATAGATTTGTATTTCATGGGCAACTAACATGTACTAAAGGATGTCTGTATATCTTACTGGACTGCTTAGACAATCTTTTGTCTTTGTTCAGCTGCAGTCATTTGACTCCCCTCTCATCTCTGTTTTTAGTAAACTCCTCATTTCTGGGTAAATCTTAAAAATGGGGGGTTTTCAAGGCTGTCACCAATAGCCCATCACTGATCTATGTAATGTTTCTGAATTCAGCAAGTTAAATGAAAGATATATTCACACAGAGAAATGGCAGAAAACAATATCCAAGGGCATCAGAAGGTCTAACCCTAGTCAAAGTCAAGTGGACCTAAAATTCTTGACTCTTACGCAGGGTTGAACGACTGCCTTAAGATCATCAAAACAAATAAGAAGACAGAGTCTTAGAAGAAACAGTCACAAAAGTGCAGACTTAGGAGAAATGTGAAATATTGATCTGAGTGCTGAAAGAAAATGAGATATTGCAAGTAAGTTAAAAATGTTATTGGTTGTTTCTACTGTTTTCTTAGGGAATGGGATTTTGTGCACATCCTTTACAAATAAACAGAATTGTAGCAAAATGTGTGTTGTACCTGACTTGTACTACATTTGTAAATTAAAACAAATCTGCAAGGCACAGACAGTGAAAACCAGAATGAAGGAAATGAGATGTGCAATAAAATTGCCAAACACATGTGCTTTGTGGTATTTGTGAGCTCTGAAGATACCTAGTCAGCTCACTAGTTGTCATTCCAGGAAGATCCAAGTTTTCTTCAGCAGGAAAGTTCCATATAGGTGTCTCAGGAAGCCTGTTTTGTCTCAGATGATGCCAATTGTGTATGTTTAGGCAAGTGAACTGAACCCAAGTTTTTCAGGCAGAACATAAAATTTGTGCAATTGTGTCTCACTTGTCATTGCAAAGACTAGAGCTGGCTGTTTTGCAGTCCCATGTTATATTTCTCTTGTTATCCTCCTCACCCCTCAGGCTATGGTGGGATGAAGTAAGAAACTTTCAAGGAGGAAAGCAAATAAGGCTTTATCACCTGCTTCAGACAGAAAGAAATAATTGGTAATTCAGGCAGCCTAGAGTCCAAGCCAAACACTTTTGGCTACAGAGGTGATCCCAGACACTTCTATCTTTTCTGTGGGTATTAAATAATACTATCCTTTGTTTAAAAAAAAATGCATTGAAGCCATGCGTTCTGTGACTGCAGCATTCACCTTTTCTTAAAGCAGGGGGAAAACATTGCTTCAGTTAATATTTAAGTCTTTATTCACCAAAAAAAAACCCAACAGTAGGCTGAGGCTAGACCATGCACATTTCATACGATACAGACAAGAGGCTGCATTGGAATTGTTTCAGACAAATTTCATCAAAGGAGAAAGGTGTGAAAAATTTTCTGTATGAAGAAGGTTAGGCAGATCAGGATAGTTCTGCTTGAAGAAGAAGTAATATAGGTCTAATAAAATAATAAGTGGCAAGAAGAAGGCAGATAGAAGTAACAGTTCATGGATTCTTCCCATACAAGAACTAGAAGTTATCAAATAAAATAGTAGTTGGCAAGCCCAAAGTAGAGATCCTTCTTTCAGGACACTTCATACGAGGTACACACAAGCTCTGTGAATCCTTTTTACAGGATATTGCAAATGCTACAATTTTATATTGTGTGAAAAGTGGTTAGAAGTATTCATGGGGAAAAAAATCAAGGCATAATTATTACAGTGTTAAATATCACATGACTGACTCCAATTTGCACTGGCACCAAAAATTTCAGTATATATTTGGCAGACACATTTCTTAAACATGTACTACTGACTATTGTGAGACAGGCTGCTGGGTTGGAGAGGTCTTTGGGCTGCATGGTGTGGCCATTCCTATATTCTTAAATCCTTTATCTGAATGAATCAGAGCTGCACTTTGCAATGAGGCTTCTTCCAGGGACAGAATCCAAAGTTAACATATGGCTCTGTGATTTCGAGCAGAACCACCACCCTGCAGTTCCAAAACTCCTTCTGAAACTTGCTCGTCTATTCCTAGCATTATCTTATGAAAACAATAAATAAAGAACACTTTGCTTAAAAAAGTCCCAAACAGCTTCTCTGTTATCCAAACCAAAACTCCACACTTTCCTGAGGTTTCCCTGCCAGAACCACAAAAGACACTGGCACATTCTATAGGCTCAAGCACCAGTAAAATCCAACATGTATCTAAAGAAGACTGATTGCCTGTCCTTACTGCAATGATTTTAAGGCCCAGTGCTCCACAGGGGAGAGATACAAGACAGCCAGGAAAGACATTGTGAAAACAGACAGTGAGCGTATAAATCACCAGTGCAACTCAGACACGGAAGCCAGGAAGAAGACTCCTATTTGGAAGATAAACTGCACTGTACATGCTAAGGCAGAGGAAGCAAATCTTTTGATATAGATAAAATGCAGAATACTGTGGGGACGAGAAAGGAATCATCCTTCTGCCCCCAGTGAAAACATTGCCTTTATTGAGCCAGGAACTGGAAAGGGTTATTTTTTCCTTGTGCTGAAATACCTCCAGATCATAGCTGGGAGGAGGACTGGGGCACTTGCCTGCAATGATTCAATCTAGCATGGAAAAAATATATGTTCTTATGATGAATTTCTAACACCAAAGAATTTGTCTGTTTTAATAAGCCCAGAGAACCTAGGTGTCTGGTGATTTCTTGTCATAAATCAGGAGCTCATTAAAAGAAAAAAGTATGAAAAGAAGGCAAAGATTCTGGCAGGAGTCTTGAGAAAACAATTGAAAAGCATTTTTGAAGTTTCACTCATTTTGGTGCAATATGTGCAAAGGCCATGGCTCTGAGCAGTAGTAGTTCTGAAGTCTGCCAGCTAAGTACCTTAAAGCTCCTGAATTTACTGAATTTTAGACCAAGGAGTCAGCTTTCTGCCTGTGCCTGGATATTGCCTGCTTAGAACGACACGCAAAGCTGGGGTTGTGGGAGGGAGCTGCAGGAAGTCATGCTACCTGACCAACAGGAAATTCAAAGTGCATCAATTCTAAGAGTCCAAAGAGCTGTTGAAAAGTAAGATAAGGTTCAGAAGGGGATTACTGTGTCCTAAATGTGATATTTTTATTGAGAGGGCAATGCTTAAATTACATTTTTATGAGCCAGAGTGGCATACCATCACTTTTTCATTTTACTGGGAAGCTTGCTGTGACTTCTCTGGTTCACAGCTGCAGAACGGATTAATTTTATCCTCTACTGAATGAGACCTTCAGTCTCGCTGTAGCTTCTTACTTGGAAGCAGCATGTAAGGGTACTACAGGACCAAAATTATTATATCATCAGACAGAATAAAAGAGAAATGGGAATAAAAATGGATAAAACACTAAGACTTAATTCTGCGAAACATTTATGTGCATGTTAGCCTTAAGTATCCCTGGTTAGTGAAGCACCAAAGCATGTTCTTGGGCTTAATTGAAGTTAATGGGATTTACACAGGTCCTGAAGGTAATCATATGCTTCACTGCTTCATTAAATCTGAATACAAGTATTAAAAGGCAAGGTTTATCCTCAGGGAATTCCACTGAAATACAGGGTGATACAAAACTATAAATCATTTTAAGGTATTTATTTCTAAAATTCATACACAAAAATGTGCTAAGGAAAGTGCAGGGTGCACGAGAGCTGAGCCTCAAAATAGCACTTTTTTAACAAGATATCTGAGACATAAGACCTGGTTCAGTGTAAAATCATAAGGAACTACAATGAAGCCAAGGCCAATGCAGCTGATATCAATATTAAACCCCAGAGAAGGGGATTTTCTAAAAGTGTAGGGGGTGGGGAAGAAAAATGGAGAACAGGTCCCCAGAGAACATGATAAATGGCAATGGGTTAGGCAACATAGTTCTGCTTCCAAAAGCCAGGCTTAATCCTCACTTAGGAGTAGACATTGTGCCACATATTTAATCTATCCCTTAGAGAGAGTCAAAAGGATCAAAAGCATCACACAGATACTTAAAGGGAAAGGTCATATTCCCATTGAGGACTAATGACTATATCCGTTCCTGCGAGCACGGGGATTTCTGGTGAGGGAACTAAAACTGCAGTGTTTCCAGCATTAACTCTGGCTGTAGGGTGTCTACTGTCACAGCAGCTTCTTGAACCCTTCCCCTTAACTCCAAACTACCCTCATGCTGTGAGCTTGCAGTTCCCCATGTTGCTCCTACAGCTTTTCCATACCTTTCAGCAAAGGGATTTCTTTAACAAAACTAAGCTCTGTGATCAGATCACCCAAAGCCACTGCAGTGTCTCAAAACTACCAAAGCCTTTGTGGTTACAGAAGAATTGTAGAGAGCTGCTATAATTTAAGAGCAGGGATTTTTTTTTCCACTGTAGTGGTTCAATGTGTGTTGTGTGCACACATGTGCTTCAGCACAGATGGAGATTCAAATGAATATCAGACCCTTTGGTGTGAGTTCAAATTTCCTGAAGGTGTTGGAATGTCTGTAAAACATCAGATGCCCTTTTGGTTGTTTTTTTATAAATACATTTTAATTCTCTGCTGATTTGACATTTCACTTTATTTAGGAAAAATGGGGGAAAAAATTACAACATATTGAAAAAAGTTATTACCAGAAAAAGAACAGGGAAAGGGAAGAAGGCTTGTATGTCCCTGGCAGCTACCTGCCTTTCTTATACAAAACCACCTATGATTCTTCTACAACCACAAACAAGCCAGGTTTTCTTTGTGCTCTGTCCAGAAAGGAAGTTCAAAATATGTACATATACTCCAAAACTATTAATCTTTTTTTACAAGATAATTGAGGAGAGTAGAGAACCATTGTCATATTTCTTAAAATAAATTTTCCCAAAAGTTTCAGAAATGTCTAAAGTAAGGTTTAAGATACACTTTCTTTTTTTCTCTCTTAACACATTTACCTCATAAACAAGTTACTTTCTGACTGTTTTACTTTTGTATCAATTATATCTATTTTTCTGTTTCTTCAAGGGGTGGAGGGGAAAAAGGGAGACTTCAGTTTCACCTTGTTACTGTTAACCCAGACCCACAGTGCTGGAGAGATTGTCCACCCACAAAGGTTTAAGGATATATTGAGTTGAGTTGAAGGATATATTGAGAGAGTTTCTAAATAGTCAGTAAGATCAAAAAACCAAAAATCTTTGAACCTTTTGATTTTTCAAAATGGTTTCAATTGCATATTGAAAGTAACATAAGGCAAAACAGCAACAAAAATCAGAGTCAGGCCCCTAAACAAATGTCATCACTGCTTAGACTTCAGTAAGGGTGTTAATTATTATCACAAAGTGAGGAAACCACAGAATTGTTGGACCAAACACACGTTTCATGTGGAGAAAGTAGTACAGACAAACCAAAAACATACATAATTTTTCATGGAGTACAGAGAAGATCCATCTATTTATTCAACATCCTCCTCCTGTACAAACTATCTAACCTAGTACAGTACAACTTGCATCCCAAGGCTGTCACAGCCTTCCTTCTGCCTTTAATTTATTAACTCTATCAGCTATGAGATTACAGCTGGGATAATTCTGAGCGCCATAAAGAAGGAGGTTGTTGTATAAAATCTACATAACTGTACTATGACAGCAACACTGGAGAACCAACCTTCCCCCCGACACCCACATACACAGTCCTTTAAGAAGACATTTAAACTAAACACATGCAGTTATTCCACCTAACTCTAGGACTTTGGACAGAACCACTATAAGGAGTGCTGTACCTTATGGATGAGCCACGCACATGCTGAAAAAATGTACTTCTCACTGCAATATAGCAGTGAGGTCCAGCAAGGAAGCAGTGAGCAATAGAGTTCAAAAGTTATCCCAGAGAACAACACGCACTGGGGACATCATATTAAGGTGGTAGAAAGACCAAAGTAAGTAGTTTTTGAATAATCTGTCTAAAAGGTATCCTTTTTCCCCCCTTTAATATCAAAGTGATTTGTTACCTGAAGCTGAATAAAAAATACCCTATCTCACGTATATAATACAGGAACATTATCTAGCTATGTCACAAAGGTTTTGTTCTTTATGGACCAATCTAGGAATAAAATTACTTATAATCTTGAAATAAAAATAGAGATTAGGCAGTTCACTGATCTGTACTCTCAGAATTAAGAAGGACAGATCCTTTCCTGGTATGCAATCATGATGAACAATTTTTAGAGCATCTCCTTGTTATACAGTGATGTCATATACGATAAAAAAAGCTAAGCCGACACAGTCAGGTTATGTCTTTATTACCACATTTTCCTGAATCATAGCCATGCTGACAGACCTTATTTTTAGACTGATACCCAGAAACTTTTTTATAGGTATGGACAATGGGTGTATACTGGTTTCAGTGAGTGAAATGTGGGTTGAGAGAAGGCAGGAGAAAATATTCAAGTGCCTTACAAAGGGGGTGGAAAAAATTTCACAAATTGAAACTTCAATTCAACCTTTTTGAAGCCCTGGAAATTCCCAATAACAGAGTCCTAGAACTGGTGGACTGAATACAGTTAAACTGGTTTAGTTTAAGTTTAGTTTGAGTAACTTCTAACTTAGGTCATTCAACAGTAGCAATTTGAGCTAACTTAGCTTAACTTAAACCATGTTTAACATGGTCTAGTTTATCAATTGACCAATAACAATTCTAATACTATATTTTTTAACAAATTAATTTTTTTAAAACCTCTCATACTTTGAAATTTGCAAGCAAAACCATTTTGCAAGCAAAGCTAATGCTGCAAAACCCACACCTTTCCTTGAATTTACTGTCATCTTTTTAGAAAGTTTATTTAAAAGAATATAACCCAAATATGTGCTTTTCTATGAAACATGCTTTTCAAGTTCATTTTGCCAGAGAAAATACTAATTTTCCAGAATGGCATATTTCATTTGCTACCAAAGAGGACTGACTGTAACATAAAGCGGGTGGCTCCCTTAGAAGAAAGAGAAACAATTTGACATGGTAGGTCTGGTATCCTTCTGCAATATCAAATGAAGCCCTACATTTTCAAAATGATGCATGGGAACTTAACCCACGTGGTGCCCATTAAAGTCAATGCCAGCTCTCATGGTTTATGAGGTCACCAGAAGTCCTTGATGGAATTACACTCCCGTCCTGCAGGGCGGATTCTCTTGTATCAAAGATATAATCAAAGTCTATAAAGTCAACAAAAACATCTGCAGTCAGTTCACTCAGATTTGGATCCCGTATTTCCACTGGAAAGAGAGAAATGAGAGGGAAATAAATTACTGAACAATTGTTAGTTTAACAGCATGGCATGGGTCTTATGTTGATACATATTCCTGTATCGAAGGGGGAAATAATGTCTTCCTGTGGTCATGCTCGAGGCATCTAAATGAAAAGAGAAACACTGGGGAATATTCCTCAGAAAAACAAAAGGACATCCTGTGAGAGTGCAATTACAAAGTAATTCTTTAAGCATACCTAACAGCTATCATACAACATACCAAACACAGTATACTTGAAGAATAAATAGTCTGGGTTCTTTGTGCATCACATGCATTTTTAGAATTTGCTGTACTGGTGCACATATGTCAGTTTTGTATTTACTGGACTGAATCTTTTAATATCTATCAAAATAGTAACATTCAACTTCTAAAAATGAAACCTGGCACTCAATTTGCAAAAAGACTTTGCACATTGTTGTGTTTTAAAACACTCAGTAGTTAATAAAAGGCTGTGGTCTATTGGTGTATTGGTTTTCATATTCTCCCTGTTGGAATATGATCTTGCTTTAGCAATAAACTGATATGTTGATTGAATACTTTCCAATTCTCTGGGTTTCTAGTAGTGTTTCTGGGGATGTATCACTAGCAGAGCAGGGACTGCGCTAAAAGAATCTTTCTCGGAAAATGAAAAGCCATGGTACCTCTGGGGTCTCCTATGTAAGACAGAGTCATTTTCTTCAAAAAGTAGGTGTTTGTCAAACTGCATGATGATATTCATTGTTAAAACATGGACCAGAAAATTTCTAGAAATTTGTCCGCTTATCAAATATAGCCAAGATTCTGTCACAGTACGAAGTGTCCTAAGCTAGTTAAGAATTTAGGGAGCAATTTGTATGCACAGATGCATTAACACTTGCATACCTTGCAAACAAAGGTCTAGAAAGAAGCAGACATGCTTCATGAAAAAGATTTGCACAGAGCAAATAAATAATGTCTCTGAGACATATGGAAGTATAACACGCAATGGGATGAAGATTATCACCAGGTGTTTTCATGGGTGCATGGTGTCTGTGGTTTAATTAGGTTTCTATTACCCAAGGTTACCAGTGGGGTATGCTGGCCCTCCAAAAACATAAACAGTGCAAAACTTATTTTACAGCAGCCAACAAGATCAGATTAGATGTAGAAGGAAAAAAGCTGTTGTTTCAACATGGCACCTCTCCGAACTAGGGAAAATAGATGATACAAATACAGCCATACTGCTTCTTGATTCAGGTGACTTCACGCTTACTGCCCTACCTGTCTACAAGCTGGATAGGTCACCCACTGGATAAGTGTGAATTAACCATAAAGAGAATGCAGTGCTGTATCAAATGAATTTCTGTAGCAGATGTGGCGGCTATGGCAAAATTTCAGAAGCTTTGAAGGACCGATCCCAGCGGTAAAACAGCTTTTTATTTTCCAAGAATGGCTGATCCCAGTGGTACCACGGCTTTTCATTTTCCAAGAAAGATTCCTTTAACACAAGCTGGAGTATGTTTTCTTCTGTCTTTTGTTTTAGTTTCTGTTATTACTATTTTTGGGAAAGAAAAAGCATCAGGAAAGTTCAGAGTGGGGCAACTTTTTCATTACAGAGGATTGAATCACCCAGTAAAGGACAAAATTTACAGCAGGAATCCTGTGAAAGAAGCATTGTGTGTGTATGTTCACATCCAAACCTTATGATATAGCCTGTAATATTTTACTTTTTGCAGCCAGGCTGCTTCCCTTGCCTTTGCTTAAATGAGCAGTCAGTATATGCACAGCTGGTCTGGGCTATTCCCCCCTCCCATCATCTCTTCACCCCTCTGAACATCAAACTCCAGCTAAATTTTACTGATAAAGACAACATTAAGCAGAAGGAAAAACATGCATTCTTCACGCTGTACAGCTGAGCAGGGCTAAATGGCTAATAAAAAGTCCTGGGCAACAACTTTGAAATAGGGAAAGGGCTGGTGCTGTGGGTGGAACTGGAAGGAGAGGGAGGCTGGTGAAGGGAGGTCTGTCAGTCCTTGAGCTGGAGCCAATGCCAATCCCTCTACACAGTTTGAGCAACACTACCTCAAAAGTGCATGGTGATTTCTGCAAAGTGTTTGACTTCCATCTGAGGGAATTTTGTGTAAGCTGAGATCAAAGCCGTTTGAATTAGTTTTATAAACAACATAACGTAGGTAGGTATTTGACATAGGTAAATACTTTGTCAGCAGCATAGAATTATTAATTATGAATTTGCAATCTCTCAGCTTACACGTCTACTCTAATGCCCTAGTTCTGAAGAAGTATTCACAACCCTGATACAAAGGCTGGAGTATTACATAGCCCAGGATTTTAGCACGCATTTTAGAATGAAAATATTAAAATACCTATCATAGAATGGCCTGAGTTGGAATGTACCTTAAAGATCATCTAATCTCAAACCCCTTGCCATGGATCTTTCCCTAGACCACGTGTCTCAGAGCTCCATCCAACTTGAACACTTCCAGGGACAAGGCATCTACAACCTCTCTGGGAAACCTGTTCCAGACCCTCACAACCCTCACAGTAAAGAATTTTTTTCTAATATCTAATCTAACCTTAGCTTCCTTCAGTTTAAAGCCACGCCCCCTTGTCCTGTCACTACATGCTCTTGGAAAAAGTCCCTTTCCATCTTCCTTGTAGGCTCCCTTCAGGTCACAATTAGAACACTCCAGAGCCTTCTCTTCTCTAGGCTGAACAATCCCAGTTCTCTCAGCCTTTCCTCATAGGAGAGATGCTCCATCCCTGATCAACTTGGTGACTGTCCTCTGGACTCACTCCAACAGGTCAATGTCCTTCCTGTGCTTGGGACCCCAGAGCTGGATTCAGTATTCCAGGGGAGACCCCACCTTGACTATAGGTGTTGAGAGATTGCAAGTTCTTAATTAGTAAGTCTATGCTGCTGGAGCTGTCACTTAGGCTAAAGCCATGAGCTGCTTCAGCCGTGCCCTTCCCAAGGAGCTGCGTCACCCGTGCCTGGGCTGCGGCCGCGGGCGCGCTCTCCTGTACCGAGCTCCTCCTTTCCTTCCCGTCACCCTCGACCGGCTGGGGCGGTACAGGATCATGCAAACCCTCGCCGTTCCAGCAGGCCAGCGCCGGGAAGCAGGAGGCCGCCGTTCCCAAAGCATCCAGGTGTGAGGTGTGCCAGCCCGGCGGAGCCGCCGAGCCGGGCCCTGCGCCGCCACCCAGCGCGGCCGCCAGGGGGCGCCCGAGCGCGGCCGCCCGTGCCCCGCGCCGGGATCCGGAGCGGGGAAAACATGGAGCGGCTTCGGCAAGCTCCATGGGGAGGGCAGGTTGGCGGACACTGACATCGAAGCCATCGCAGGGAAAAGTCCAGCGCTCGGCCGGCACGTTTCGGGGGAGGCAGAAACGCAGGGAAAGCCGCCGCGGAGGGTGCCCGTTTGAAGGCTGATTAAAACAGCTCCTCCCATGCAAAGCCCTCAAGTCGCAAATGGAGTGGATATCGGGAATGCTTGCTAATAATTCTGCAGAGATCTGAAATGAAAACGTCTTTTTAAGTCACAAGTAGAGGAAAAATAGCCGAGGAAAGGCTTTCCTTTTTCTTGCTGCCATTCTAAACCCATGTTTCCTTCAGAAATGTTATCTACACTTTTCTTATTCAGCGTGTTTTGATTAATTATTTTTTTTCTCCTTCCAATGATTGACACATAACAGATGCATGAAAACAGATTGATGTAATTTTTGAGATTAGGACTATAAAACAGGAAAATCCAAATTAATTCTTCAGTTTTAAAATAAACAAACCAACAAACAAAACAAAACAAAAAAAAAACCACGCAAACAAAAAAATCAAACAAAAGAACCACCACCATAACTCAGAAAGATATTAATTATTAGGAGGAAAAGTAACTCATGCTTTCCTGTTAAGTTATAATATGAATGGTAGCATTTTGAACTCTTGGCCTAAAATAGTTATATTGAGCTTTGATCCATAGGACGTTAACAGACGGGAAGCAGAGTAGTGAATTGGGATGAATTTAATAGTATCCAGAGATAGAATAATTAACTCTTATGGTGCCTATTAGCAGCTAGGGTCTGAAGAAAAACACTTTATAAAAATAAAGCCAGAAAGGGAAAAAGGCCATTTCTGAATATTGTTAGGTAAATAAATTATTTGAGAGAAGATTATGACATCCTTCCTTAATATGAGTCATGAAATGAAGGCCAAGTTTGTCTTCCTTATTATCCACCAAAGAGGATCACTGTTTGCAAACAGGCTGAATCATTTTAGGCCAGCAGTTAACTGTCCCTGCTCACTCATTGAGGTTTTATTGTCTTCTCATATTAGCAAGCTTTTCAGTAAATTTACACTTCTCATAATACATGTATGAGTACATGGATTAATGAGCCTTTTGAGTCATAAGTGCTTCAGATGCTTTTCTTTCTTTTTAGCTATGTTTGTTAGCTAGATATCAAATACTGTTTGGTTCACACAAAAACTAGGTCTGTGTAGGCTGGCTCAGCAGAGGATGTAGCATTGTTATACTCCCTGATTTACTTCTGAGTGTCCACATCAGTTCATACTGCCCAACATATCGTGTCTTCCTTGCTGTAACAACCACCTAAGCTCAGGCTGTCTATAAATGCAGCACCTTTGTGGCTGTTGAGTGAAACTAATACTGCTCTAGGAAGGAGTCTGAAAATAGCTTTTTTTGCCCAGTAGAACTTAGGTGAGACTTAGAAAGAGTGTATTGCCCAAAGCACAGTTAGGGTCAAGTGCTGAAACACATGGTGGCTGTACTCATGTGTACCTTCCTGTTTAATTGCCATGTGAATCACTGATCTGTTCACACAAAAGCCACTGAAATGCCTGAAAACAACATGCAGGACATATTCCATAGTTAACAGCCTATAGACTGAGAGGTAAACTAAAATGATTCTGTAAACAATGGAGAGATGCTCGTTACATCAAAAGAAACAGCACTTCATTTTCAAAGGCTAAAACATCAGCTCAGGTGACAATGTCTTTCAAAGTGTAGAGTAGATATTAACCCGCTTCACCAGAGCTATGCAAAACCTCAGAAAGATGTACTTCTCATGATTATGCATTATATACCAAAGGGAAAGGAAGGAAGGAAGAAATCTCCCCAGCCTTTCTGCAAATGCATACAATAGAACTCATTGAAAAGCCTCTCGGTATGTTGCAGTACTGAACAGTAAATCAATGTAATCTGAATTTCTGCAGTAGCAGGAAACTTTCCAAATGATCGCTATAAATGGAGCACATGTTTTACGTATAGGTTACTATTTTTGGCAGTCCATCAAACTCCTTTGATCTGTGGACAGTGGGGTTTCATCCAGCCAGCAGGACAAGAATAAAAGGTCCATATTCTGCCTTGTGCCAAGATCCACGCAGAGCAGGAGATGGGGAGCTGGTTATGGTCACACAGCTCTACGGCTGCTCCTGTGTCAGCCTGAGCTCCAGCAGAACTTAGATAAGCTTGTGTAGTTCAAGTACACCCTAACTAATCCCAGCCTGTTTCAGTCCCTGAGATGTACCCATTAAGAACCCAGAGCACTCTGTTTTATTTCTGTGGGTCTCTCAGTCTTTCCCTGTGCCAGCATGGGGAGAAGAATTGGCACAAGAGCTGTTTATACCACCTTGCACCGGCTGCATGGCTCCCTACACAGGGAACGTCCCCCAGGGCCAGTTAAGACAGCGCCCTGCAACACCTGCACAATACAAAGTGACGGAAACCAGCACAGAGAGTCTGGCCTGTGAGTCCTCAAAATGGAAAAAGGCAGATGAAAAAAAAAACACACACCAAGGCAAGGGAAACCAGGCATCACATGAGGATTAGAAAGAAAAGACCAGAACGAAAATTTATAAAATGGGGCAAATCACTTCCTGACTGCAGCAGAGCTGAACTTCAAAAAAGACCCACTAAGCCCACAGCATTGCTGCCCAGAATGGACAGTGTCTCAGTGTCCTTCCTCTCCTCAGGTTCCTCATCAAAGATGATGTCAAGATTTATTTCTGAAACAGTTCTGTGAGTTTAAACTAGCCCTCAGTCCACTGCAGCCTCCATATAAAGGAATGAGCAGTGAAATGTTTTGCCACACATGGATAATGCACAATGGGACACAAGTGTCCAATAGCCATGATTTTGTGGATATCCAAGTTGGTTCCAACTATAGGGAGAGGCCAGGGTTGACAAAGAGAATTACGAATATCTAGTTTGCCCACTACATTCTGTTTTGTTTTTTTCTAACCCTGAAATTAATTACACTCGTGGCATATATATAAAATACATTTTCATTAGCCCGTCATCAAAGAGCACAAATCCTAAATCTCCTCTGCTGTTCTGAGTGACATATTTCAGGAATAACTACTCAGAAATAACTGCTGTAGATGTGTCTGGCTGCTGAACATGAAAGTATGGGTGCTGCTGACTGCCTGGCAGCTGGCCCAGCATTTAACCCTGCTGTTTTAAAATGTCGTAAAATAAGCACAATTTAATCTTTTGAAACCTTTTGGTCAGTGACTGTGATTTCCGCAAAAAATGACTTCAAAGGAAAGACAGGCACCTTTGTTGATGCCTTTTTAAGCAGTCATGAGTTCCAAATTATTTTAAAAAAGGGAAGCAGAAACCTCAAAGTGTGTAACACCTCCTCAGAATTAGATGCTGAAGCGATATGTAAACTGGGCTGTAAAAATCGATCCTCCACTAGTGATGTGGCTCAGAATGATATAATTAAAAGATAATGTCAATGGAAAAAGAATATCATCATAGACTAATGGGCTCCTCCTGACACATAAATACCACAGCTAAACCTCTATTTTAATGAAAAAATACCACTTAGAAGCCAAGTAATTTTATTTTCAAAGCAGGATGTGTTGAAAATGTTCTATTTCTGTGGCTGTATTTCTGTTTTGCCAAATGTCTGACAGAATTAACACTTCCACCTTGCAGTCTTCACGTAATACACAACATTCCCCTGCTCCTCTAAAGCACCAGGCTTTACCTGTGCAAAAAGCAGCTGACTTCTGCAAATAGTGTTCCTTTTTGTTAGTAAGTTGCAGTCTTAATATAGACTGAAGGTTTTGTTTCCAAACTTAGTTGCAGAAAAAAATATTCATATTTAATTTTTTGACATTCAACTTGATTTAGGGAATGTGAACATTCCTAGGCATGAGACTGTTTAGGGATGAGGTGACTGTTTTTCACCCCAGTCGAAGTTGAGTTAAAAATACCCTCTAAACACATCAGAGAGAAAAGTAATGTGAAGATACCTTGAATAATTATTAAACATATTTCCAATCTGCATCACATTACTTTTAGCTTCACAAAAAAACCCAAAAAACAAAAAAGTAGTCTTTCTTCTGTTCTTCTCAGATTGGTTTGGAAGAAATGCCTTTTGACATTTCAGTATTAAAGCAGAGTGATATGAAGAGCATTTGATCCATCACTGTATGCTAGGATGCTTTGAAAATGCCTACCAGATGTGGCCCTCAAAAGTCCTAGGCATCTTCTGCTTAGTTCCTGGCTTTAGACCAGTCTGAGGAAAGAACTGGCTGATGAGCTGCTCAGAGCAGGCTGATCTGGATATGATCTGGATGACTGTTGTCACCAACAGAACTTTAAAATCAAAAAGAGAAGTGCCTTGCAAGACAAGGCGCCTCCAGGATTAGGCAGCAGCCAAGCACAGGTTTCTGGAGAGCACTTTTGGATGCTGTTCCACCTACATCCTGCCTTAGGTGCCTAAGTCCTTTACTAGAGCTAGCCAGAAAGGCTAGATTCCCATTGAAGTCTGGAGAAGGATTTACATTAACTTAAGTGGATTGGTTTGGGCCTTAAAATGAGAACCATGTGTACATCCTTATGAAGAATCTGGTCCCTTCTGTTTATTCATTGTGACTTCTTGCTGTATTGAACCGTTCATACACACTAATCCACAAATAATATGTCAAAAGATGTTTTGGAGGATAAGAGAGTTGTGGACTTTCGTGCCTGTAGTCTGTGCTATTCTGCGCTGCTCTGGCTGTACAGCACCCACCCTGGCTAACAGGCCAGTCAAGCCACATACACCGTTCAGGTCATACATAAGCTCTAATTGTATTACTCGTCTGGCTCGTCCATACTTTTCCATGGAGCTGAAGGAAAGGAGAGCATATGGAATAGAGAAGCAGGAAAACTAATGAATGAAAGAATATAACTTTCAGGGTTCTGGCAGTGTTTTCACATCCATATTTTGCTCCACTCCCCTGAGGTCACAAAAAGCAAATGGCATATTCATTTCCTTCCATCTGTGCTATTCTGAACAGCAAATGGGAACTAATATCTAAACTTTCCTAATAAGCAGGGGTGGGAGGAAAGCTGGGTAATAATTAGCTACTGGCTAGCAATGCCTTGTAGATTATGTGACTTTCGGAGTGATGCTCATTGTAGACACATTTTTCTTCTTCCTTTTCCTATTTTGCAATGACGCAACGCTTTTAAATTAAAAATTTTAAAAAGCCCAAATTCTTCCCAAATCCTACCCATCGCACATGAAGCAGCGGGAGCAGATCCGTGCAGAGCCAGGCTGGCGCTGTCCCAATTTTTACATGCAATTCCATGTAAACACTGGGACGCGGTGGCTGGCCAGGAAGCCCTGGTGGTGTTGGATGTGTGGCGATGGCCCCCCCTTCCCTGGGGAGAGGCTCAGCTCCAGCTGCAGCTGCCTCCCCCCTGCCGCTGCTGGCAGGGCCTCCCCGCCGCCCCGGCAGCTCGCTCCCCCCGCCCTGGGCCGCAGAAACCAGAATTTAGTGACCTGGCGATGCAGCAAATAAATAAATGAATGGAGCTGGAGAGCTTTCTGGAGAGGCCTGCGGGCCGTGCTTCCCAGAGCGAAGGAGAGGAAAAGCGCTTCTGTAGGCGTCTGGCTGGCTGGGTTCCTGTCAGAATAATGATTTCAATGTTACCGTGATTTCACCAAGCGGCACGCTGGGCCTTGGTAGGCAATTTTTTACAGTTGTGAATGTAAATAAGACATTTATTTAAATTGAACCTCTATTGTAAAGAGAAAATATAAGCTGGGAGGAAGCACTGCTGCTTGAGCTCTACTGGATTGCAATGCAGTTATGCATCAGGGAGCAGGACAGGTCTTGCACATCACTCAGGCAGCACTGGCCAATATTTGCATTTAGAAATGTGGTTCGAGGACAATTATTCTGCTACCAACGTGGTTAGCAAGGCAGCTCTTACACCTTGGCTTCCAGTCTGTAAAATGAGCATAATGATCATGACCAGAAAAAAACCCAGAAAAGACACTTGAGGGATATGAAAACCCTGGACACATAGTAGGAAGGAAACAGATTTCTGCTCCATAACAATATCCACATTTCTGAAGAAAAAAAAAAAAACAACCATGCAAAAATCCAACTTGAAATCCTGACATATTTCCTTAACTAAAAGTCTTCTCCTGAGCAGCACTATACTTATCTCATCCTAAAAGATTTCATTTGTGAGAGTATTTATAAGTTTTATGTTTCACTTAGTTTCTTTTCCAAAAATACAAAATAATTTCAAGCCAGAGAAGCAAGACACTATTTTTCAAAGAGAATGAAAATAAACAGTTTTAATCAGTGAAAATTTCTTCTAGATTTTTAATGTCAAAAAATGCATCCGAACCCTTTTCTGTGGGGAAGTTTCATTTTCAACCAACTCGCATTTATTTTCCACCTAACCTAATCCAGTAGTATTTTGTACCCAGGTGCTGGCAAACCTCTGCTGGCTTTTTTTGAGCTTGATGAGTTTCTACCGGTGCCTTGATGCCTAGGAAACACCACTTTACCGCTATGGCAAAGACTGCCTGAGTTTAAAAATGAGGGTGGTTCCTGCCTTTCGTTAGGCCACTTTTTTTTTTTTTTTTTTTTAATTTTAAAAACATTTCCCCTTTATTTTCATGGTAAAAGGTATTTTCAATATTTTACAAGAAAATACTGAATGTCCTTATTAGCTTTAGGTCATAAATGCCACAAAACAGATTTAAAAACTGGAATAAACCCAACATAAATGCTTACTATTGGTGAATATAAGGGCATACAAAACAGGGCAGTAAAGTCACTATACAATATCAGTAAAACCATTAAAAAAATCTGGAAAAACATCAAGATGGCTGGCCTCTTTGTAGTTTCAGCACAGAAAAAAAAAAATGAGCCTTATTTCTAAATATTTTCCCTAGTGGGAAATAACAGCTTAAAAATAATCCCAGATGTATTCATTTGTGTAACATTTTTCTGCTTGCAACATATAGGCATGGAAAAATTATTGAACGTTTCAATTCTGGACTTGTATTTTAAAAATGTCAAGCTTTTGAAAAACAGCATAATTTCCTTAAAAGCTATTCATTTACCTGGAATGTTGGCCAGCAGGCGTACATTATGGACTTGGTTTAGCTAAGATTGAAAAATTGCCCAAAGGCAAAAGAGAAGTAGGCAATTTTTGTGGCTCAGATTATAGCCCCACACAAAATACAGCTGAGTTGATTTTTGAACCGGCATATAAAAGAATTCTGCAAGTATGTGATCTTTAAAGTGACCAAAAGCTATCAGGTTTTTAAAAAGATCAATGATTGTTATTTTCATGTTGTCTTCTTTACAATCAAAATCTGTATCCTGAGGTACAAGCAATTAGAAAACTCTTATTAAATGGCTACTGAAAACAATAAAAAGAATAGCAATCGAAACCCATAAGTAATATTTTCCAAAGAAGAGTAGATGAAGGAATGTTTCTGTTTTCTCTACAAAAGAATTTTTTTGCTAAAATGTAGATTTTTTATTGAGTAGATAATATTATTGGGTACATGTTAAAAAGACTACACATCCCACATGCACTCAAATCTTCAGGAAGTTGTCTTGCTAAAGGAATCAGTTTTCTTTTGTAAAATCTAGACTGTCATCTTGAAAAGTTTTTTTTCTGGATAACATTTACAGCCCATTTTCTGTGACTAATTTCTGTGACAGGCAGTAAGTAATGTAACCATGTATAGGTGGCTACAAATAATTTTAACAGGTTGGACTTATGGGGAGGCCGGGGTGGGGGGGTATTCCCCTCTATATATATGAAATCTATTTTTATTCAAGTTAGAGTCTTTAATAAAAATAAAGTCAGTGAAAATTCAAGGAATTAATTTATTCATCAAGAGCCAAAGGTACAGATACGGGAACAGGTAGAGTAGTCATACCAGTGCACATCAACCCTTTAGGGCTGAGGACAATGCCTGTACTCTGACAGAAAGAGCCAAGCTCATGTTGAACCAGCCAGTTCCAAGAGCAGACTGTTGCTGTATCAGTGTAATGCTCTGTGTGAGCTGAGGAAGTGAACAAGGCTGAGTAGTATGCACATAATGCCCTATGACCAGAGCATGATTATCTGTGCAGTGTCCTTGTCCTGGAGAGCAGGGCCAGTCTGCCTGGAGGCTGCCTGAGGAAGTTCAATGCAACACATGTACAGCCGTAAGGAGCACAGTGATCCAAGGGCCATGCAGTCCATTCTGTTCCCACTGAACTTCTCTGCTTTTTATTTGAGCAGAGTGGAGTTTTTAGAGTCCCATAGAGGCTACCCTTCAGAAAATTTAGGGCCACCAAGATGATTAGAGGAATGGAGCACCTCTCCTGTGAAGAAAGGATGAGAGATCTGGATTTGTTCAGCCTGGAAAAGAGAAGGCTTCAGGGAGACCTAACTGGGGCCTTCCAGTAACTGAAGGGAGGCTACAAGAAAGAAGAAGAGAGACTATTTGCAAGAGCATGTAGTGACAAGTGGGAATGGCTTCAAACTGAGAGAGAGTAGGGTTAGATTAGATATTAGAAAAAAATTCTTTCCTGTGAGAGTGGTGAGACACTGTAACAGGTTTCCCAGAGAAGCTGTAGGTGCTCCATCCCTGAAATGTTCAAGGCCAGATTGGATTGGGCTCTGAGCAACCTAGTCTAGTGAAATGTGTCCCTGCCAACAGCAGGTGGCTCGGAACTAGATGATTTTCAAGTCCCCTTCCAACTCAAACCATGCTATAATTCCATGTTTCTATTTTTCTACTATTCTATGAAGTGGGATTGCTGCATGGCTGGCAATATCCAGCTGGCTGGTTATTTCATGAAAGGTGCCCTTTCTCCTTTTGGTGTGCAGACGGCTGCTACTCATGCAGTCTCCCTCAAATGCAGAGCATTAGAAGGAGCTTGAGACACAAGGTAGAATATCTCAGAGCGCTTTTGATACAACATGACAGCTTTCCCTGGGTGAAGTGAATGTTCATACTTGGGTGAAATGAATGTTCATACTTGGGTCACGTGTGATATTGCAATGTTGTCCATCAGCTTGGGGAACAGTGGTGGTAGTGTCATAAGTGGTGTATTCTCTTTTCTTCACAAGATGTAATACATCTTCAATGACAGCAAAATTTATTTCTTGGTATTTCACATTGCTCTCTGTGTCCTACTGGCAACAAACAATGGCTCAGCTGTACCTCTCCTTGCACACGTGCTTCAGGAAGTTTTTGAAACAGCCAGTCAAAGTGGGAAGACTAAACTCAGGGTCAGAGCTTCTATACCTGTAACACAATCTCAAGAAGAAAACATGAAGAAGATGGGCTGATTTTTCTGTGCTACTGAGCTCTCTACTACAGCCAGAAAAGAAAAAAACACTGGAAAAGTACAGCCAGCAAGGTCTTAATGTACAACTGGTGAAGCTGGCAGAGAGGTTCTACTTGATGCCCAGGAGAGCAATCATGCCAAAAACCTGAGACACATAAAAATGCTGGGTGTCCCCAGCTTCCAGCTGCAGGTAATTAGCCTATCTTAAAAGTCAGATCAATAAATATCTCATTGCAAATTAAAGAAAGAGAATTTGTGTAGACATCTTTGTTGGACCCCTGCAGAGCAGTTGCAGGTGTCTTGGCAGATGAGGGAAATCAGATACGTGGCCTCTGGTTATATTCTAAGTATAACTTGGTTTACTTACACGTATAAATAAGTACTGGAACAGAGAAAATCAAACAGCATGCAAGTAATTCCCTTGTTCAAGAGTCTCAGCTCATCACTAAAATTGGGATTACAAGCGACAATTACACCTGAAGAACAGATTTTAATACGCGATCAAAGCAAAGAGCAATCTCACCTTCTGATAACACAGCTCCCTTCACACACAACTGTATACACAGACATGCAAATTAAAAAAAAAATGAGTATATAATCCCAGGAATATCTACTTGCATACTTAAAAAAAAAAAAAAAAAAAAAAAGGAAAAAGTAGTCTGGAAGATTGAAACGGCACCATCTGGTGACACCTGCCACATGGTATGAATGGCTCCTGAAGCTACTTTTGTTGTTTGAAGCTTTGTGAAACAGCCTGGTGTATGAGCATAAAAGCCTTTAACAGAAAACTCTTGATTAGCCACTGCTTTTTTCATTCTGTTGCTATAGCTTGCTGTAAAGACAATTGTAGACAGGCATGTGGATTCAGATACTTCATTCAGAAATTACCAGACTAAATCAAGTTATATATATAAGACTCACCTCAGTCTAATTTATAGTTCAGCTCAGACCATTGAACTTGCAAGTAAAATTTATGGGGGAAGAGCAATAAATTAAATTGCATAGAAACATAATTTTTGTCGTCCAGTTACATGTACATTTCGATTTAACACATAAAAAATGGAGTATAATACTAACTTGTTAATAAAATGTGCACAGCGCTGACATGTAAAAACAGTTTTATAATTGGTTGGTCCACTCTGTTAGCCTTGTTGACAACACTAAATTTTCAAAACCCTGCATTAGTAACGTTGAGCTAACATTATAAATGCAGAAAGCTCATAAATGCATACAACAGAAATTCATTTGGCCTTTGATTTTTCTCTTTTTGGGTGTCTTTAAAGTGAAAACTGTAAAATTACCACGTAATAAAACCCAGTACACTGAACACTAATTGCCCATTTATAAAAAGCTCTTTTCCTCCAATCATGTAGGTGTGAGGCATAAACTTCTTGGGTTTTACGGAGCTGCGATTTATACTTTCAGTTCTGTTTCTCTCTGTTGCATTTCATCTTAAGCTTATAAAAGACGAGCTGGATTTTATTAATCTGCATCAGCATTCATTGGACATTAAATCTACGAAGATCCCTACAGGGTTTTAATTGTGGCTGAATTGCCAACAATAATTGGGCCTCTGACTAAGCAGGGAGAGCAGGCCACCCTCACTGCCGGGCACAACTGCAAGCTCCAGCACCAGCCACGATAGCCCACTTTGTCAGCCGCCCGAAGGGAAGTTGTCAAGCCTGGGACCCTGCTGCTTTATTCCTATAACTATGTTTTAGAAACACCTCACAAGTGGAATTGTGGTTGCCTCATCCAGAAAATGTGGAAAGGATTAATGTGGCATGTAAAACAAATCACTCCTGAGCTCAGCTGAGAAAGTGGGTATTAAAAGCACTCCAGTCAAAAGAGCTTTAGTGAAAGGGTCATGGTGATATACAGTCAGCACATGTTGGGCTGGTAAAGCTGCAGGGTGTTTGGAAATGGTAATGGTCCATGGGTGTAAATTCTTTCAAGACCTCTTAAAGGCACATGTGTTTCTTGAGCATGTTCTCCAAACAAGGACCTGTTATAGGTTAGATTCACTGGAGCTTTTAAACTTTATTGATTGGTTTGTGGTATTCCAGGTTTGCTTACTGGTTTGTTGGGATTTTTTTTAATGCTGTTGATAAACAGAGAAAACTATCATGACTTAATATAATACTTATAAATCTATAAACTATGTTGTATGTAGCTTTATTGTAATGTATTTCAGAATGTGTTCTTTCTTTTCTCTATGCCAGTAATCACTGGACTCACAAGAGTTAAGGGTCTATCAACATTTCTTTTATGAATGCAGGTTTGTTAAAATGCCTGTAGTTTTAAGGATAAAAAAGTCAGACCCTTAACTTTGACATAATATTTAGAGTGTCTTTTAATATGTTTATAACATTTGTAACATAATATTTCCTAAAGTTATTAAAAAGATGTTTCAAGACAGCTTTTCTTGTAAGGCTGAGAAGACTTACAGTGCTTAGCAAAAGCTTTATTTTACAAGTTATTTTTTTCATTAGGAGTTTCACTGTGATTTAGCACTACGAATAAAAATGTGATAACATATATGTACCATGTAGCCCTTTTTTTTCCCCAAAAAAATGCCACTATAAGACAAAAAGGTCCAGAAAGGGTTTTTAAACAACAACTCACCTTGACTTCTGTCAAAAATGTGAGGGCTCAGTAATTTCGTACATTAGGCCCTCTGTGCAAGGATCACTTCACTTACATTTGAAATGGAGCCATTTCTGAGAAGCATGTGTCAGGTGTTGAGCAGAACACAACCACATCTTTATACAGACTGAGTGGCTGAGAAGTGGAACTGAAAAAGAAAAATGTATCTACTTGCTACAGTACTTGCCATGATATAATTAAAACCACTAATAATCACTTCCAACATGCACCATTCAGTTGAGAAGGCATCCCTGCAGCAAGTGGCCTGCATTCAATTCTAAGGAAGCTTGTTACAGTCATGGTCCAAAAGCCAGTATTTTAGGATTTGGCCAACAGAATGATGTTTTCGTTAAGTACACTAGAGATTAGGTTTTTTCAGTCTTATTTCTGAATGTATTTGTTTTTACACAAGGCCACTGTTAATTATTTTATGTGGTTATTTAACCGGTGTTCACTACAACAGACTTGAAAGCAAAAGCACAGAGTGCAGTTACATGATGTGGTAGGTGAAAACATTTGTTCTGAATAATAATATTTAATTGAAATCGTATTTAAAAACACTGAAGAGTTGTTTTCATGCAAACCCCCAGGACTGTTATGAACAGAGGCCATGGTTAAATGATCAAAAACCTACTTAGTCAAGTTAAAACAAATAAATAAAATAACATATGACCTTGGCAAGATTTGGGTTCTGTGTAGCTTCTGGTTCAGTGCCTCTGTCTTTGGCTCCAGCTACAACCATGACTACAAATATTGTTTCACAGGCTTCAGCAATGACACCATTTGTTACTTTTGCTTAGTACGGCACTGGTGAAAGTCAAGATCAGTAGTTCTCCTGCAACTTTTGCACCATGCCATGAGGTTCCAACCATAAAGCAAAGGGGTACATGGTAGATATGATGTCACTGTCTGGCATCTTCATGGAAATTAGAAAGCTTTGGCAATGCTGAACTTCAAAATTAAGTTTCCTGTCCTTTTCCCCTTCAGGAAGGTGAAATGGGATGTGCCTGTAACCAATCTTGAAACAGATGTCATGTAACTACTTGGGTAAACAGCTAAGTTAAGTGGCCAAGACACAATTAAATGTTTTCTGAGACACACAGTCTAAAAAGGAAAAAAAAAAAAGGTTCATAGCACACATGGGTTGTTGTAATGTCATTGTTCCACTTTGCAATGATGTGCAGGAAACTGGACAACACTGTAATCTGTAAACCAAATTATTGGTGTTCTGCCCAAACATTTTAAAACCCAAACACCTGCAAGGAACAGGCAAATATTCAGAACAGAAGATTAGTCCTTCTGGGTTTCTTTACCCTTAAAAAACAAAAAAATAAATGAAATAAATATAGTTTATGAAATGTTGTTCTTTAAACTTCCTAAGCTACAGGGCATTTTTTTCCAGGAGTATACAGTTGCTTTGTAAAAGTAAAAGTTTCCTGTACCTAGGAAAGAAGACACTGCTTACCTTTTGTTTCAGTTCTCATTTTATAACAGTCAGTCTTGCTAGCCTTCATACTAAAAGCTCAAATCAACTGTTTTGCTGAAACATTGTGGGTTTTTAAAGTTGAAGTCTTAAAAACAACAGCTTTATAAGTTAAATTCCTACTTGCATCAGCTCTCAAATTTTGTTTCATTTTGAGAAAAGTCTGCTCTGTCTCAAATCTAAAACTGTAGATTCAGATCCAAAGAGTTTTTTCAGTATGTTTATCATCAAATCTGTGAGACTATTCAAAGCTAAAGAATAAACTAGAAGAAAGAAGAAGAATATAGAAGTTCTTATTTTCTTCTTTTCCTGTCAGTAAGGATATAAAAATTTGTTTTTAATTTAGTATAATTCATTGAAAACCCCATCTTTCCTTTCTGTCTTAGAAGACAATCCAGAAAATATCCAAGAAAATAATATAAATAGTAAATAGATTAAATAGAATGTTATTTGTTTATGTCCTGAAGATGATCTTTCTTACCCAGAGACAAACTTTAACTATGCTGTGTTGCTAACCTGTGGTTCTTTAAATAGCTGGAATTTATCAGAAATTTCACTGCCTAAAAGAGTTAATTTGGACAGAAAAATAGAGGGCTAATGAGCTCTCTGTGCCGCTCATTACTCAGCTGTTCAAGTTCTGACCCACCACCCTCAGCCCCCAAAACTGGTTTAATGTAGAGTGAGGCTTAAAGCACCAAAGTGTTCCTAAAATTATTCATTCTCTGACTCTTCTTCAGAAGTGCCTCAAACATTAGTAAGGACTAGGGCCTTGCTATGCTAGGAAATGTACAAATATTAACAAAACAAACATTATTTGCTTTGAAGAGCAGATGGATTGAAGGTCTTCTAGCAATAACAGTCATGGTGGTTATGCCCTCTTAAATGGGAAATCAGGTAAGAAGATGAAAAAAAAGAATCAAACAAATCTGGGATTTATTTTCCTCTCAAGTTAGAAAAAATCAGGGTCTTGTTTTGCTCTGCACATCCAGCTTGTTCAACATGGCTTTGACATGGGCAGACCAAGAGTCAAGGTTGAATTTTTTGTAGGCCTATGAGCAAAAGTGAATGGTACTTAGAGAAAAATGAAAGAACAAAATGCAAAAGGGAGTATAACAACAGGGAGGGGGAAATAGCTGAAAGGGGAAGGAGAAAATTCTTTAGGATAAATTATTCTGAATAAATCATTTACATTTCAAAAAAAGGTATATTAGGGAAAAACTACTCTGTGTATAATTTATCACAAAAACTGTCTAACTGCCCTGTTTAACAAAGGTCTCATGCTTCTTTTTAAACTTATTCTAGAAAAATATATAAATATTTTATGGATTCATTTTCTTTGAATTTTAAATTCGATGTATTTGGTTGCATATTTTTCCTTCCTGTTACGTTTTTTTGTATTAATAGAGGAAGAAGACTGTAACCCCAAGGAAGTCTTCACCTGGACCTAAAAAATATGCTTTGATCCTAAAACAACACACCTTTTTTTCCCAAAAAAATTTGAACAAAACTTTTCTCAGCTTTTCCAAGAAACAAAAAGGGCAAAACTAAATTCATATCATCACAGAAGCAGCAAAATATGTAAGCTATCTCACATTTCCAGTGACTTATGTGGGATTGTCCTTGTGTCAGCCATTTCATGAAGGACATGGACACCACCTAGCAACCCTGTCCAAAGCAAAAGAGAAGGTGGGAAGAAGGCAAATGTCCACTTTCTTCTTGCTGTTATTGCTCACAAGCTGCTGCCAGTGCTCTTTCCAGACAGTTTTTTCTGTGTGGTCTTTTCCGCACTTTCCATGCATTTGCCACATTTTGCCCACAAAATCTCTCTCCATCTCCACAAAAAATGCTGCACAAAGGGCATGAGCACACACCACTCTAGAAACAGTCTGATAATATACATACACGTGTGTTTGCTCATGTGTTGAAAACATTTATGAGAGCCCTCCTATGTTACTCCTGCTTTCTTATTCACAAATGTCATACCAGGCATATTATCATAATTAAGTATTAACAATCAAATTACCTGTATATTCTGCTATTCATACATTAAATCCATCAGTCCTGAAGCAATCTCAAAATGTCATTCTCTACCTCTTACTGGCTGTGGATTTTGCCATCATAAGAAACAAAATCCTGGGTAAGACTACGGACAGACTAACCAGCTCTGTCTTCTAAACAAAAGCGAGCAGACAGAGTAGGCAAGTGCCTCCACTAACAACTTTGAGCAGCAACTTTCAGGCAAACAAAAGGAAACACTTTTCATTACAATGTACAATTAAATCATGGAACTCATTACCACAGGATGCTGCAGAAGCCAAAAGTATACCAGGGTTCAAAAGGAGATTAGACTAATTCACGAAGGATATGTCTATCAGTGGCTATTAAGCACGGTGATCCGGATGCCCTCTGGCGAAAAGGAAGTCCCTAACCCACTACCTACTGGAAGCTGGGAGGGATATCATGGGAGGACTTTTTGCATAGTTATTTTTGCTTGAGTATATAAAAACATTATTTTAATTGAGCACCTCACAGAACTGTTTAGTTCTCGTATTCACAGTTCTTATTCCTACTTTACCACACAAATGTTTGCAATGTTCCTTTTAGAGGTCCTTTTTCAGCAACTTCAACATTATATTAGTCCTTTAGAAACAAAACAGTAATTTATTTTAACACATTTACCTGATGTTATTCATCCAACTTGTAGAAATCTCCCTACCTTTGTAAAGCCGCAACATCAGTTCCCAGAAACCTGTTAAGTATAACTGAAATAAAATGTGATATGTGCACACCTGTACAGCAGATGACTATGCTAAAAGTGATTAAACAGCATTTTTTTGTGTTTCTTTTAATTTGGACCTTACTCCCTTAGAAGAGTAGCAAGAAGTTTTTAGAGCCAGGACCCCTCTGAGTTTTCTGAAGCTGAGGATGCAGCACTTGATTTTACAAACGGAGAACTGATAATTGTTAGACCTCAAAGAAGACATACCATTCCAAAGCTCCTACAGTAAAACTTCTCTTCCCATGATCTTCCATTTGAAATGTGTTTGTCTCCATTTATATTGCAATTATGTTCTAATGCAAGATACATTTAGAGTGTAAATATCAAGATTAAATCTACCTTGAAAACACAGGCTGAATCAGGTTTATAGCCTAGAGGCAAGTTGTGAATCCCATAAAGCATTGTTTGAGGGACCTGGTTAGTGTTCTATACACCTGCTTAATGTTTTTTTTTTCATAGTCACAAATGTCAAACTGCTCACTAACGCATTGAGGTTTGAATGACAGCCATGCACTGGAGCACCAGTTATGTTTTTTCACTACCAAATTGGACTATAAATGATGAAAAAGAGGTCAGAAAGGAAGTATGGAAGCATACAAATTTGAAAGGGGAAACTGCTAATAGTCATAAACCGTGTGCAATCAAAGGACTGGCAAGTCATTGTGAATTACCTGCTCCATGAATTACTGATCTAACTGCATTATGATATGGAATTTTCTAACTCCTTTCATCTGGGGTGCAATGGCTCCTAACAGTTCCCAGATCAAAAGCACGACTGCCAGTGAAACCAAGGAGAAAAAGCCCACAACACTGACTTTCATTATGAGCACTTATTTGTTAAACTTTTTTTAATATGCAGGCTTCACTATTTATCGATTCACTCATTGGATGTACTGTAAGTGTGCCACCTACCAAATTTGGGGAAATAGCACAGAAATGATCAGCAGTGTCATACCCCAGTGCAAGTTAAAGCTTGTAAGCATGCACACATAAACACTCATAGCTTGTATATTCCTCCACAGGTGGTAAAATGCAGAACAAACATTGGGACATTTTTGTTTGTTTAAGTCAAAACACCCAAAATACTTTAAAAACTATTAGTTACATGTTAGCAGTTTTACTGACTGTATAAAGTTAATGAGACAATTAGCTTACACATGCCAACAGAACTCACATGAAGACACAGCGTAACATATCTATGAAAAGTGTTGAGACAACTGATTTCTGCAGGTATCTGTCATATCATACATACCCCAAAACAGAATTCTAAGCTCAAGTTGTAAATATAATAACCAAGCTCAAGTCAGCAGACATATTAACCAAAACATATAAATAGTTTCTTCAGCTGGGCTTAGAAATTCCTATGGTGTGTGTTACAATGTTTAAAAGACATTTCTAATTAACTTTTTTTTTCTTTTTTCCCTAAATGTGTTTTCTTAGACTGGATGAGAAAAAATGAGATGAGGTTATCCTCACCCAAGCAAATTTGAAAATAAATAGGTAATAAATAAATAAATGAAGTGTATGTATATATAGAGAGAGAGTGAGAGACAGACAGACAGATATCCCTTTTGTTTGGTATATTTCTTCTGAGAGAACCCTGCAAATATATTCCAGAGATAAAAATGTGAATTGATTTCATAATGATGACAGTCTGCACAGGGAACATGCCCTTTTTTTTGGTGCTTATCATAGGGAATAAATGCTTCAGGCACTGACAACTGCATCATTATTTCAGTGTGAATATAATGAGTACTTTCCACCTAGGATTACACATTTGTAAATATGTGAAGTGCAAGCAAATGCTATCAGTATCACTTTGCTGGTAGATCAGCTTAGAAAACAGATTTTTTTTTCTGTGGAAAGAATTGATTATGAATTTTTCTGAAGAACTCATATAGTAAAGGAAAGAAAACTTCCAAAGATATGCTATGGCAAGGGAGTCTACCCCCCCACTTCATGTTTCCCTCCCCCCTCGACCCACCCCATTCCCAAGGTAGAGGCCTGGTCAGGGTGTCAGGAGGCTGCAGGAGCAGCTGTCTGAGGAGTGGGGAGCCAGGGGAGCCCAGGCTGGCACAAGACCAGGAGCACAGGCTTCCTGGAGAGCCTGCCTGCCTGCTTTCCATTGAAACTTTCAATGGAATCAACATGTTCCTGTGAAATGTTTCAATTCTGTAAAATCAGCATTTTCCAGCAGAGAAGTGTTCCACTGGAAAATTTTCAACCAGCTCTAATAATCAAGGCATCTTTAACACCTCACACAGGGGTGGTGCTGAAGGACGTTAAATTTCCCTCCCAGAGACAGTGAGCCAGATGCTCCACTTGCCTGCATCTACTCCACAGCCACGACTGTCACCTGAGCTGTCTGTGACAGCAGGCTGGTTGTTCCCCAATGAGTGTGAGCATGCAACAGCATAGTCTCATTCCCCTGCTACAGCTTGACTGACACTGTCAAACAGGAGGTACCACAAACCTGGTGTGGCCAAATACAGGGCTATAGAAAAGACCATTTGTGACGCACTTGGGAGAAGACAGCATTTTTTGAAGCGTGAAAGAAATTTTAACAGTTTTAAACTATCATAAGAACCAAAAGGAACAGTTCTCAGTCCCAGCCATGAGCAGCGGTTCCTTTGTGCATATGTGTACGTTTGAGCATTTGAGTTTAAATCTCTTTTTTCTTCGGTGAGTTATTTGGTTGGTTTCCATGTCTTCCTTAAGAGGTAGTTTCATAAACTTGAAAAAAAAGGTATGGATTTTATCTGTATGAAAACCTCACTCAAGAAAAATTTTAGGAAAAGAACAACAAGAACATCCAGCAAAACAGAAAATGAATGGTCAGTCAAACCACTTGTTAGAAACTCCTACTGATGATCACACCTTTTTATGTAATCTACCTTGTTTTCAGTGACAGATTTCAGGAGTTTTTTCTACTAAGAGGAGTTAAAAGTTAGCTAGAAGAAACATCTACAAATACAAAATAAATGAATGTAAACATTTATTCAACTAAGATTTTTAAGAAGCAAGTGAATCTGGATAACAGGAACCTGAGGCTTGACAGGTGGGGGGTTTTTTTACTGAGCATAATGGATCAAAATACATTTCTTTACTGCATAAAGTCCTCAGGAGAAAGATGATATCTTTCTGTAGCTGATGTTGGACCTCAAAAAGAAATTTCGAATTTATTGTCAGAAAATGTTAAATAATCAAACTACAGGAGGGCAATCAGATCAATCCAGATCTTTGAAGTCTATTTTACAACTTATTTTTAACTACTGATGGATTTCAAACTACTGATGTCCTTCAATTTCTGATTGGTGCAGCTATAATATTTGTGAGAAAGAGTCATCTTGGAGGAAGTTATGCAATAGCCCAAATCTTCTAGGGTGCAATTTCTTAGTCTAAAATAGCCAAATAAATTTCAGGAAGAATATGTGTATTTCACTGTGTTAGCCATAAAAGGAGGCTGTGGGGACAAGCTTGGAGCAAACATGGACATGGCAGATGATTTAAGCCACGTAAGATTAAATCAAACCAACTTTCTTTTAAGGTAATTTTTCATTAAATAAATTGCTGGTCAAACTGAGATTGTAGATGACTTATGTTTATATTGATCTTAAATTTTGCAAGAACAAGTTTAATAAACAGCATAGTGACATCTGTGCTTTAAGTTCTTGTCATGATAGAGAAATTTTAAAATAGACCAGACTTTGAGGCTCAGTAAATATTTTACTAAGTGACCTCAAATTGAGCGCTTAAGTATTAGGAGTCTCACTCATTTCAACCGTTATAGTAGTAAGGCAAAGAAAAAAAGAAAGAAAATGAAAAGGCAACGGGAAAAAAGGAGAGATAGACATAAAATAAAACAAACAAACAAAAAAAACCCAAACAAAAACCCAACTAATCAAGAGAAGAAGCCAAAAGATCAGAACAAAAAGAGAAACAGAAACAACCTACAGAATTACCAATCCTTTTCTGTGTCATACAAAAACAAGCCACAGCAGATAATCTCCCCATCATTACAAGAGGCAGCCATGAAACAAAACACAAGATTTAGAAAGTTCAATGCCTGGGGAAGCTGAACCTGGAGCTGTGCTTTGTGTCTGGCACAGCCCTCTCTGTGGGGCATGCCAAGTTCCCAGACACAAACACTCCCCCACGCCACGGCAGGGGCACCGAGTGCCCGGCCCACCTCCAGCCCAGCGCCAGCTTTTCCAAGGGCTCCTCACCCTGCAGACACACAGTCACTTATATGTTGGAAGCCATCTGTCACATACACATTCAGTATGTAAAGGTGCTTTCCATCCTGCATGTTTTGGGGGTTTAAATTATTTTAAATTGCATTAAATTATACATGCTGTTCCAAACTTCCCAGCTGATGGCTAACCCCACCCCCAACACAAGTAGGGGTTTTTTGAAGACAAAAAAGCATGGCATTATTGCTCTCCCTTGGGTGATGTTTGGTGAAAGAGGAGTGACATGCAGCTCTGGCTGAATAGTGGTGGCCATTGCTGTCCGTGCCACACTATAAGTGTTACAGGTCCAAGAGAGATATATTTTGGGAAGTATACCAGTGCTAGACACAGAACAAGAGGAAATACATGTACAGTCAGTGCATGAGTACTTATATCTATATCCACCCATACGTATACATGTATATATCATTTAAGGTGCGAGGTCCTTGGGAAAGATGCCAGGACACCTGCACTTGAATTACACGTGAGTGTGTTTGTGTATCTATGTGAACAAGGGCAAGCCCAGCTGTGCACATGTGCTCCTCATATGCTCCCAGAATGCCTTGCATTTCTGCTATCTTGGCTTGGTTACTTCAGTCCCCCAGTCTACAATAACGCATGTCACCCTTGTGGGTAACATTTTGTTATAAATCTAAGCATGCAAATATTTGTGTCAAAGCTGTCTACGCATGCAACCGGTTGAGAAGCTGAAATGCCTTCAAGTCATGTAGCAACTGTTTTCATTTTCTCTCAAATGGTGTTTCTGTTATTTTCTAATCTCTGCCTTTTTTTTTTTTTATTGTCTTTATTCTGCTCTAAAGCTTAGCTGCCTTTCTCTTTGCCTAACTGCTAGGCAGTGAGAAGAATGTGTAGGAGACAGCTCCAAATTTTAATACAAAAGCAGCTAAAATTCCCATCTGCATCAAAACAGTCCCTTGCAGAGCAACTCAGCATTTCTTTTGTCTACACAAACCCTATCAGAGAAGCCATAATGCAGCCCTAAGAAACTACCAGGGATCTTGTAATAAGCACTTTCTTTCTCCTGTGGCAAGGGCTTTGAAATTCAAGTTATAAATGTGACAGAAGGATCGAATTCAAGTTTACCCTGTAGTTATAGATGTGGTACAACTGGGTGTGAAGTTTGTGCCTGTGTGCTCCCCTTGGTGCACTTAGTCAGTAATTCCTTGGGCCAGGGCTTCCTCTGCAGAGGTATGAACAGGCAAATGGGAGGCCATGGACAGGTTGGAGACATGGTAGAAATTGCAGCTGAAGAAATGGTCACATGGGATGGTTTTCTACAGGTAGTTAAAGCAGTTGGGAGATGTTTTGCAGGTACCAATGTAATCAGGACGTTCTTGTATCAATTGTATCAGTACCAATGAATCAGGACGTTCTTAAGTGGTCATGTAGAACCACATTCTTCACATTTTGGTTGGAAAGTCTCACCTAATCCAGCTAAAGATGCCATTGCAATGCAACTTGAAATGCAGACTACAGTCACTATGTAGATAGTGACTGACCATCTTGTTTGAGAGATTTGATTCCCCACGAGCACTACCCTGCTTAGACAAGTCAAAATCTTTGGGTTTGCTGGGGGTTTGGGTTGATTTGTTTATTTGTTTTTGAGCGTTTTTTAATAAATCATCCATGAGTCAATATGCAACACCTTTTAAATACAGGAAATCTCAAAAAAAAAGATACTGGAAAGAGAGGTTTCTGGTATCTATCTTCATACAGCAACAACAGGATGATTTGGACTATGGTGGAATTCAAGGAAAATAAATATGAAATTGGCAGGACTCAAAGTAAGTCCACCTGTCTAAAGATGACTTCAACTGTAAACACTGGGGAACTCACAGTTACCACCCACAGTGAGGATGACTGAGGGAACCAAGATGAACTTATGAAAACAGACCTGACCTTGACTTCTCTCTGGCACTAATCCTAGCACTCCCCTTGCTTACTCTGTCTTAATCCACTTACCAGGTTTTCTGAAGTCAGTGGCCCAAAAGGGCCCATGACCATGGTCTCTCAGTTTAACTCTATTTACTCAAATAATAATAAGGAATAATAAGAATATAACAATGACCACAACAATAATAATCTTCTTAACGGGGTCAATAACATTCAGTTACCTAAATGTCCATGTAAGACTTTTCCTACAAGTTGAGGGAGTTCATACAGAACAGATGAGCATCAAAGGCAGAATTCTCATCTTCCTTTTACTGCCTTAAATTTGAAGCTGTTCCGTATAACACCAAGGAATTAAATGAAGTTTTCAATTTCTAAAATAAGGAAAGACTTTGGCCATACCATGTACAGTAACAGACTCTTTAATGAACTGACATTAAGGACCCAGAGGAAACACACCCCCCCCCCCCAACAACAAAAATAAGTAAAAAACGTTTCTTTAGTGAACATCAGTGGTTAAAAGAAGGGTATTCAATGAGCTTACAGGAAGGGATATGCATTTGTAAATCCTTGTCTGTTGCTAAGTGATAGGCCAAATTGTATTTAGCCACATCAGCAGCAGACTCACATAAGGACCAGGAGCAATAAAATTCATATGGATAGCTTTCATACATATGAAGGTTTCTTGTACCACGTGTCACATATTCAGTTTATAGGAATAAATATATTAACTATGTTTTTCTAACCGAAAACATTTCCCACATGTGAACAGACTTAAAAGCACATTTAAAAAGAAGATGCAATAATCAGATTTTAAACTTTGACTTTAAATTCAAAACAGAACTTGAAGTAAGCCTGTGGGGATGCTCCTCTTTTTGAAGGAATGCACAGTTCTTGTTACCTACTTCAACCAATGAATGGCAACACTCAGTCACAAAAATGCAACAGAACTACTTGGGAGTGTGAAGAGACTATATAAAACACATTTAAACACCAAGATCATAATAGCCAGCAAGATTTGGAAAGGACTGAAGCAAAAGGGGATTTGAAATTTTAAACACTATCCTCAAATCTTTGCTTATCAACCATTACTTATTTCCAGGGAAATAAATCATGTTAATTCTATTTCCCTAGCTACCAGACAAATGGGATAGTTGTTAGGGAAAACAACATCTCTCAGAAATAGAAGGTCAGTTATTTTCACCAAATACGTGGCCAACTAGGCAATGTGATGCATGAATATTGATGATTGGATCTATTTGTTCAGGACTGGCAGAAAAGAGTGTACAGTAGTAGCTAAACTGTAATCAGACAGTAGAAGAAAATAGCAGTTGTTCTTCAGTGCTGTGCCCTTGATTTTTATTTGAGTATATACGCAGGGCCTGTGTGGGCATGGGAAGCAGGCAAACAGCATAAGGAAGGAATGGGGAAAAATGAAGCAAGGAGCCCTAGTTGAGAGCTGCACAGCACATTGCAGTCTCCGGAAAATGCCAGTTCAGCCCCATCTGTGAATCTCCTCTTATTTTCCTTTTGTAGGATTTAGTTTACACCTTGCTGGCTTTTCTGAGACACGGGAATTTTAAGGAAAAATCAACTTCTTATTGTATAGGCAGGGTAAAAAATGCATAGCATGCTTTGAAGAACAAGAGAAGTAGTTACTACAGGTAGAGTAGTAGTTCCTACTTGTAAGTAACATTTTGTTCTTCTTTGATGTGGTCTGTGTTATCTCCAGCAGCAGAAGCCCAGCCAGCAATAAAATACCAACAGAAGTAAGCCCCAGGAACTGTAATGAGATGGTACAGGTACAAACTGAAAGGAGGTAAACAAAGTATTTACTGTCACTAGAGTGTTTAGACTGGCACTATAGAAAGAATAACTGCATAGAAAGTCAAGAGACCTTGGTGTATCTAATCTAGGAAAATGGGATGGAAGAACAAGCAAGAAGCACGTCAGAGACCTTACTACTGAGCCACAGTGCCAAATTGTAACAATTTCCCTCTCTCTTCTCTTTGCACTAACACAATCATGAGCTATTGAGCTTCTTTGGCTCTTAGGAAGTGTTATACACCATCTTGCATCAGTAGTTGTAGGAAGATGAGCACCCTCCCTCCAACCCTGTTGCTGTATAAGAGCAGGAGAATTATGATAGGGATATTTCTCACACAACGTTCTCCTTAGATGATCACTTTAAGGAGTTCTTGACATAGGGTTTTCACTTTCATATTTCTTAGCCCTTGCTTGACTTTTCTTTCCTGAATGAACTACTCTCTTTTTTAACCTGTGTAAAGTTTGGCATTCTCTGACAGTGAATCCCACAGACTGATTGTAAAATGAACTGTTACTTCTTTCACTGATTCAGCACAGCCAAAATGTTTTGTCATTTATTCTGCCTTTTTTGGCTGGCAGTCATTAAAATTGATTGCCTCTCAGTCGTTGGCCTCTAAAATAATTCCAGTTATATACTGACAGTTTTTAATAGGATGCACAGAAGTACTATAGGTCTTGTGATTTCTACCTTCTCTATCCTTTTCCAAACTGTTCTAAATTGAGTGAGAAAACTATCAAGCAGAAATAATAGTACACAGAATGTTATCATATGCTCTATTGTTTGTAAAATCATCATTGAAATAGTTTGTACATCTTTGCTGCATTATAATTAAACCAAAGTATTGTTACATTGGTGGTTGGGATTGGTTGGGGGGGGCTTTGCTTTTTTTTTTTTTTTTTTTTTTTGGATCATTATTAAATGTAGGTAACAAGCCACAACAAAACTTCCAGCTAATGTTTTCTTAATGTAATTCTTTATCTTGACTTTTGAGACACTTGTTTTCAAAACCCTCCTGAACTGCATTGCCCCCAAGTGCACAAAACAGTCAACCTGAATGAGTGCATAACTGGGGTAGAGTGAAAATTAAAATAAAGTAAATGCCCTTTGGGAATACATTTGTATCACAAATACCGTAACAGCTGGCACTGGTTGATCCAGCTCTTGGCAGTCACTGAAGAAATGTCAAAGACACAATGTTGCAGAAACAACTGATGAGTCAGCTGCAAAAGGTTGAGAGATTTAGTTCAGAGAAGCTCATTTATTATATAATGAAATATTTCCGTAACATCCCATATTTGACATCCCATAAGAATACCAGTTACAAGCTGAGCTAATAATACCACATATTATTGAAACTGCATTAACATAACCCAGTATCTGACCCTCTTGCCAGCTGCTTATAGACTTCTAAACCTCCAACCATTTGGGGCTGTAATTTTCCATGGCTTTTTTCTGTTTTCCTATGACCCAATTCTGTTGGATTTTTTTTTTTTTTCAAACTAACAAAATACTGTGTTTCTTTCCAAGAAAAGCTCTTGGGAGGAAAAATGTTGTTTTGTTCCTGTGAAATAAGGCCTCATGAACTCTTGTTGAGAATCTCTCTGACATTCCTGCTTTGGAACAGGCATATGAAATTTGGGCTATAGGGAAGTTTTGAGGAGATTTTTTGCAACTCTCATTATGGTCTTTTATAATTGGTCCATCAATTGTTGTGAACTTCCAGAAGTAGTTTCTGAAATCTGCCAAGTTTTCTTGAGCTTCGCACAGAAAAAGAAAATGTTTGAAAGAACTCACACCATTTAAAAAAAAATTCTTTCATTTTTTGGAAAAAAAAATATACAAAAAAAGCAGTCTGAAAATGGTAAAACACTCAGACAGAAAGGATTTAATAACAAAAGGTAAGAGTATTGTTCACTTTTCACTATCCCTGCAATAAAAATGGAAACGTTTGGTCACACATCACATACAATATGCTTCATGGGACCGTTTCCTAGCCTTATATGCTACACCCTGTGGAACACAGACATCCTCTCTATTGACCTGCCCTCTCAAAATTTACTGCATTTTCACTGGCTAGACATTTTCATCCCTTTTTCTAAGCTGGCAATTAAAGCCTCATTTACAGTTATGCTTGTGAAGCTGAAGCTTCCATTGTATCATTTTTGAAAGTCTGGGATTTATTTGATCTGTGGAATATTAAAACTTTGCTTTTCAGAACATAAAAAGTACATAAAATATTAAAACCCCCCCAAAATAACTACTATCCCCAGACAAAAACTATCACCCCACAGCAAGATGGTGAACACAAGCAGTGAACATAAAGGAAGAAAAGCAATAGTAGTTTGTCCTTTTCTGGAAATTCTGGCTTGTTAGTTGAGTGCATGGAATGAGTTGCAGGGGAAAGTGAAACTAGAGAATATGTAAAGCTGGGAGATGAGATCATCCCCCCAAAACAATCCTTCAAATTCATAGACACTTCTGGATTCATGAGGTGAGAATAACCAGCACTGAGGACTGTAAAATTCATTTGTAGCATTTGAATTTGTTAACATGCATTTGCAAGCTGTCTCCTCCTAGAAGGGGTAGCAGGAGATGCCCTGGAAATCAAGGGCAAAAAATGTAATTGTTTAAAAATTGCCTCTTAAAATGAGAGTGACAATAGCCTGCATCCAGACAGCCTCTTTGCTAACAGTCTACACCAATCCAATCAAGTGTTACAGCTACCTTTTAAGTTTTCATCAGCCTATTATTTTACAACAGCCTGATCCTGCAAATGGTTGTTCCCAGGTGCATAATTATTTACACATGGAGTCCACCGAAAACAATGGGTGTCAGTGCATGAGTAACTACCTGGAGGACTGAGAGTCCTGAAATTGTTTCTGCATATGATAGGCAAGTTGCATATTTGCAAGGGGATTTTCTTTCCTATGTGTATTTGGGGCTTTTTGTTTCCAAAACTAAAATGGAGATAGGCCCACGTCAAAATACCCAGACAAAACCTTCTGAACTCTAACAATGGATAGAGTCCAAACCTACAGCAATCTCAGAATTTTGCATGTATAGTGGCTCTTTACAGTGGGCTGGATCCAAACCTCACATCGAAAAATATCCCCAAGGCAGTAGAACTTGGATCTGTGCTTTCCGGTTTGAACCCAAACTGAAAGTGTTGCAAGAAATGGCTCATTAGTTTACTCTGTTGTATTTGCTTCCAGAAATCTGTCATTGAACAAAGGCACATCAACATTTGAAAAAAAAAATATTAGTTGTTTCTGGATAACCTGAAGGGCCTTTAAGTGTTGTAGCTCAATATTTTTTTGGAAATCAAGGCCTATTGCAGAGCTATCTTAGATCTCTCTATCAGTGCAGACAAGGGTGACTTTTAACACAGTGAAAACATCAACATCACACTTGGGGTGGCCAAAGTTTATAAAGATAGCAAAAGAGATCCTCCCATGAGGTGAAGATGAGGGCATGATGAAAAGAGTCAGATTATGAGTGACTATCACTAAAAGCATTAGCTCTTTTATTTCTCTTTCAACTCACCTCCTTTATTAACAGTACAGTATACTTCTACCTCACCTGTCATGATAGGAAGAGTCCTTCCTCTTCCTCCTGTGTTGTTCTTGCCTTGCTAACAACAAGCAGCTGTGCCTTCAAGAGCTGGGAAGTAGCTGTAACTTCCAATCTTTGTCATTTCAAGCATAGGCAAAAACAGGCCACGGATGACATGAGACAGGCTGACAAGCATGTTCTCCTCCTCAGATCTCCTTCCTACAGAAAAAAATCACATTTTCATTCATTTTCATGATGAAAAATGAAGCTATTCAACTAGGTCTTAGCTTCTCTTGGGAAAACAAAGAAAGTGAAAAATCAAGCATTTTTGGCCGATTTGTTTCCTTTTGAAAGCAATTACAGATATTTATGTGGTTTATTTTGTCTCTTTCCTTGGTTCAAAATCTGGTTGATGTCACAGCCAGAAAGATATCTTAGAGAAGTACCATATCCCTACAGTATTCATGTGTTTACCCCTGCTAATGGACAAATGCTTCTCCTGACTTGATGATCACATTCAGAGACCAAAACGTGTAAAGAAGGAAGGTTTTGTTACCTCATAGTTGTGCCTTCTTACTCCTAAAACAGGGTAAAGGTCTATCTGCCTGATGAGAGCCTCAGTTCTTCTCCACTTCCTTTCTCCCTCAGTTGTTATTTCCTTAGTTTTCTAGGTGGCTAACATTTGCCTTCCTCCATCCTATATGGGGACACATTTGAGAACTAGAAAACAGAGAATAAAGTACTATTGGGAAATTAGGGCACATTGGCCTTTTACATTGTTGTGCAGTTTTCTAAACAGAAATTTAGGTCTTATCTTTAAGTTTAGTCATCATGGTTTATGGAGGAATGCTGTTTGCAAAAATGGATTTGGTCACATACCAATTACAGAAAGTTGATATTATGATTCTGAAGACGTGCATCGTGTGAGGGATTTGTTTGTTTTCTGGTTTTTTGTTTTTATTTGTTCTATTTGAAGGGAACCTTAAATAGACTTTCATAAAACACAGATTGCTTTTCAGTTTTGGCTTAATGCCTAAAGGTGTGTATACAACTTATAAGTTGTGTAAGGAAGTAATCTATCATTACCAGTGTAGGTCAAACATATTTTCCATGTTAATTAAATATATTGGATCTGATATGTCACTGACAATACCTCATTTAAATGAGCAAAGAGAGGGCTCTTAACCTACACAATGCATGTATAGCCTCTCACAAACTAAATATAACGAGTCTGGAAAATATAAATCACAGGCACTCGTTCCAAGGCTCTGGAACTGCTGGATTCTGGCTTTCTCCATAGGCCCTCACTTGTGGTAATAGAACACTGGAATTCTACAGAGTAATTATCACTAAATTATAATTGCAATAATGGATGTGTTAAGTCACTTTAGCAAGACCAGTCTCCTGAATATAATCACCTAAAAAGGATGTATAGTTATTTTTGCTTTGACCCAGTGGAAATGTTCAAAATATCCCTGTGATTTTTGAAGCAGTTACATGCAATTTTTGGTACTTTCCAGAAGAATGCTGATTAACCCAGTAATAACCAGAAGCTTTTTTTATCATGTGCATTTGGAATATGACTCAGTGCAATGTAGTGTCTGCTTTAAGTCTTTTGCTGCCAGACAAAGGGGATTTTTTGAAATATATTTTTGGAAGTAAATTCCAAGTGTTATGACAGCTGTTCTGAAATGTGTTGTGACAAAAATAGACACACAAAATGATTTTTTAAATACATTTTCCAGTTATTGGGGAATAACTACTGGAGTAATTTCTTTGGAGCCTGTACATATATTCTGTTTTGTATATCCATATTTATACACATTTGCCCTTTTCTATGCATATTCTACCATTGGGGAGATAAAAACTCCAAGGATGCAAGATCAAATAATCTTCTCAGGACTGAGTTGTGGCAAGTTCAGTGCTCAGTTCAGCAGCTCAACAAATCCTGACAGGTCAGCTTGATGTGCCTGGTGTCCTGAGCCCATCCACCTCTGGGGCAGCCAGAGGGGCCTGGCCAAGCTCAGCTGTCACCAGCCTGTCCCAGGCACAGCCGGTTCTCCTTTTGCTCACACTGTTGCTCTGGGAAGGGCAGGGCTTGCCAATCTCCAGCAGTATCTTTGGACAGTATTAATGGACATAGCATTCTGTGTCCCTGGCACATTCCACACTGAAAACTAGGGGTTTACACTCAGGAGTCCTGAGGGATATGATACAAACACTGCTCTCAAAGCCTTCCATCATAGCCTGCTTCTCTCCCAACCTTTCAAAGACAGCTGTGTGTTAGTGCAGAAAGCATCACAGGAAAAGAACTCTCAACCATTTTCAAACGAGACATCACTTATTAAAAGGAGGTTGAGACAATGGATGTTATATTAAGCTGCTCAAGATGCAGACAGGCCTTCTTTTGGTCCTTCGCACCTATAGTCTGATTCCCTGACGCCTTTGACGTTGATTGCTTACTCACATTACTGCTAAATTCTGTTACTTCTAGTTTATACTAGTGTGAGCATAAAGGAGCCAGAGAAACTGAATATTGTTACCAAGGGCAGAAAACCCTTCAACAGATGGGAAAATGATCCCACTTGGCAAGAGGCAATGTTTGGTGCTTAAAAAAAGGAAAAAGCTTTTGGATTTCAGCCACCAAATCCAGTCCCAAATCTTGGGCTGTGCAGAGTAATTCCCAGAGCTCAAAACTCTAATGTACTGCTGTGGATCATCCATTAAACTGTCTGTTGAATGAGGTATAATGCTAAACAGGCTGAGGAGAGCATATCATTCAGATTAATGCAGCTCCAACTCACAAAACCTTCAGAAATTATTTTTGTAGGTAGGGCAGCTTGGTGCTAAATAAGTTTGTTTTCTGTGAGAGCCAAGATATTAGAGCATTAGAAGCCCAGAAGAGTATGGTTATTTCTAGAGGCTGAATCATGACATAAGTATGCAATATAATCAAAACAGAGTAAACACTAATAAACAAAAAAGCTGCATGAATTTCTCCCACTATAATAAAAATTTAGTAACAATGTACATTGTACATTGTTAACAAAGTAACATTAAGAAAGGGACACATATTCTTGCTTTAAAGGCAATTTTTAAAAAGGTATTTTAGTCCATTAAGTGGCCCTCTGAGAAGCCCACTCTGATTCTGTAGCTCCCTTTCAACGGTGTGAAATGTGTAATTTTCATCTGCTGTATGGGTAAAGTTTTAAGCAGCCACTGAATGTGTCTCTAATGTCGTCATCACAGTATGAAACACCATATACGCAGTATCATAGAAAAAGCATCCTAAATTATTGTGGAAAATGTGGGTTTACTTAAAAATTACGAAAAATACCATGTAACTCAAGCTTCTGGGAAAGTTTTTTTAAACCATCTCAGCATATTGAAAAGAATATTTTTCCTCCAAAAGACTTGAACTCACTATGATGGGAAAAAACAGCATCATTAGTCTGGTTGCCCTCAGTTTATAGGTGACACACACACATACATGAATATATACATATATCTTTAGTTTATAAGTGCAATTGGCATACAAATAATAAAACATTTATGACATGAAACAATTAATTAAGAGCTATGTTTCTCTATTATTTGCATTGCACATGCTCTCAAAATAAAAATATCTTAGTTATTGAGTTCATATTTAAGTCATGTATTTGCATATAAAGACTCAAAAGTATTATTTTACTTTACCCTTAAGTGTTGAGAGTCTGTAGGCAGGGAGCAGACAGGGACAGGAAGAAGGAAGGAGAACACAGAACTTTTTATGTGAAGTATTTGCAGTTGCTTTATATTGAAAACTCAATTATATTCTTCCTGGTCCGCAGCCATAATCTGTGACCCCATAGCAGCACAGTCCTACTCCTCCATTGTTCTGTTGAACTTAATTATTCAGTCCCTCAAAATCCTGTGATCCCTAAAGCAGAAGGGACACTGGAACATGTGCCTTGAAGACCTGGCTCACCTCTCTGTAGTGGACTACATAACTATTATTTATTATAATATTATCTCATGACTATGTGTTGAAGTGAGAAACATATGGGACCCACAGATTATATACATATTAATACAGCCGTTTATCTTGCTGGTATTTTAGAGAGAGAGCCAGATATGGGCATGTACAGTAGTGTCCTCAGGCTCTTTGTACCTCATGAGTGTCATTCCATTTTAGTACAGCCTGAGATATCTGGATGTTGGGTGTAAAACATTGAAAATGAGTGTACAGTGAGAGTTCTGGCCTCAGATTTCCCCCTTGAAAAACTAAATTGTTCTTTCTGGATGATACTGAGAAGGGTTGAGACAAAAATTAGAGGAACTTTGTATCTTTGCCCTAGTTGAAGAAAATAGTAACAAGACAACCTGAACCAAACATGGACATAAGCAGCCTCAGCCCCCAGTGGAGATTCACATCAAGGTCATCTGTCAAATAAGCAACAGAAGTACGTGTGCAAACTGTTTCTTGTGACATATGCCCTTTTCTGGCACTGAAAGTAAATAGTCTTCATCAGACTGTGGGACAATTTGTTTTATTGCAGCTAAAATAGACACATTGAATTTAAAGTGATAGGTCAAAACCAGAAAGAAAAGGTCTTACAAACATGATTTGTAGGTTTAGTCCAGCAAAAGGCTAATATAAAGAGTCTTTCTCAACCAGCATGTGGAATCACTTACTTAAAACTCAGTCATTTGCTTGAAAAGGTAAAGACTATCCCTCAGTATGGTAAAGTAGTGAAAACACATAAAGAGAGAACAATGGACAACAAATTTACAAAATGTACACCTCTTCTTTCATCAGCTTTCAGATGCACACTCCAGTGCAACTGAAGGATTGCACCATTACCCACCTAAAGAGAGTAAAGGTAACAAGCACTGTGTCCAGATGCAAAGAGCTTTACACAAAAGAACTGACCCATCTCGCATATGAGAAGAGTAGACCAGTAACTTAGGGGCCATTTGCTTTTATATGACAATCTCAAGATTCTTCTGTTGTGATTATACATTTCTGTTTCACACTGCTATCAGGCAAATAACTTCCTCAGTCATGCAAGTGACACTTAAAAAACAATTCAAGTTTTGAGATTTTTTCTTTTTGTCTGTAAATTAGAATGATACAAGCATTAATAATGACATTTCATAGCTGCTCCTAAATATCACATTATGAGAAACAGCTCTCCAGGATTCTAACCAAGAAAGACCGAGGGAGTTTTTACTTCCTCTAGGAAATCTTTTGATTAATGAAATATTTTATTATGTATATAGAGACATTCTTTTTTATTCTCTCTTAAGGATCTTCCTCACAAAGAATTCAGAATTTCAAATTGTTAAGCATCACTAAAGTAATACTTGAATTTGTATCTCACTGGTTTCAGACTGTGCCATATAAAATTTTTAGTAGCCCTTCAAAACAATTACCTTCTGTCAGTGAGAGCTATTCAACACAGAGGGGAAAAGTCTGATTACTAAAAATAGGTGTCTACTATCAGTTTAAGCATAAGATATCAAAGATGTTCACACTGCAACATCCTGGAAAGCTGAAATGGCATTAGATACTTATAGGTATATATTAGATATAACTTTGTTTAGGTACTGAATTGCTCACTATATAACAAAGATCTCATCTCTACTGAAGATCCACAAAGGAGATGATTATTCACAATCTATCCATAACTGATTATGTGTAGGAGACTGTGAACAGATGCCTGTCTGTGGAATATTTGATCTGCCAAGCAAAGTCACTCCCAGAAGGCTTGGGGTTCACCAGGGTGAAGCCACTACTCTGCTACAGTCACTACAGTGAAGACACTGTAGGAGTAATAGTTCATGGCACATCTTGACAGCAATGGCTACTGCAGATGGTTTGAACTAGCCCGTATGACCTTGCCCTAGCTATCCTCAGAAACCTAAGTAAAGCCATGCATGGACAAGGGCCTTCAGTAATACGCTGGCTGCAAACAGCTGGGGATAGTAACATCCTAAACTAACACAGCTGTCTGCAAACTGAACATCTGTCCACAGGCTAAGTATTCAGCTGTATAATAAATGAAACAAACTAGATACACTTTGGATGACTTAAAAATGTGATTCCTACTAGTGGATAGCATCTTAAATCTTACAAATCCCTAAGTATTTCTTGCATTACACGTACGACAGTCCTCATTTGCCTACTTTGTGTCACGATTCCCTCAAACAGTCAACTTGAAGAGAAACAAAGGAGTTGCAGAAGCTGTACAAAGCCACTTGTACAGGCTGTTACTTGATAGGGATTAACACCCCTTACTTTCAGAATGATAGTGGTAATGACACTTATATATGGGTATATACATATATCTTCAAATAAGTCCCCTTAAAACTGAACAGCCCGTGTTGGGTTAAAAATATACAATAAAAATAAAATAAATTAAATTGAGTGCTAGCTTTCTAAAACATATTACTGAGACTGTCCTAAAGCCTATGGCAACCTTATATTGTGCCAAGTGTTTGTAGCTTTAAAGTAGTGGAACAATTCTCAAATAGTGTCATATGCCAAGAAAAATTCCCTATATAATATTATCTATAAAAATTCATCTTTTGATGAATTCTGCTATGGCATGGATGTATTTTTGATACATAAATATTCTGCTCATGCCACTGCTGTGTAACCTGTGCTTGAGATTAATACTAGGAAAAATAAGTTGATTCCATGACACAGACCCTGAATAGTATTTACAAAGATAGCATTTTGGCAGATGTTCAGTGGAACTGGTGATGAAGAGACAAAATGGTTGAATATCCAATTATCAGTCCCTGAATCGGGAAGTATTTTTATTCATTGCTACACATGCAAATCCCAGTGAAGTATGAAAAGTGTGTAACAACAAATTTTCAACATACAGTAAGCACATAGAAATGCAATAATATTTTCATCAGTATGAGAGTTATTGAGTCAAATAAAAGCAATAACATTTTTTGTGAATATTTTCAGGATGTATTTGATCTGGCATATATATATGCATATATCTATATATATACATACACATATATATCTACTCAAGTAAAATTCCTCTTTGTGCTGCTTAATTGAAAGACATATTTGTGCCTGTAAAATTCCTCTTTGTGCTGCTTAATTGAAAGACATATTTGTGCCTTTGACCCATTCTGATTCCTTATGAAATATTCCTAAGAAAGATTTCATAATAAATAACGTGTAGTTTTTAAGATATTACTCATTAGTAATAACAGCACTTGTCAACAACATTTCTGTCTTCAGATCAATCTGTGCACATTAGCCCTCATAACATCATTGTGAAATGGCTGTTTACAGCAGACTTGGGCAAAACTCCCTCCTTGAAGATAGAGAGGCATGGGTTTGTGCTGCTGTGCAGAAACAGTCACTTTTCACAGCGAAGGTACATCCTTCTCTCACCAGCATGACCATTCCTACAATGAACCTCTTCATTTGTCTCCTGTGGTGGCAACAGGACCACAGCTAGAGAGCTTCTGTCCTCAGACACCAAATGAAGAGTGGCCAAAGTATCCTTGGGCTTCCTCATGAAAATATGCCTCTATTAGAAGACTGTCAAAGGCATCAGACATGCTCACTTTAATAATATAATCTATTATCTGTATTGTAACACTTTGGTGAGATATGGAAAAGCTACGCTTATACTAAGGGTGGGAACTGAAGATCAAGACAGACAGTGACCTAATTTCAAATCATTCAGAAAAACAGTGCTGAAGACATTCTGGTGATTACATCAGACTGTCCTTTGTGCTAATTCATTTTCATATGCATCAAGTTATCCCAGACCAGAAGTCAAAAGGGAGTTCTAAAAGCCCAAAAGTCCAAATTCACAGGACTGGCTGGTGTTCCTTGGAAGAAATGCACTGGTTCCATGATTCAGACTCTGTTATTTTTCCTTTCCTAATGTGTACAAGGAGCACTTTTCTTACACATATTTCACACAGAATAGCACAAGAGTGAGTGCGCTATGCAACAGCCGTGGACAGACAGCTATTTTTTTGGCTGTGACCTGTGAAGGGTGATGTGTTTGGGAACTGCAATGCAGCCTCTCTTAGGAGCCTCTGTCAAGCTCTGATGCAGAGCAAATTCCATGCATTTGGTCAGGATGTCCCAGTTTTATGCCCCTCACTGTCTCTGTCCCACTGACTTGAGCCAGCAGCAGAACTTTTTCTTGTCTTATCTCCTACCACCAACCTGGCAGGGGTTTCTGCTCCTTTGGAGAAGACTGCCGTTCAGGATCTATGGAAAATTAACTCTACTCAGTCAGAGGAAGTTGCTGTCAGGACTCCGCTGTCATCTTTTCCTTTCAATGCTGCCCTTCAGAATGGAGTGGGGTGATTTGGGGGCTTCACTTCCTACGATTTGCTTCCAGAAATATTCAGTTTTCTCAAACAATATTCAGTCATATCCTTCAGCATTACAGCTGTTTGGTTTTGATTCAAATTACCCACTGAGCATGCAGCAAGCTGAAACCACCACACACTACTACAAGTTTGCTTGTGCAGTTCTGGAAGGAAAAGCTTGTAGTATGTAGTTTCTAGTTTGAGTTCCTGTCAACCCTGACAGGCAGGTATGGGAATAGACCTGAAATCTGAGACCTCTGGGGGAATTCTCCTTCCTAACCCTCTGCACATTCATCTGAGGTTCAGGCAGATACTCCATACAAGTTTTGTTAAATCATGCAGCAGGTGTCTCCTGCAATAAAATTTTAAGTTTAGCAGTTGGAACCTGCCTCCTTAGCTGACCTTCAAGGTCAGCCTTGCAAGATGGTCATAATTAGCCTGTACAGTAGACCAGAATGGGCAGAGAAAGAGCTTGCACAGGACAGTAAAACAGGACTAGGAGATCTGTGTTTGCCAAGACACTGTTTTGGGACCTTACTTTGTTCCCTGGTGCTGCATATCGCCATATGAAAAGTAAAAAAAATAGCTGCTTTCTCCACAGAATCCTGGGAGGTGGGGAACAAAGTCCATTATATAATGTATGAGTAATGGATTGAACCTGGCTGGATGCCAGATGCCCACCAAAACTGCTCTATCACCCTCCCTTCTCACCTTATAGAAAATTAGTGAAAAGCTCATGGGTAGAGATAAGGACAGGGAGAGATCATTAACCGATTACTGTCACAGGCAAAACAGACTCAGCTCAGGGAAATTAGATTTAATCTATTACCAATCAATTCAGAGTAGGATAATGAGAAATAAAACCAGATCTTAAAACATCCTTCCTTCATCCCTCCTTTCTTCCCAGGCTTTACTTCTCTCCCAATTTCCTCTATCTTCTCCTTGCCAGCAGCGCAGGAGGACAGGGAATGGGGGCTGTTATCAGTTCATCACACGTTGCCTCTGCCACTTCTTCCTCCTCAGGGGAAAAACTTATCACACTCTTCCCCTGCTGCAGCATGGGGCTCCTCCCATGGGAGACAGTCCTCCATAAACTTCTCCAACATGACTCCTTCCCACGGGCTGCTGTCCTTCAGGAACAGAGTGCTCCAGCATGGATTCCCCCATGGGGTCACAAGACCTGCCAGCAAACCTGCTCCAATATGGGGTCCTCTCCCCATGGATCCACAGGTCCTGTCAGTGTTCTGCTGCAGCTTGGGCTTCCCATGGGATCACAGCCTCATTTGGGCATCTACCTGCTCCAGTGTGGGGCTGCAGGTGGATATCTCCTCCACCAGGGACCCACAAGGGCTGCAGAGAAACAGCCTGCCTCACCACAGACTTCAGGGAAATGTCTGCTCTGGCACCTGCAGCATCTCCTCCTGCTCCTTCTTCACTGATCTTGGTCTCCACAGAGTTGTTTCTCTCACATGTTCTCACTCCTCTCTCTGGCTGCTGTTGTCTAGATTTGTTTTCCCTTCCTTAAATATTAAGGGGACTGAAGCATCTCTCTTAGGATGAAAGGCTGAGGGAGCTTGGTCTGTTTAGCCTGGAGAAGACTGAGAGGTGATCTCGGCAGTCTCTGTAAGTATCTGGAGGGAGGGTGTTATCATAGAATCATAGAATCATAGAATTAACTGGGTTGGAAGAGACCTCTGAGATCATCAAGTCCAACCCTTGATCC
>JAWWES010000081.1:28604893-28707200 GCA_035583135.1 Lophotriccus pileatus
ACCCGTGCTGGCTGGGTCTGATCCCTTGTCCATCCTGTAGGTGCTGTGTGATTGCACTCAGGATGATCTGCTCCATACACTCAGGATGATCTGCTCTATGATGCTGGAGCTAAGCTCTTGGTGGTGCTGAGCAACTGGACAACATGCAATGCCCAGAAACTGATGCACAGGAAGTTCCACCTGAATGTGAGGAAGAACTTCTTTACTGTGTGGGTGACTGAGCACTGGAAAAGGTTTCCATGAGAGGTTGTGGAGTCTCCTTCCCTGGAGATATTCAAAAGCTGTCTGGACACAAGCCTGAGTAACATGGTCTAGGGGACCCTGCTTGATCAGGGAGTCTGGACTAGACAACCTCCAGTGGTTTCTTACAAGCTTACCATTTTGTGATTCTGTGAAATCTGTTGTCCCAGAGATCCTGCCACTGTCACTGACTGGCTCAGCCTTGGCCACTGGTGGGTCCATTTCAGATCCAGTTGGCACTGGCTCTATTGGACAGACAGGAAGGTTCCAGCAGCTTCTCACAAAAACCACTCCTGTAGCCCCTCTACCTCCACTGCTAAAACCATGCCATGCAAACCCAAAACAATGGGACACAGACCAATAGGCTTAAGCATAGGTGGATTGGATAATGGTCCTCACCCTGAAAAGGTCCCATAGGAGTGGTTAGGGAGGCCAGTTCCTGGCAGGATCAAAGTGGGACTTTTTTCCAAAGAATGTCTACTTTCTCTAATGAGATGGAGGGGGTACTGCTAATTTTCCTGTCAATTACTGTCTGCCACACCCTTCCTACACCTTGAGGAGCCCCCGCGAGGAACTGCCCCGGAAAAGTTAAGGGTTAGAAGTACGGAAGACGAGGTCTTATATTTCATCTCAGAAATGGCTGAACTAGTTATCTCATGAATGTTAGTCTTTTTGTTTGAACTCTGCAGTGTTAGTGTCTTACTTTAATCCGTCATAAGAATTCATCACCAAGAGCAAACCTTCTGAGGCACACCAGGATAACAATTCACAACTTCCAATGATAAACATCGTATGATTTATTTTTATTAGCTATGGCATGAATGTGTATTAAAATGCAAGGGCTATGGACCCCTTTAGATCTGGTGTCATAAAATATATGCTTCCAGTCATGTTACAGAGAAATGATTAAACAGCTGTATCATTTTCCTTCCCTTCGCATCCCTACTTTATTCATACATCATAACCGTCTCCAATCCTGAGCCTTCCTACTGCTCATTTTCCCCCCACTTTAAAATCAGAACAGATCATCTCTTTTAGTTTGTAAGCAGACAAAAAAAAAAAAAAAAAAAAGAAGGGGTGTGGGGAAACCAAAGACAAAACCAAGAAAACTCCACAAGTCTTTCTGTAAGTGTGGGGGGGAGCATAAAGAGGAAGATAAAAGTTAGCTGAATCCAGAATTGAGTTACATGGTTATCCAGAGCTTTAGAAATTGAACTTGTAATACAATAGACTGGCAGGCTGGAATGTTTCTAGATAGGGATCAAAAAGTTCAGCCAATGAAGCCAAATGGTAATAGACACTCTTCAAGTTTCTTTTAAGAAACACACACAAATATGGTGGTTCAACATATCACATTTTTCCTTATTTTGAATTTAGTTATTGAGGAAAACAAGCAAATTAAGCATTTTTACCATCAGAAAACAGCACGAGTTCCATGACAAATGTTAACCACTGCCTAAGTTTGTTTTCTTTTTTTTGCACTTGAATATTATTGATTAACCACAGGAACAGAAGAATCTTTGAGTACCAGCCGAAATTGTCTGAAAGCCTGTCTTGGTTTCCCAAACATGAATTCCACAGTACTAAATATAAAGAAAAATATTTACAATCTGGGTGGTAGGAGACACCTGGGGGGAGTGAAATTGATAGTGAGAATAGAAGTCTGACTCAACTGTAGTTAGAGTGAAAAGTTTACCCAGAAAACACAAATGATAAGCCATCAATAGAAACTGTGCTCTTGAGATTCATTCCACAAATATGATAGTACAGCATGGAAATAGCATCAGCAATGCCAGCTGGCAGCATAACAGAAAAACAAAAATCAGTGGGATATTAGAAACTGATCTGGGAGAAAAAAAATGTCATTTACAGGTAAGATGTATTAGGTGAGATTTGTCCTGTGACTGCAGCTCTTTTATGCAAGGAAAAGACTCATGTGGTGAAAAGAGCCTCTGAAAATTCCAGATGCAATTGAAGGAGGATTTCCTTTGGCAACCATGAGGGAGGCTTTTGGCTGTCCCTCTAAAAGTCACTGGTGACCCCAGGCATCAAATAGGCCCCCACTGGAGATGGAGCTGCAGAGCCAAACCACATGCCTTTCAGGGTTGTTGAGCAACTGTCACCGACAGAGCACACAAGGCCTCTGGGCTACATAAACTCTACAAAAATCTGAAGACTGCCTCTGTGCTTGCAGCAGCCTGAGGTAGAGAGGGGACAGAAGTGGGCTAAAACTGCCTTTACTTCTCCCTCATGTAGGGGTAGGAGTCCTGTGCTCTTTGGCAAGTGACCCAGGCTGTCATCCCTCACTGACACAGAGATCCATGTAGACTTGCCTTTACATTTAAAAGACAGGCATATTTTGAGAAAAGGAGTGAAAATAATAAAGCCAAAAGTTGCACCAGGAGAAATACAAGTGGGTACACGCTCTGGTATCCCATAAGAACATCATAGCACCCACCATGCACGTCCTTGCATCCCCATAAGGAGCCAAGCCATAAGAAACTGCTCCCGTTGGTCTAGGCCCCAGGACACAGCTTCTTCCATGTGCCTGCTGCTTCCACCGTCACTGGGATAGCATAGTCCCGTGGGCTTCAGAAAGAAAATGAACAATTTATCCACTACCTTAAAATCTCATATTTTAAGACTTAGGTCATGTCAAGTCACTTCCCATGACCATAAAACAAAGCCTAAATGGAACAAGAAGGAGAACTAGAGGGATATTCTTATTCTAATGAAAAAATTAGTAGGCACATAAGCCTAAAGGGGCACAAGGGAAGATATCACAAGCATTTCTTTGCTCTGACAAACTGCTTTAGCAATGACAGCATCAGAGAAAAGGCTGTCAGTGGAAAAAAATCCTCAAAGTGGGCACATTCAAGGAAGTGTTCAGGCCTGAGTCAGCTGTTAATTAAGTAGCTTCAAATGGGAGAAACCATTTATAGGGAGCCACGATTCCAAAAAAAATTCTCCTGTATCCACCCAGCATTATGACAGGTCAGTGAATGTCAGATAGAAAAGAGAGTAAGAAATGAGGCAAAAGCTTTAATGGTGGCCAGGAAAAGTCTTTAACTCCTTATAACTGTCTCCTTGACATGTGTCCTCTCCACCAGTTTGTAGCTCATCTAGATACATTGGATTGGCTGGTGGGGTGACTCAGTCACTGAGGTGAATAAATTCTTGCCACCAAAAAAGCAGAAAGTGACAAAATGTTTACCCTATGGGCCTTGATAATCACTCCCCCAGGGTTCTGGGGACAGGGCAGAGATCAGATGCCATGATGCACAGTTTTGTGGTATTAATATAATTCGAAACAAGAATAAGCAGGGGAAAAAAATTCTGCAGCTCTCTGATTTCAGATTTAATGCTAGTGGTGTGAATTCGTCATTCCAAATTATGGGGTTAGGTAAATAAACTCCCTTAAAATACAGCTGCTTTGATAGAGTTTTGCATTCTGCTGGCTTGTATCTAATTTATTTTATTCCTATTAAATTTGTAGAACAGACTCTGTTAAGTCTTCCCCAATAACTTTTAAATTTCTACAATTGCTGAGATAGTGTCTCAGACAAAGACCTATAGGGCTGAAATAAAAATAGTGAAGATGACATCATGTTTTATGAACACACGACGTGACCACAAATAACCTACAATAACCTTTAAAATTAGTTTTTTCCTGACTTCATAAAACAATATTTTATTTGGCAGGCCCTTATTGGCAAGCACTTTGAACAGTTCTATTTGTTTTCAGTTACCAGGAAGACACAACCAGTGTTTTCACATAGGTTTCCTCAGTACTGTGGTTTTGCCATTTTCTGCCTCTTTATTACTGCCTGCTGCTGTTGAATATTTTTCTTTGGGATGTTTATTAAGAACAAGGATATGAATTTAAAAGAAAAAACAACCCAAACTTTCCTTGTAACAGCACTGGTGAGTTTCTCCCACTGTAATATTACTGTATCAAAAACACAGAAATAGATCATGGTATCTAGAATGATCTGGTTGCTTTAAGTCTTAAGTTATGTAATAACATGCAGCTGGGTACAAGAATATTATGAGAAACTGAAGGAAATAAGCCCATATGTCCTTTGATGCATTAACCAAGACCAAGATTTAGAAATCCACCATAGCTTGTAACACCATATGAAATGGAGGAAGGGGCTTAGGCAGGGACTGAACTAAATAAAAAAATAAAATCTAAACATTCCAGTTAAAGTAAGTTAGAAATGAACATCATAGAGTGAAAGAAATACTTCTGGTTTCTTATGGGATTTTACCTGCTATTAGTTGCTATTTCATTCCACTAGCACCAGTTATCCTGGTTATAAGAGTCACAACTCGAGAGGTGTGTTTTCACAGTACCTCCTGTAACTGAATGGGATTGCTCTCTGTATTCAACACTGCTCAAGCTTTTGTTGTTTTGGGTTGTGCAATCATGAAAAAAATGGACCATTTCCCCACCACATCTGTAGGAGTAGTTCTGCTGCTCCCAGTGTCTTAAATATGCTAATTTGGAAGCTTGTGCTTTTTTGTTGGTTTTTATTTTATATATACATATACACATACATATACATACATATATATACATATATATGTACGTATATTCTTAAAGAAAAGTCTCTATAAGGTTTTTATTCAGTATATTTTGAACTAAGAAATTTAGTCTGCAGTCCAAATGGCACTATTCAGAAAATTCCATTCCCCCTGCTCCCTCCATCTCAAAAAAAAAAAAAAAGAAAAAAAGAAAAAAAAAGTTTTATATATTTGAGCAACAGCCATGCAATTAAGATGAGATTTTCAGCTTCTGTACACAGTTTAGAGTTCCTAGTAATTCGTTTCTCTTCTTTACAGTGTGAAGTTGAGTGAGTAAGGTAGGTTCCAATAATTAAACTTGCTCTGTTGACCTAACCAAAATTAACTGGCTATGCAACAATGTAGCTGTCCGTGTAAAAACAGGAAGTCAGATTTCCCCAAGTAACCCTTATTCACCATGAGAAAAACAGCTGGTGCTCTCCCTTTACATGCAAGTGTGTGGGGCATGGATAAAAGATGTATACTTCTGATATCCTCCCTTTTAAAAGGGTGTGTTTTTTTTTCCAGTGGAAGCTTTCCAGCACTCAGTTCCTGAGAGGTAGGGCCCCAAGATAGTCTGGTCAAAATAGTTAGAATCATATCTTTGTAAAAGAAGTCTGTGAAATCGAACAAAGAAGCCACATTCGTATAACGTGAATAATCCTCCCTGACCTCCAAAGAGAAAAATAATAAAGGATTTATTATGCTTTTTTTTCCTCCCTAAGAAAGAGTAATACGAAAAATCCTCCTTAAAACAACAATAACCACTGTTTCAGAATCAGAGCCTTTGTGTCACTGTTTTTCAGTAGTTACGCTACATTTCTCCCAGTACACTGCTGGGATTTTTTATTTTTTATTTTGCTATGCATGCTCGCACATCTGCTCCACATGTGTGATCAGCAACTGGATTTTCTGAGCTGAACGTCCTCCTAAATGGACAGAGTGGGCAGATCATTCCTTAGAGAGCAGAGAATCTGCCTCTGGTGGATTGCCGCCAAATGCAATGGTGTAATAAAGAGAAGAAAGCTGCTCATTCGGATTGCTCTGAAATGAACTGTGTCCTCTCCTAAAATTCCATCTGGTTAGGATCCCTGGAGGCCCGGTCCAACATACCTAGGTCTGGCAGTCTGTATGCCTGATGGCTGTAAATGTCTCTGTGTAGGTCGACTGGGGGAAGGCAGGATCATTAAGGATTAGAAGAGGTGAAACAGTTGTACTCTCATTCTCTGTCACGCACCCAGACAAAGTTACAGATGAGAGACGTGGAGGTGAATGTACTTTATGTTGCTGACACTGACAGATAATCTTTAAAATAGGTGTCATAGGCTTTGACTTTCAATGTATTTTCTAAAAGCTTTGTTTTCAGCTGGTGTAATCCAGCAGTAGTGATTGTCCCTCTTCAGGTTTGGCCCTTAGTGCATTAATCAAGGGCTTTATAGCAAACTGTATAAAGGAGGTGGAAGTGAGCCTTATGGTATGTGGAAAGGAAATCTATCTTCCAAAAATCAAATCACACCAGGGGCTGATAACAGATGTACAAAGTAAGAGAAGAAATTAACAGATGCTTCCCAGTTTGGGCCATTATCACCAATGAAACCCAACTCATATGGCCCATAGGTCACATTTAAAAGTCTGCTGTAGATTAATTTGGTTCTTTGCTGATGCTGGCAAAATTAAGATTGCAACTGCACAGTGCTGGAGTTGTCCTGAATACAAGTTGATTTTCTGAAGTGACATCAGTGCTGCTAAAAGGATTCCTCTGTGTGTTTAGCAGTTAGTTGTGTGCCAGGCAAACAAACAATACCACACAGGTTTAATCCATCTCTGTAATGGATGTCCTGTAGAGTAGAAGACATGACAGTTCTATTCTCAACAAACCAAATACTTCATTTTAATTTTCTTCTCAGTCTACATCTATCCTGGTGAAATAAACAGGGCCTGGGAACAGTCCTGGGCACAGGGTTATGATGATTTATGGTGTAAAAGAGTTAGGCAAATCCCTAGCATCCTCCAGACTGCAGCCAACTACCCTTCAAACCACTCCCAGGCACAGAGTAGCAGGGGATTTCCAGAACCATTCCCAACAGACAATTTGCAAGCAGCCACAGGGACTTGAAGGATAAGAGTGTTTACTAGAGCAGAGCTGGTTGCTCTGTACTCATTTGCCTTGGCTCCTGGGAACACTCTGGGAATGTCTCAGCTGCTCATCCATAGGCTCGGACAACTCTCACCAGTGAGACGTTATTTTAAGCAGACACAGAGTCTACAACTTTCTGAGGCAGGGTTGTGGGTTTTTTGTGTGTCAGAAACAATTTTCTTTGTAAAACAGCACAAATTATAAAACTCTGGATTTATTTTCAGGGCTTTCCTCTGCAGCTACCACTTGACAGGGTTTTGTTTCTGTTTTGTTTCTCTTGCAGTAGTGTCACTGAGGGGATGGATCTCACAGCCTCTAGCTAGGTCAATCACACTGCCCCATTGAAAACACCCTAAAAATGTTTGGGTTTGTTTTGCCTTTATCAGAGGTATTTTAAAACATCTAGCTGCTGGTTATATTGTGAGTTCCGACTGTTCTTGTTTATCCATCTGCTTGTAATTATGCTGGATTTGGGTGAAGATGATTTTTAACTAATTTGAAATCATTAATTTGATTATTGCTTACCACCCATCAAAGAACGGACCAAAACCCAGGACTCTGCCTTTGCAAGAAATTTCAAGAACTTGGAGTCATCTCAAATACAAATGAATTATTACTATTTTTTTTCAAATTTATCTTGTGTCAGACATTACAAAAAAATTGCATTAGAAACAATGACAGAGGGTAAACCTTGCAGAAATTTCTCCTTTGGCTCAAGCTGTTATTTTAACAAATGTAAAGCTGAGAAAAACCTCACTTCGACTAACAGCTGTGCTGGCCTGTCAGGTCTTAGACCACATATTCCAGGGAAAGGCTTTTGTTTAACTGGCACTTTCTGGGCTTACTTGCAAGAAGCTACAGACTGAATTCCTGAACCAACCACCTTCCAGTTCCATGGAGGGCTTTGTCTGAGCCCAACACTTCCAGGCTCTTTGTCCCCAGGCACCAAGAGCTAAGAACACAACTAAGGGTCAGGACTCAAGGGACTTCCAGCCAGCTGTGAGTAAGCCCTGATGCACAAACCTGTGAAGCCAGCGGCTTTCCACCTTGGCTTTCTGCTGCTTGGGGTTTGAGAAATGCAAGGCCTTTGGTGTTCAGTGTTCTAGAGTAAATTAAAAAAAAATTTTTCAATTAGCAGTTCTTGATAGATCATTCCATTAGATAATTTCTGATATAAATTAGTGGAATAGACATAGGGTAGAAAACAAAGCAGTGAAGGTAGCTGTTTATTAACTAATCATTATGATTAGTTAGTGGTGTATAAAAAAGATGAACTCCTAAGCCCAGGTGAAGTTTGTTCAGTTTGGCAATTGGAGATGGCTGGGGAGGGGGTTAAATTTTTTCAGCCAGACCTCAGATCAGATTTAGAGTAAGGCAGGATGCTTCTAAGGATATTATACTTGCAAAATAACACTATGTAAGTGATATAAAGAGCTTTCCCATTGTTTTGAATGCAGATCCTATCTGGATCAATTATTATTTACAAAAAGATTATTTAGTACATAGCTAGTTGAAACAGGACAGAACCATTAAGACAAATGCTGAAAAATGTATTCATTCATTATATAAATCATGGTGACAGTGTAATAACTACCAAGAAGGTGAAGTCATTTAGGTGACGAACTAGATTACAGAGCCCACCATTCTTAATGAACCCATTCTGAAGTTTGTGTAAGTTCGTTTAGAGGTTTTCAGTATTTTCTGGTTTTCTTCATGCCTTTTTGTGCTCCCACTGATGCTCAGCCTTCTCTGTTCCCCAAAAGCTAAAATCTCCCAGGAGGGCATTTTCCTTGTTAGTGACCACAGGCTCAAGTGACAGAGATGTGGCTCCTGCCACGGGCAGGCTGGGCAGATCTGCTCACACCACCTGTGCAAGCAGGGGTCTGCAGTACCTCCTGCAAACCAAACCTGGGGGGAGGACGGGGGCAAAGAATCATTTGGAAGTGTCCACGAGAAATACAGAGTTGGTTTAAACAGAAAGGATTCCTTCTTTGAAACTTTCCTTATCAGCTGAGCAAGACACTTGGTCCTATGTGACTTTTCCTCATTTAAAGACAGTAGAACTGAAAACCAGTGTTTGCCTGCACAAACATATTGAATTTGAGACTAATCCTCTCACCCACCTTGGGAACTGCTCTGCTGCCCTTTAAAGACCTGGAAAGTCTTCCCACTGGCTCAGTTTTTGGGTTGGGTCAGGAGGGTTTTTGGGTTGGGTCCCTCCACATAGATAGAGTAGAAAGCCCCTAACCAAGCAAAAAAAGTTTCATAAAATCAAACTGTTCTATACTTTGCAGTTCTGCTATAATGTATTTAATAACAATTGAAATCTTCATCATTTTATAGGGTTACACAAAGAAATGGAAAGGAATATAGAGGAAGACATAGTGTCATGTATGATAAATAGGTAATTTTAGCATAGGTGGTGGTACAGAGGCAGAGCTCTTCAGAGCAATGCAATAGGCCATGGCAGCTATCTTCTATTGGAGCTTGCATATAGTTTTCTAAATCTCGTAATGCTTAAAAAAATGACTCTGTAATACAGTACTGTGCCTTGCCACACCACACCACACATTACAACAGCGTTAGAGATTGGTGAGAGAAAAAAAAATACTACTGGGGAAAAATGTTTGCCGACTTAGTCTGTTCAGTGTTGTCAGTACTGTTTTTAAATGCCTCAGCAAGTTGTTCTTAGGTAAAAGATAACAGCCTGCCAAGTCTAGAGAGTAAACATTTTGTGTTAGTCTACCCACAAAGCATTAAAATAAGAAATTGGAGCTTATTCAGTGCAACTCAGGTTTAACCATCTCATTTCAACATAGTTCACTCTTCATGGCCTTCCAGATCCTGGTCTCTTCATGTTTGTTCCCAGCCTCCTGAACCTTCCTGCCTGCTCTTTCATGTTTGACATCTGGCTTAATCAGACTTGGGTTATCATTGTACTTGTGAACATGTCTGATGAAGGTGCCTCTTTTATTACTCACCTGCAGTCTGGTTTTAAACATTAACATCTTAAATGTTGACAGGTTCTATTTTCATTCCCCAAACTGCATATTGTTTACATGTGTTTCTCCTAGGCCTGTATGCATTAAAATGCAAACAAATATATATATGCATATAACTGAATCCATACACTTTTTATATATAGATTATAGATTTTATACATAGATAGATTTAAGTGCATACTATATATATAATATATGCAGTCTTTGTGCATATATTTTTTTTACCAGGATTTAGCTTTAAAATTGAGTATTTTTTAATTTCTGAGCACCTATTGATCTCTCTGTAAGCTTATTTAATATTCAGAATGGACTTCTCTTGACAATAAAGCAGCCCAGAAGCTCACAGCACCATGTACTTGAGGGACCTTTCCACATGCAGTTGTACCAAGTGGAAGAGAATTATACAAAAAAATAAGAGGAAAAGCCTTGTCTCTGATATTAAAAAGCTGGGGAGGAAAAAAATATCAGAGGTGTGGATAGTACTGTTCTAGGAAACAGAAGAGGGAGTTTCCAGAGAAGGTTTCTGGTCTCCTGTGGAAATCGGGATCATTTCAAAGAAGACCAGAAAAAGGTAACAGGAAAGAGGCTTTTGACTGGAAAAGCACATCTGAAGCTCATGAAAATATGGGGCTGGAGATGACGGATTTGAGGCTGACAATATCTGCCTATAAAGGCAAGAGGAGCTTTGCAGGTGCCATAGCAAAAGGGACTTTGGCCAGCAGGACATGTAGCTGAGACTAAGATACAGCCTGGAAAGGAGAACAGCTGACCAGGAGCTGTCAGAACGCCTTGATCTGGCAAGTAGTGGCAGGTGGGTTCCCAAATCTCTCAATCCCTGAAGCTACTGCAAGTTTCTACCCCTGAAGTGTGCACAGATCTCTAAAGGATAGAAACCCCTACAGTGTGGCAAGTCAGACAAAACAACTCACATGCCTTTGTCTTAAGAATTTTGCTGTTCTTATAGTAGTTTGTTTGGAGATTACCGTGGGTCATACACGTGACTTCAATCCTGTTCCACTTCAGAAGGTAAGAGTACAGTGTTTTTACTGGCCACTACTAAGCTATATAGTTTCTTGGTCTCTGTTCCTTGGGAGAAATCTGATAAATTACCTTGAACAATCTGTCAAAACTTCTGCTCTTGTTATCTTTTTGGACCTGAGAAAATGGCCAACATTTGGACTGTTCCAAAGAAGACAAACTGTTGCAGAAATCAATACTTCTTTCAAACAGTGTTGTATGGACCCTCTTTTCCTGAGGAGAAAACCCGCAGCAATTCACCACATCAATGTCCTTCTACGTTATGTCCCCATGAGAGCATTCCTCAGGCCTCTCCAGGGTTGTACAACAAGATGTTTGTTGTTACCTGCTCCTTTTCCTTCAATACCATGCAAAGGAATATATTGCAGAGGGATCACAAGTAAGAGAAGCCAAGCTAATAGAAGAATCAAATTAACAGAATCATTTCAGACTTCTTTTGCATGTGAGCTGTTAAGATTTGCAGAAGGTAGAGCTTTTAAGTGGAAGCCCAATACAATATGCAGGAAGCTGATTTGTTTGAGGGTTACTGTTTACAATCTCCACAAGCAACACCGGGTATAGTATGGCTGGAGCACTGGGTTACTGTGGGGGATATCTGGGCATATCTTCTTTCTGCTTCCATTTATTTCTCTCATTTATGCAACCATTACTTTAAATTATACCCTTTTCAGTCCTTCACCCAGACAGCTGAGATTCCTCAGTTGCTTTCAACATGTCCTTCTATTAGTGTGGAGAACAGTGGCATCCTGTGAACAATTTATTCACTTGATTCCAGGTGGTCAAAACTGCCCACTTCAGGGGAGCTTCACTGGACAGTCAATGACTTGTACAAGTGTGTACAAGGAAGAGTTTCAATTTCACAACTGTTTTCTCTTTCTATGAACAGCATATACAAAGAGATAGGTGTACCATATGCTGTTTTACCAGTTTTATCTGGAGTAAGCTTCTGATCTTTAATGTGAACACTATGGGTTGTAGTTGGAGTACCTGGGATCCAAGCTCAGTCATGCTTGTTTTTAGTGCAATACCTAGCTAAATCCTTTAAATAGCTGGATTGTCACAGTCTTCTGTAGAAATAGCCAAGGAGCTATTATGCAGAGGGGGTCAGAGGAACAAACTATTATAAGGAAAGGTGGGGGCAGAGGTAGCAGCAATTCTTGAGCATGTGCTTCAGTCAAGAAGTGCAATTGCATTATCTCACTGTCAAGGCTGTGGGTATAACAAGACTAAGAAATGATGTCTCAGCAAAATGGGAACAGCTCTCCCTTGCCATTACACACTGCTTGCTGTCATCTTTAATGAATGTTTATAAAGTACTTGGGGATCTTCCCAAACAAAGTGTTACATATGAGCCACTGATAATTAACTTGTATTATGTACTTGTTTAAGCTAATGTTAACAGTAACTAGTGGAAAACTTCAATCTCTGTGTCAAATAGGTCAAAATAAATGGAAAGAGATGATTGGGTAAAAAGTGTGAAATCTCAAAAAGGCCTGTCTGAAGAATATGGAGTATTCTCACAAATAAATGGAGAAAGGGAATCTGTCATTTATCAGCACTTGTATTTAATCTAATAAGAAAGATCAAGAATGCAGGTGATACAGACAGAATATTGCCTACATCTTATATGTAAGTAGTCATTAGACAACTTTAATATTGAGCAAAGGAGTCCAATCACCTTGGAGCTATGAATCTACTCCAAATTGGGGCAAGGAACTTTTTGCCTACACCTCTAGCACTAGTGCTTAAAATAAGTGGATGCAACCAACAGTGCAAAAGAATAAAGAGATTGGTGACAACTGAGAATAACACTGACTAGCCCTGGCTTAAACACAGGACCCATAAATTAACATGTGTGCAGGTGCAAATCTGAACATGCCTTTGTGCATGTGCACGTACTTTCAGTGTCTGCCAGACAGATCACAGGGAGCTATTGCAGCTCCCTCAGTCCCTGCTTGGCCCTGGCAACAGTTGAGGCACTGGTAATTGTTTCCCTGAACTACACACCAGGTGCAGCTCTCTTGGCTGTAGATTGTCATGGGTAACACGGCACTGCACCCACTCGGGAAGAGCCCACTCCTTCAGCGTACACCATCCTAAAGAAAGAGGACAAGTGAGAACCAGAGAATAAGTACTTTGCTATTTGAATACATATCTTCAGCCTTTGCTGGTTCTATCCCTAGCCATTAATATGTGATTGTATGACATTTTTTTAACATAATAAATTATCACAAATGCAATTTAAAAAAAATATCTGTGTAGGATTGGCTGAAAAATAGAATAGATTGTTTTAACCTTTAAGCTGAAAACCTCAGCTGGAAGTCCACAACCTGGACCTTGGTACATGCCAGGAGGCCTCCCTTTCCCCCTCACACGCACATCCACCTCATAATACCATAGACTACTTTACATTAGCTAAACCCATCAGCTAACCTTTATCACATACAGCATATAAATCACAGCTAATAGGGCTAAGCTGCTAAAGAGTTCAATAGGTGAGGAGGTGTGCGTTACAAACGGCAGCGCGGGCTGGGAGCGCCCGCGGGAGCCCCCGGGAGCCGCCGCCGCCCATCCCTGGTGTTCGACTCCCCCTGCAGGGCGAGCCCGCTCCGCTCCTCGCCCTCTCCCGGGAGCGTTTGCTCCCTGTGCCCTGCAGTGACCCACTGTTTACCGCCGCGCTGATCTGAGGAGTATCCCGCTGAAAAGGCTTTTAAGGAGTAACACCCTCCGTCTGTCGCACGAACAACCTTAATCCCGTCATCGCTTACTTTCTATCCTTTTACTCAGTATCTTAAGAGTTTCAGTCCATTTCTTTGTGGCTCTCAAGTGCTTCCAGAGATCCCGTTTTCTCCTTCCCTCCCTTTCCGTGTGCCTTGGGGCACAGCCCCCTCTTCCCGCATCACTGTCCCCAGCATAATTCATCATCCCTCTCACCACCACTCTGCAGCAAGAGCTGGGGGGCACAGATGATTTTTTTTGTCCCTCCATAAAGTCTGACATTTGAATATCTTCAACCTAAATCAAAGCCAGAAAGCAGCACTTGCATTTTCAATTGATATGAAAAAAATGAGAGAAAAGAGAAATGTTGAAACATCTGAGTATTTTCAAAGTAAAACACAGTTCAGCATCCAAATACAGCTTGCTTCAAATGCTTTGTCTTAAACTAGTACTAAACTGCATTCCCCTACAACAGCATATTGCCCTATGGGAGGAATATTCTGTTTAATGTTTAATGCCACATCTTGCCTGTGGAGTAGTCCTCCCTGACGAATAGCTTTCACGAAGGCTCAAGAGTTGTCCAGCTTCCCCCTCACGGCCGCAGCTTGCTTAGAGGAAGGTCTGTGCTGCACTGTGGAACATGGTATCTCTCAGGCACCTGGCAGAGGACAGCAGCAGGGATGGGGATGAAGGCCTGAGCCGCTCTCCTCCAATGTCAGCAGTGACACAGAAATGCAAGACTGTGGCTTTAGTGAACTGATTGAAGCTCACGTGTTTTCAGTCATCTAAGAACCCTGAATTATTCTGATTTGGTTCTATAGATCATTTCAACTTTGTAGACACTGTGTTTTCTTCCAAAAAATTCATTCAAGTGGAAGATTCCCAAGGGTTTTCTCCTCATCATCCTACCAAACATCAGCCTTACCCCTTGGCAGAGAACAGCCAGTGGTGAAGAGAGATGCAGGAACTGTTCCCTGCTGAGGGTCCCTCAGGAGAGCATGGTCCTGAGCTCAGTCCCAGTCAGGTCTGCTAGGATGAGGCTGGGCTGAGCAGGGGTCTGGACTGGGCTTTGGGTACAGCGGATCTGCAGCGAAGCCCGTGCAGGGATCAAGAAGGAGGCTCTGTCTGGAAATGGATGCCAGACAAAGAGCAGGGGGAGCCTGTCCCCCTGCCCTCTCCTCAGTGGAGAGCAAGCTGGCCCCCAGACAGCCCCATGCTCCCTTTGTGGGGGGCACAGCCCAGGTCTGGCAGGGTTACACACCCCCTGATCAGTCCTGCTCCCCTTGCACTGCTCACACAAGTTGGAAGTCCAGTTTCCTCCACTAAATGCTTTCAAAAAAAACCACAGTTCAGTGTGAGTGACAATCCCAGGTCTGCCCAAGAGGGATTTCATTTACGTTGCTGATGCAGAACATAAACAGAGATGAGCATTCATAAATCTACTGCACAACATCAAATGAGTAAAATGAGAAACACGGCTGGGTAATTTTAATACACTGATAAATTCTGTGGTCCAAGCTCCTTGTGTATATTTCAGGTACATGAGTAATACCACCTATTATCTCTAGAGCCACTGAAAATGAATGCAGGCAAGTGAGATTTCCATGGTTCAACTGGATAATCAAGGGTTCCCTGATACACAGAGTTGTTTTTGGCACTCAAGTATCACTTCAGCAGTAATAAATTTTACAAGACAGCGCTTTTAAGCTGTTATGATTTTTAATTTACAAAAGACTTCATAAATATGAATACATTTACTGTAGCAAATGCTGCTGTGAAGTAGCCATTATTCATATTGCACAGAGGGAGAGGCTGAAGCATACTGATGTTTACCAACCTGCCAGTGCTCATCTTTCCCTGAGTGGGGCTAGTACCCAGCAAACCAGACTCTTTGGTTTGTACCTGAAATACAGGACCATGTGCAGTACACACACTTTGCTCTTTTATGGGAAGAAAAGAGGTCATTGAGATACAGTGGGGGCCTGAGGGGTCTCTGTGATCTGGCATTGGCCTCACCATCCTGGGACTTTGTGTTCCCTCAAGCAGTCACTGGGTTCTTGGCCTTCCATAAGACACAGCACCTGTGTCCAGCCTCATTCCCTATTGGGTGGTTTATTTAGGCTATGAAGTTCCTTGAAGAAGACTCACTGTTTTAAAAGTGGATGGCACATTAATGTCTCAGTCAAGATCAGAAACCCAAAGTAATGCATTCAATTCATAGCAATATATTAGTTTCTTCAGAAATACTTTCATTAGACCAGTGTCTGAGTCCAAGTGTTGTTTCTACTAATGAACGTGGCAGTGACAGAGAACCTGAAGACACAAGCAAGAAATTACACATTCTAGTCCATGGTGGGAGTCTATACCAGAGTTAGTAACCAGCAGTCACTCTGAAAAATGTCATAGGTATGACAATACATCTTTGAAGTTTTAAACAGCAGAGCAACTCAGCACTTCTGATTTTTGCTTCAATTCTTTTTATCATGATAATTATTATTACTGTTGCTGTTATTAATTCTTTCACTTAATTTTATCATACTTTTTCTTTCCTCCCCAAGAGTCCTTTTCTTGGTACTTCAGGACCGACCTCTTTCTTCAGTACCTCAGGACTGACCTTTGGCACTGTAGAAATAGGGAAGAACATATTCCTCAGGCTATCCTCTGATAAAACTTTTATTTTTATACACATGACGCATTTCCATGGATAATGAGCATGGCATGCTTTTGTACATACATGCTAAAATGCTTTGCCAGAGTAGGACCTACAAAAGCTATTTACAGTCCTTATTTTCATCTGAGTGACTATTTCTTCTTTCATCCAATGAAATTTTTATGCACTCTTGCACATTTCTCTTCAAATGTGAATAGAAGGGGTATGTTTCACTATATTACAATTTTATATGTCCAAAAGTTAGATATCTCTTTGAAATTATTGAGTGTAATTGAGGTGCAATCAATTGAAATCAGACACTTTTCCTCACCAATTTCTATAACTGTTTTGAGTACTATGAACCGCCTCAGATGATTCTATACACAAATATGATCAGCACTCTGAATGTGATGCTAAAAAGTTACATGTAACGATGAGACTCACTGTTGCTTTAAAGCACTTTATACAGCCATCCGTACATAACTTCTACCTGATAGCAAACATGCATGAAAATCCAAACCTCAGCGGAGATGGATGCATGCATGTAGTAAAACCTAGTGTGCACCAGCAAAGATCTCATACAGGAGGGCACTTCTGTTTAGTTCTGTGCTCTCAGCTCTTGCTATATAAGAGGTACTGCTGTGAAAGCACAGGATCATCTGCCTTACTCTAATGCTTGATAACGTGACTGTATAATAAAAGTCACTTCCTGCCCTACAGGGAGGCCCCAATAATTCCCATAGTATTTACCGTTCTGCAGTTTTCATTAATCCTACATTCCACAACCAGGAAAAACACACTTTGACTGCACAGACACAAAACAGAGTTTTAACTGCAGAGGGCATGAAAGAGCTACTGAAGAGCAGTGTTTTACTTACAAGGCAATAATACCTGCAGCATAATTTTCTACAAGTTCGATTTCTTCCACACTGAATATTTACAATATTGCATTTTATCCATGAAAGATCCTCTGAGGACCATCTGATTGCTTTTTGGGGGAAAAATACAAACCTAATAAAGAACAAAAATTATCAGATTCATTCTAAAGGATATGATAACCATGGACTAGAAATCATTCTCTTATCCTCACTAAATCTAATGGATGTCACTTTTTACTGAGATTTTCTTTCCTTCTTTACTTCACACTCAAAAACACTGGATTGTTTGGTTTTTTAAAATTTGCATACAAGATTGTTAATGTTGGATGAGCTGACATTTTATCTGTTTCCCACTTAATGTGACTTTTGAAAACCGCAGATATTCGTTAATACTCACTCAAGTCACTGACCACATTCATCACAGTGCAGTGCAGCTATTTTCTAATTTTTTTCTGATGCTTCTAAGACTTTAATCAAATTTGGCTTAAGATTCAGAAAAAAAAAAAAGGCACTGAGATTTTCACTAAAATACAAAATAGTATTCAAAAAAGCACTTGAAGATTCATAATTTGAACACAGAATTGTCCAAAACTTGCCCATATCAGCTGTAATTTAGGGTTTTCCAGAAATCTGAAACAAATCTTAGTCAAGTGCGTATTTTGAGAGCAGTGAAAAAGGTCTGCAAAAACCACTACCAAGAATCCAGCCTGAGGCAGGTACATGTTGACAGGAGCTGTCCTAGATGATAACAAATCCTTTGCCATCCTCTGCCCACACAACCTGATTAGCATGAATCCCCATTTTTGCATTAACCCACAAGCTAAGGGTGTTTTCCATCCTCCTCTTGAAGGTAGCTGCGTCTTTGTTATTCACATTGTAGTCTTTGGGGCTTGTGGAGACCACACCATGCTGAGTGTTTTTTCAGCCCATCTCAACACCTCACACTGGCACTGCTGGGAATCAGCACCAACGGAAAGAAAAATATCGGCCCTTCTTCTACCATCAGCAATGTTTGTCGATAGTTAACTTGGGGAAGGATTTTGGATAAAATAGTGACAAACACCAGCAGAGGGTGCATTGCTGCCACTGTAATGCTCGTTCTTACACTGTAAGTAACCATAAGTAACTTTGCTGTGGTGTAGCAAAGCTTTGGACAAATCCTGCACATTCCATTTCTGGGGAGCTGCCTACACAAGGGTGTAAAATCAAAAGCAGGATTAAAGACCAAAGTCGGCGAAACCTGTTGCTTTAAAGAAAAAGAAGAAGAAGAAGAAAAAAACCAACCTAAAGAGATGTAATGTGCCTTTTGTGCTGTGCACTCAAGGCATTTTGCAGCTTTTCTTGAAATATCCATCATAAAAGTACTTCTTTGATCTGCTGTAAGCAGCCACTCCCAGAAGGAGCAAGAGACACCTCGTTTCCTTCCTTCCTTTTCTTAGCCTGACCTACCAGTCTGGAATGCAGTTCACCTCTGAGCATTTTCAGACATATCATTTTCGGAGAGGTTTGCATGTCACAACACACAACCAGGGCTTACTTCACTGCTCACAAAGCCTGTACATGACAGCCAAAGAGAGGAGCCATGTACAGAGTCTGACCATCCTGCGCTTCACCTATGTAAACACCCTTGTCTGCAGAAGGGGAATAACAGTGTTAGAATAACAAATATTCATCTTGCCCTCAACACAGGCAGGACCTGAGACTGAAAAGTCACAAAACTAGTGTCCCACGGTACAGTTGAGTGGCAGTTTAGGCTAATATATTATTTTATTGCTGCAGCCCTATGTGCCTCCAGCACATCCCTTTGCAGCAGGAATCACGATGTACCTCCTCCCCCAAAGGCATCCCACCCGGTGACTGGGGAAAGCTAATCACTTTTTGCAGGGTTAGTTCCAGCCAGATAACAGTTTTTCAGCTTCCTCAACTGAATTGCTACACAGCAGCACAGCCCTCAATGTACAGGAGAGAGGGACGAAACACACTGTCATGAGGTCAAGGCTTCTAATCGTGCACAAAATCATCCCTTTAGGCTTACTGTGCTGTCACTGGATTTACAGTGAGCACTGAAAGAAATTTTAAATTCCAAACTGCCCTTTAGAAGTGCTCCTATAACCCCAAGTACCATAGGCCTGTGGGTGCTTAAGCTGGAGTCACAACTAAATTCCAAAACATAGTTGGCATTAATCAAGACCATAATGTTGCCCCACCAAATGGCAAGGGAGTTGAGCACAGCATAAATACACACTTAAAACTGCAGCACAATAAAAATAATGATGATAATAATAATAATAAAACCCCAGCATAACCAGTATGGTTATGTGTGGGTTAGCTGAAGGTGGCCGGAGGGAGGAGATGCCATGCATTCCTGAATGCACTGCAAGGAACTTTCAGTCCCACTGACTTCAGTAGGGCTTCAATGAGGCCGCGTCCCTGCTGTGGAAAGGAACTGCTTAACACAGCATCGTGGGGTTCCTTGTTTTTTGTCTCTGAGCAACTCCTGGCAAAGCCACTGGTTAGTAAGTGAAAACACACTTTTCCCACTCTCCAGGACTGCAAGCCGTACCTGGATTGGCTTCTTTTCTTTCACTTTTTGTTGTTGCTGCCACTGATAGATTTGCAAATCTGGCTCCTTGACTAGGTGCTGACTTTACAAACCCATGTTTGGCTACTGAAGTGGAGGAAGGAGGGGCCTGACCTTGGAGCAAATTATTTCCCCTTCGGTGGGATGGCTCTGCCTGCAGCTTGACGCCAGATAATAAGCGGCATTCAGTGTCAGCCCAGCAGCTGCCATGCAGGAGGTCTGTCCCTTCAGGCAGCTGCTGCTCATCTCCCAGCAGCTGGCAGCGGAAGTGACATCTGTTTTTGGTCCCAGCTGTGAGCAGCGCGGAGGTGCCAAAGCCCAAACGCCTCAGTTCTCGATCCAGGAGCGAGGAAGGGTTTCTGATGCCAGACCACGGCCTGGCTTGTGGAGTGAAGGGAGGGGGGAATCGTCTCCTTCGACGATGGTGGGCTGGGAGGAATGGAAAAAGAGTGACAAATACAGAGAGAAAGAATAAGCAACAGAAGTGGGGGAAAGGATGGGAGAAGAGTGCAGCAGAAGACAGGAACGGCTGAAATGAAAAGGAAATGCAAAATCTGAAGTGTCCAGTCTGAGGGACAGAAACAAAAGGAAGAAGGCAGAGTAATGCAAAAGAAAAAGATGAAGAAGTAGCAACAAACAACTGACCAAGGGATATGATTATGTAAAATGGCTGCTGAACAGTAAAACACCTTATTGAGCTGCCACCTCAAGTGCTACTGAATCTGGAAGGCATTCTTGCCCACAGCCCTTAGTCTATCGTGCCATTCAAGGGGTCTCCCCTGCAAGTTTTGCCATCTGGAGGAGCTCTGGTATGTTCTCTCTTGACTCAGTGCTTCTCCGCGTTATTTAAATTCATATCACTTTTTCCTTGTCCAAGTCTCTTACTCTCTCATTTATCTTTGTAACTGTGTTATAATTCAGTGTTGTGGCATTTTAACTGAATTATAATTTTAGTTTCTAAGACAGGAGTAGGTGCAGGATGAAGGACAAGATCCAATTCAATATAAAGACTGAAAAGCATACTTAAATTAACCTTGGAATAAATACACTAAGAAATGTCACTTTGCTCCCCAGGTTTGTGTACGCAAGGCGAGGAACTATATTCTATCCTAAACATATTTTCACAGTTGGGCCTGTTTCCTCAGCACAGGTGCTGAAATTGTGTTTTGTAGATCTCACAACTAATTGAGTATTCCTGGAAGAAATAATGAAGGAAAATGTATATTTTAAAAGAGCTTTACAGCCCTGTCAATCAAAATCAACTTACACTGGGAAAAATGCAGTGTCAGTGACTGTTTCTTTCCCTCAGTGCTTGCCAGAAGCACAAGACAAACTGAATTCTGGTAAACAACCAGGTTGGGGAATGGGCCGAGGGAGGTGGGTGCCATAAAAAATGAAAGTGCAGGCACTTGGGCCACAAAGATTTGAACCCATTTTCATACTATACCTTGATATCTCCTTGTAGGCACCCAGAGCAGGGCATCAGTCATGGAACTGGGTGCTATTACAAATTATTCAAAATCAGGTGCTGAAGACTGGATTGTTTGAGTTGGGCAGGAATAATGAAAGCAGTTTCTTAAGTCTCTCAGAATTCAGCTCTTCAAAACTGGCCTTAAATATAACTGCAGTTATAGTTTAACTTCTTTTCATGTTATAATTACATATTTTTAGAACATAAAGATAATATATATATTTATACCTTAAAATTTCATATCAGATTTTACCAATACGCGCCCTTGAAGATATTGTTCTTTATACAAGTCTCAGCAGCTCTCCCAGTTTCAGTGAGAATTAGTTGGGATTTTAATAAGTGATCTTTGAAACAAACAAGAGGAAAGTCCTCTGAATACGATTCTATCATTACGTATACAAGGAGGAGAATTGACCATCTAGTAAACTATGCAATCGAAATAATCAATTTAATAACTAAATACTGGGGTTTTTTTCCAGTCAGGAATAAGATTAGTGCATCTGGCATCTAGACCAGAAAGAATAATCAGCAATTTTAAAAACCATGAGGTTGAGGCAGTACTAACACTCTGAAGGGCTCCACTTGTCCCGTAACACACAGTTGTTACAATCACCAGTCATTAGAGCAGTAACACTGGTCCAGGACAAAGGTAACTGTTGCCCCCAGACTCTGCCACCTCAAGGAACACTGTTAACAAGAGCCTATTCCTGAACCCCAAAACCTTCCTCAACAAGAATGTGCATTGTCTGCACATCTTGGTGGACGCTTTATAACACGAACTACAATTTTTCAGATCGAAGTTATAGACGAAGAGAAGGGAGATACAAAATAAAAAGCTTTTGCATGTCTGGAAGTGAATGGGCTCTTCTTCATAAATAAAACCCAAATTAAAAGCAGTGAGCAGTAGCAAGTGTCCTAGACATGGAGAACAGAGCAAACAAAGTATGTCTCTTCTCTGGTGAAGTGACCTACAGACAGGAAAAGTTGCTGTATCCTCAGAAAGTGCCAAGCAGTAACCAGAAAGTTACGTGTCTTTGGAAGCTTCTCTTTGGATGACATCTACAACACCACTGTGGCAATGATGAGACTTTGATGTCACACAGAAATACAAATTTGAATGCACCAAAAGCTTCATGGCATCCAGACACACTTTTTGTTCTGCAGCCTACATTAATTATCAAGATGAGCTAAAAGCTTCATTGCGGTATTTTAAAGTCAACTAAAGTTGACTACTATGCCACTGATTGCAATAGGGAAACATCTCACTTTATATCTCTTTGCCTGTTGGTTTGGTTTTGGGGTGGTGGGTGTTTTTTGTTTTTAATTTCACCATCTTCAATCCTTTTCATTCTTTCAGCCATTTTTAGAGGACCATCAAACCTTTTAGCCTGGAAAGCTAAAGAAAGAAAGATTATAAGTAGAAATTCTTCTGCCTGACTTCTAAGACAAAAAAAGTAATTTACATTTCAGATTTTGCATGAAGTAGGTTAGTTTCAGTATACAAATCTAATTCATTCAGCTTGGCAGTTACAAAAAGCATTTCTAGGGCCATATTCTGCATTCCCTTTTCTGATGAACACTACCCAAGGAATACTAATTAGAGTGCTTAAGGAGTAAGGTAAGCAAGGCTGGCAGAATCTGAGCTTTTATTTATACTCTGTTATCTCTGTCCAAATGTTCAAAGCAATATGGGTGGTGACTGATTCAGTAGTTAAATTCAAAACAGCATGTGTGTACAAAAGGCTGCCAAGTTTCTCATGTATACTGCTATTTGTGAGAAGCTATGCACAGACAAAAAACAATCAAACAGTTTCTTAATTTCATTTTATATTTTTATTCCCATTGTAAGAACTAACCATCACCCAAAAGACCATTTCAATTTGGTTTGGATACACAATAGCATTAATCACAGTCCAGTTTCTCTTTCTTTGTTTTTTTTTTTTAACTGCAATTCCAGTATTTCATGATCTGTTTTAGTAGTTCTGTTGTTGGAGCATTTGCTTCCAGCAAAATAGATTTTTCAGTGTTTGTAGATTATTTGAAAAGATTGTTAAAGATTAAAAAATCCACAATGCAATGATTAACAGCACATTAGCAATTTACCTTATCTTCCTTTTAAGATTAGTACTAAGAATATTTGATGACTCAAAATTTACTTTTTCTTATGCATTTTCTGTTTTCTTTTCAAAATAAGTCCATAAACAGCTTATATCTTTTCATTACAGCGATTCATTGCAGTATCATTTTTAATTGGATTGAAATCCTTCTGGGAGAATGATGTAAGTAAAACAACCCTAAAAAATCAAAGGTTCTGTTTAAGCAAATGATGTTACACACAAACCAATGTTAAGGCAATATCATGATGTATAAATTAGAGAGGTTAGAAAACATGAAGGATGTTCTAAATTCACTTGCTTATTAATTGGGGAAAACACATTGCATTGTATTTTAGTCTTCAAGCAAAGGAGAATCACACAAAATACATTCAAAGAGACATCTTTCATCATGTCTTTTAAAAGCCTGTGAGATGAATTCCTTCATCAAATTTATTAATATAAAAGCAAATTCAAAAAACTTATTTGTGAAAGCTGTCCTGTTAAATTATGAATACCAGTAATAAATTCTTTAGTTCTTCATTTATTTGCGTATTTTGCAGACAAACAGACATGAATGAACAAAATATGCCTATTGTATAGTCACACAAAAAGCTAATATGAATGTTTATGTTGTACAGTGTCAGAAAGGACAAATTATTAATCAAAGCAGAGAGGAGAAAGAAGCAAAGAAGAAAGCAGATGATGCACAAGAACTTTGTTAGTTGTCTTTGCACGACTTTTGTGTGGAAGAAAATGTCTGCTTTGGATATAGAATCCTCAGCTAAAAAGTATTTTATTATGCAGTGAAGGAAGTTTGGGATCAAGATCAGCTTTTAAAAGGCATTTAAACCAGAGTTACAGATAGTCATGCCAAGGGAAAGAGGAAAGGAGCAAGTGTGGAGCATGAGAGGGTGTGGAACATGGTGGGAGTAAAGGAAGGAATGCTGTTTTTAGAGGGAAACTTGTTGAACTGACAGTGCTTTCACTCAGATTGAATTGGGGACTCACTGAACATTTCTGGTGGGAATACTGCTCCAAGACTGTATTCCATGCACAGGAGGTATGTAAGACACTAACTTAGCCCCTTCACAAATTGCAGGAGAGATGGAATTCCTGAGTCTGCTGCATAGGGAGGGACAGAGGTTTTGAGGGACTCTTCTTGTATTGCTCTTAATGGTTGTGACACCTGGAGATACTCCACATAATAATCATTCACCTTTTCATCTTCCTATCCCAACTGTCCACACTTGCCTATCCACAGAGCATATATTTGAATTCATAAGGCCTAGTCTCTTCACTACTATTTAATACAAACATATGTTAACCAGCAAGAGATGAAAATTATATTGTTACAGCTGAGCTAACAGAACCTTCCTATTTCTCCATGATCTACAGATTGGGTAGTGGAACATATTTTTCGGTCCTAACCCTTTTCTCACCCTTTAAGCATTCATACACACATACATGCATATACATACACAGACGTGCAAAAACAGAGTATATGCACTCCAGTAACTCACTGGTGCTACAGGAACTAGTTCTAAATGATGGCACATGGGCACTGGAAGAAGTGTAGCACCAAGGAGGCTACAGTCAGAGCTTACTGCATCTGGAAAACTGGGGTTTAGCACCTTGTTGTCCCCATGCATGTTTTTTCTTTGATCTGAGGTTACCTTCATTTCACAGAGGACAGGGACCTGACTCTTCCCACACTTCTAGCAATACCTCTTTCTGTTGATGTCAGGAAGGTTACACTCTATAATGAACTCTACGCTCACTGATAGGTATTACAGCAGCAATTTTTAAATAATTTCATATAAAGTAGATGAGCTGTGCTTCAGGATTAATTTATCTTAAATAAAATTTAAGTCATGCAGTCCTAGAATACAACACACGCACGTATGATTAAAGACAATTCTGCATGAATGCTTTGGTGTCCTGTGTGCACCTTTTTAATCATCAGTACCTTAAAAAACATTTCAGGATCATTCCTCGCAGTATGTACCCAGTGTATCTCAGAATTATTTGTATTTCCTCTTACACTTTATACATAATATCAGATTTGCATTTTAAGTATCAAAAATATGCTGTTAAAGGACCTTAACAGTAAATGGCATAAATATATAGTTTTAATCAGAGGGTAAAATGACTTAAGACTTTTGGTGAATAGATGATGAAAAACGAATGTTTGCAAAAGCTACACATGATTTATGGTCTTATGCTACCAACAGCTGGCCAATCAGCTCCGGGTTTCGGTCCTTTATTAATGCCATGATAAGAGCAGCAGCAGAATTTACTGTCTCCTGAAGAAATAAAGGGTCCTGGAAAAAAAAAAAAAGGGGGGGGGGGGGAAGTGCAGGGAAAAAAATATGTTTACAAAATTGGGAAAAGCAAAAATTTAAAATAAATTTTCACATATGCCAAATCACCATATGATTGTTGAAACAAATAAAACCATTTATTTGTACTAATTAGAAGAACTTCTAAAACTTGCATTTTAAGGAAGCACAATTTCATAGTAATAACCATTTTCTCCAATCTCCATGACGCAAAACTGCTAGAATTAATGCCATGTATCCAGAGACCACCAAAAAGCTTGATTCTGTCACTTGCTTCCTAACTGATTTTTAAAATCTAAAAGGCAGTAAAAACGTTGGGTTTGGAAACATGGGACAAAATGGATGATTTAATTGAGTAGTTTAGTTAAAGACCTGCAACTGTAAGCACTTACTGAATCCCATCTGTAATCTACAAACTACTTAAATCAAAGGCATTTAAGCACTGGGACTTCACTGGTTCAAGTTGATCTTTGTATCAGATAACTTCAAAAAGTAGTCTGGTTTTGATAGGCAAGTATAGAAACCAATACAGAAAACAGTAATAAAATGAAACATGGATTCTGTGCTTTTAACTGAGCACTCCAGCTCACATTTGAAAGAGTCTTTTGTCTAATTGCCAAGTATTTTTAATTGTATTGGCTATAAAAGGTTGGCCTCTTGCTACCACAAACATTTCCATTTGCACAGTGGGAAAATAGCAATAGGTGTAGCCAGGCACAGAGATATCCCTGGAGAGAGAAACAGGAGGGAACAATTTCTGTGAAACAACAGAGAAAAAGAAAGGTCTATAAAACTCTAGGGTAGGGATAACCTAGAATTTATAAATACAGAAGGGGAGCTACAAAGAGAAATCAAGAGCTGTGCTTCATAGCCATGATGGAGAAAACTGGAAGCAACAGGTTTACACAGTAACGACTGGTATACAGTGGAACTGACAGATCAAGGAAACTCATCATGAGGGTCCCATAATATGTAAAATGGGATGCAGATACAGCTTCCTGCCGGGGGTAGAAGGATGGAGCAGTTTCATTCTGTATCTTTTCCCTTCTTTTTTTACTCAGATGCTGCATGAATGAAGACTTTGTAGAGAATGTTTAAGAAACTCAGATTGATGGAGAAAGAAGAAACTGTTTCCATAATTTGTACAGAAACAAAACATCCAAACCTGCTTTTTAAGGAATAAGGAAACTGCTGAAGGGACCCACCTATTCAGCTAGCACAGAGGGGAGCTGGAGATTTAGAAATTGCAGTTGAAGGAAAAAACAAAAGGGGAAGGGTGTCCCTGGAATACTCTCAATGTGTAAGCACGTCCAGAGAAGGGCCACAAAAATCATAAGAGGGCTGGAGCACCTCTTCTATGAAGACAGGCTGAGAGAGTTGGGGTTGTTGCACCTGGAGAAGAGAAGGCTCTGAAGGTGACCTCCCTGCAGCTTTTCATCACTTAAAGGGGACCTACAAGAAAGATGGAATCAGATCTTTTAGTAGAGCCTGTAGCGACAAGACAAGGGGTAATAGTTTTAAAATAAAAGAGAGTCAGTTCAGACTAGATATAGAGAAGAAGGTTTTTATGACGGGGTGGTGAAACACTGGTGGAGGTTTCCTAGAGAGATGGTGGATGCCTCACTCCTTGAAACATTCAAGATCGGGTTGGACTGGGCTCTGAGCAATCTGATCTCGCTGAAGATGGTCCTGCTCACTGCAGGAGGATTGGAGTAGATAACTAACCTTTAAAAGACACTTCCAAAACAAACTACTCTATGATAATACTCTTATTAACTTTGTGATTTATGTAAATTACAGGAAACATGCCAGAGATATAACTGTATAGAATCAAACTGATTCTAACTGTATAGAATCAAAAATAGCTAATTTATAACTGATTCTTTTATAATTCCAGAAAAAAATGATGTTTGTATTCAACTAGAATTTTGTCCTCAAATCATCAAATAAGTAAGCTGTTACAATTTGTAACTCTGCAAAAGACTGCAGTCCACAAATTCATGTTATATATTCTAATATGAAGTAAAATTATTTGAGTTCTAAAAAACTGTGGTAGGATAAAAATATTCACCACATCTGTATATCTCAGTTCACTGAGTGACACCTCCTATCCGTCAAACAAGGAATGCGGCACTGTACTTAGGTCCTGCTCCTCCAGGACCTTCTGTCATGGAGCAAGGTGCATGCAAAGATGAACTCAGAATCTGCTACTCCAGTTCAGCAGGACTTTCATTCTCTCATTCCCCATGGGTATAAAGTGCTGTATAACGAATGAGGAGAGCGGAAGTGATGTGCACGCACCACTCAGGCAGCAAACACTGCAGTCGCTTTCAAGATCGAACAACACATTTCTTGCTATTCAGCAATGCCAAATCTCTTTGTGCCCCTCATAATATTTTGCTCAGTTTGTCTTGAGAAGCATTTCACAATTACAGACACTGTTTTCCAAACGGGCTTCCAGCCATATCTGAAGTTGGCTGGAGGTGTTTTTTTTTTTTTCCCATTTCACAAGAAAGAAATAAAATACACCTGGCCAGGAATGCTCTTAATGTTTCTCCCAATAAATCTTTCCACATCCTCTGTTGGTTACTGGATTCAGTACACATTCCATTGCAGTAATAAATTATTTAAGTTTTTGAACATAAAAGGAAGCAAGAGAAAGAAATTTAACTTTCACAGGAGAGATTGAATGTGACACCGTAAGATTCCTTTAGACTGAAAAAAAAGCCTTTTCTAAAGCTAAATCTAAGGCCTCAGTGCTAATTTCCAAGTTCTGAAGGAAAGACATGCAAAAAATTATGAGTAATATTTGTAACACAGGCAATGTGGCAGAGTAATGCATACAGAAACCTGCATGCAGAAGAGGTCTATAAACCACCCTGAAATTGACTGCGGAATTGAAATTAATTCAAAAACAGAAGCACAAAAAGTAAGCAGCACAACTTAAAATTTCAAATTTTCCAATTACTTCACTTCCAATAATCTGATTATTAATGCTCATATCATAACTACTCAGGAAACCTACTGGCCCCTGTGCAGGATCGGTCCCTGTAAGTGTATTTTTGGAAATAACCAGAAGTGTTTTTCTTTAAGGAAATATACATTCTCATATCTAAGATAACAAATCTAATGGAAAATATATTCTTAATTCTTAGTACAGTTACAGTTGATGCTTTAATGACCTGGTGAAGCCTGTACTGAGAATTTCAATTCTCAGTACTTTAAAGTACTTATTTAAAGTACTTATCACAGGGGTTACTAATTTTAGATTTATGCTGTTGCTCCTTCCCAGTAACGCATTCTGATCTCAGGGTCACCCATTCATTGAAAAGCGTCCAGCACCCAGGCCTACAAGCCAGCAAGAGAAATCAGTCCCACAGAGGTCAAGCATGTGCTTACTCTAACTTGCTTTACTCTCACAGCCACAGCCTTACTGGAAAGAGGTAGTAAATAACACAATGCACTGGATTCTTCCAGGAATTTCAAAATCATGGTATATCCTGTACCTTTCTGAAAATTAAAACTCACTTTCGTGCTATGAATCATTATTGTAGTATCCAATAGACATCGCCTGGGCATAGTTTAAAACTTTTTTGATCATTTTTAGTCATTACCACCCTCTAGGACTTTATCTTAGGTCATTACTGTGCCCATAAGCGGATATTTTCAATGTGCTGACATGCTACTTAGCATTTTCTTAAGTACTTATATGTAATTTGGACACCAGCAGTCTTTATAAAGAATATTGAAAAGAATTAAAATTACAGAATTCAACAATAACCCAGGAAAGAAAAACAATCTTGTGGGTCTTTGCTAATTTAAACAAACAGGCAAACACTTCAGATCCTCCAGCTATACCCTTAAAACACCCACGTTTTTGATACTGCAATGTTATTTCTGGCAACAGTGCTGATTACAGCTGATAGTACCTACAAGGAGGCTTCTATACAGATGCCAGGACACAGTTAATCTACCACACCTAACTCCATTGCACAGGCCACTGATCTTCTTTTACATTCAATGGCATAGCACTAAATCTTTCAAAAATCTCATTATTAGTCGCAGGAAGTCAAATAATCAAGCAGAACCAGGTCTTCACATGTCTAACTGCCTGACGTGTTTGCATATATTGTAAGCATGATAAAAACCAGGATGTCAGAACAGGACAATCAATACAAAGCCCATGAGAGCTTTCGCACGTTACTGCCCACCCACTGCTCAGCACTGCAAACCCAAGCAGAGAAGGTCCCTCAGCCAGTCTGTGACTGCACATCTGTGCACACAATGGATGGATCAAACAGGAATAGTTCTTTCCCTCATTAATGAAATCCTTAAAAAAGACCATGACCTTTAAATAAAACTTGGAGGCAGTAATGACTTTAATGGATTAATAACTGAAGTTCCACATGATGTCCCCGAACCATTGTGATATTCACTGTCTATTCATTTTATCCAGTTGATTTAAATGATCCTCCTATAAGAAGAAAAACCAAGCCCCCCTAACATTTCTTGGCCATTAATAAATAGATTTTTTATTGTTTGAACAGATTATTAACTACATTTATAAGCTAACCCCAAATTTTTTACCACTTTATATTTATGTACTTTGGGAAAGAAAGTACTCAGAAACACTGCCAACCTTATAAACCATAAATCCACATAACAGCACTTTGATTCCAAAATAAAATATCCACTTTGTCTGTTATTAAACAGTAAAAGTATTCCAACTTAACCATACTGTGTGATGGTTGTAACTCATACTCAGAATTTATTTGATGTAGAGTTCTGACTGTAGGGGTTCTCTGGTCTGCAGACTAAGACTGGGAATGGATGCAGGGACAGAGTTAAAGCTGTGTTTGGAATATGCAATCTGATATTTTACAAATGTGCATATATTTAAGAAACTGTGAGGATATCTGAATATTTACTGACATTCCCCTAACTATTCATATTCTCACTTCAATCTGTTCAGGATTTATTTTTTTTTCCCAGCTGGAACTTCACATACATGCATTTCATTTTACATATGTATATACTTCAGTTTAAGAATAGCTTGAAAACACACCTACTCTTTTTAAGTAAAAAAAAAAAAAAAAGAAGAAAAAAGAAAGCCTCTGCAGCTATTACCTCTGCTTTGTCCTGCATCCTGCCAATGGAATAAAACTGCTGTGTTCCATCATTTGCACTCTGTTTTGCTGCAATATTATTTGACTTTCTATTTAATATTGTTTTTAAAAATTAGTAGAATTGGTAGAATTGTAATGCTAGTCCTGATTATGTGGCTGACAGAAAACCTGAAACCAGGATATAAAGATGCAGCTAAACTTAGGGAATATCAATATGAGTATGGTTACGTTTGTACCAGGAATGGAAAGAGGGCCAGGGCATGAGCCGGCATGCCAACATGCTCCTGCCCTTGCTGTTCCATTGTAAGCCTGCTGTCTGGCACAGTTTTGGCTCATGACAGCTAACATGCTTCCAGACAATGGCTGGGCATGGTTCAGGAGACAGCACAGGCCAGGGACTGCTCCCAAAGAACAGGCTGAATGAGGCCACCCTCTTTTGGGAACTGAGAACTTAGCTGTATGGAGACGAGGCATGCTGTGCCTTTTAGCCTCAGGACAAGAGAACCATCCCTGGCCTGTTTTATTTACCAGTATGGATGTAGCCTAAGTATTGCTGGGAAGTGACAGCTGAGCCATTCTCTCCCTACCCAAATGCATCAAGAATACATAGAACAACAACCAAATAATGCCCCCCAGAATGAGGCACAAATCCCATGTAGATAACATATAAGCACAGTCATTGGAAAAAAAACAAAACAAAACAAAACAACTACTCTGTGGAGATCTTTCCCACCAAAACAGAGGAGAGAGGGATGAAGCACATTGGAAGACAGCACTTGTGCTGTACTGTACATTCCTGCTACCTTATGGAAAAAGGCTGGAGCCAGCAGAAGGAACTCATGCCCACTGCCCCTTTTCACACTGTGGGCACGGGTGCGCACCGGGTACACCATCAGACATGGGCAGAAGAGCAAAGCGCTGAAATAGTCTCTGTTCTGGCAAGCATTTTGCAAAAGGCTATGTTGGCAGTACAAGAGGAGCTGTTGTCAATTTAAAACTGCATGAAATGCTGCAGTTTGTACTAAGGCTATACGAGGTCCCTCAAAAAGTTGCCTGATGTCACATACTGAGTGTTTTATTTGCACTCAGAGAAACTGAGTAAATAATCTAGCCTCAAAAACATCAATGCTTGAAATTTTCTTCTTGAATTAATACTTTTCATTTAAACAGTTGATCTGAAGAGAGTCTGAGGTTCTTCCACTACCAGAAGTCGATTATCTAACATAGATTGTTGTTTAATCTCACCATGAGTAATTAACTGGTAGATCATGAAGAAGCATTTTTTCCCACTCAAGATAAGTAGTGGCATGCATTTACATATTAAAGCAACCTCCATTTCTGTAACAGTACAAATTAATCTGAAGTCTCCTTTCTTCTTAAAATGCTTCCACATCACACTTTTTAATCCATGTGCCAAAGCATCTATTGAAAAGTGACATCTCATACATAATATCAATGCAGCAATTTATCTCAATAAGAAGATAGCTATGCAGATCATTCTAAAAGATAAGAAAACTATTTCTCTGAATATTTTTAGGTTTCCTTTCAAGTAATAGGTAAGTAATTAAGGCAGCATTTGAGTTCAGATAGGTAGCTGGGTTCAAAATTACTTGAGCAGGTTCATAAGTGAACCTCTGTACGCATAGCCATGCTTCCTTGCTGAACTAAGAAAATGCAATCAATTCTTCATTAGTGGATACTCCACAAAACAGAAATAATTTTGAAATCTAGATGCTGACGACACAATGAGGATTGAGAAAAAAGATGAGTGGCACTAGAAGAACCAACCAGTCTTTGTGCTAATGTAGCCTAGCAGACCTCTTAATTAATGAACCCTTGATAGATCTGAGTTAATTCCCTGCAGTTAAACAGTCATACATCCATGCTAATTAACGCAAACCGGAATAAACTATTCCTAAATACATGATACTATAGTGTATCTCTCTCTCCTGTACTACTGGTAGACCATGCTTCTTATAGTTTGTCATAAGAATGGAGAGCCATCGACATTTAAAATGACTGTGTGGATACACTGAGAACAGACAAATATTTTAAATCTTCTGGAGTCTAAGATACCCTCTAGAGTGAGGATTCTGTCTCTAGTGCTTTTGCTTTTATCTTTTCACCTCTGATTCACAGATTTAAAACTGAAGGTAAACATTGCTCTTTTGTTAAAGAAAACTCCAACAAAACCGCACGAACAAGCACAGAAAAACTCGAATAAGATTCCTTTCCCTAGTATGAACAGAACAGACAGATTTACCCTTAATCAGCAGGTTTAAAACAGCTCCATTATCTGCATGTTCTGCAGCACGTAGGTGCCCAGCGTTCAGTTTCCTTCTCTGTATGAGGGGGTTAATCCGCTCCCAGCTCACACTGTTTCTGGCCTGGGGTTAAAAGCCTGTGGAAGAATACCCATTCTACACACAGTCATTGCATCAAAACAAAAAGATGACAAGACTCCAGTCTAGATACTAGTGCAGACACCTCGCAGACATGAGCTTGGGGCCAATGTCTGCCTTTTCTGCAGACCTAGACTTTATATTTACTTGGTTTTGTCTTCTCCAAGTCTTTTTTTTTTTTTTTTTAAATCCTGTAACAAACACTGTTAGCATAATCATACTGAATGATCAATAAAAATTCCTGGACCAAAAAATTCCCCTGAAGAGTTTGTTATAAAGGGCACTTTCAGCACATTCAATGATTGCAGTTTAAGCAGGAGTTTTCATTCAGCACCTACCACTATCTGATTGAAGCTCTTGGCAAAAGTGAGTGTGCCAGCAGTAATAGCACAATGGTTGTCAACCATCTTTCTCTCTAAGTTGCTCAAAAAGCTACCTAATGCTTGAGCTAGCAGCAAGTTCTGCCACCTGTATGGGTCTGGTACAAAAGTCCTGGCACAAATCAGCCATTTAACAGATGTGGTTGCCTGCAAAAGTATATTATGTGTTTGAGGTTTCTTAGAGGTGGTCTCTTAATACAGTATGTTACCAAATAAGTCTATAATACGAAGTGTACCCATGTTAATATATGTTAGTGTGCTACCTACAGGCTCTATGAGGTATCACTCTGCTAACCTTGTAAAAAACACCGTAAGGGTTTTTAAGAGTAAGGAAAAAATGTTTCTTACTATCAATATAGGAAATGCTATAAAAAATATAGGAAATGCTGCTGAGGCACAGGAGGCTTGTTTTCTCCTCTGACAACTTGCTTTACGATGTGCTGAAAATCTAAGATTGGTCTGAAGTCGAATGAAGCTGTGGCAAGTCTCTCATCTGGTTTCAGAAAGCTGTGGATCAATCTGATAGACTAATAAATTCAAGTGGGAGTGAGATTTAAGCCTTCCATGCAGCAGCAGCATACAGAATCATGCAATTATAGAATATTCTGAGCTGGAAGGGACCCACTATGATCATCAAAGTCCAATTCCTGTATAGGATAGGCCCAAGAATCACACCCACTGCTTGAGACCATCGTCCAAACACTTCTTGAACTCTGTCAGGCTTGGTGTTGTGACCATTTCCCTGGGGAGCTTGTTCCAATGCTCAACCACCCTCTGAGTGAAGAGCCTTTTCCTGATATCCAACCTAAACCTCCCGTGACACAGCTTCTTACCATTCCTTTGGGTCCTATCACTGTCATCAGAGAGAAGAGATCAGTGGCTGCCCCACCACCTCCCCTCGTGAGGAAGATCTAATAGCATTTCCCTCAGTGTGTATGTGTGGTGGATTCTCTGCTGCCTGTTCCACTGTGAGAGTCTATACTTTGGTGGGCTGCAGCGTTAAGTTTTGCAGCTGGCCAGGAATACAGAGAAGACCCACCACACACACACATGCATTAAAAATGGGTTAAGCAGTGCTGGCCTCCCAAAAAACGTAACACCCCAATCATGCAAATCATTTACAGACTGTTGCAGTACACCAGGCACCAAGCAGAGATGGAGCAGCTACAGATTTGTGTGAACATGTTTGACACGTGGGGCTAGCAGCAGAACAAAAGCAGTTCAGCACAGTTTACCTGGTTTTCTCCTATCATTAACTGAGAAATGCAACACTTTCAAGCTCCATTTCACTCCATGACTGGTGTTTTAGTCCTAGTTGGCAGTAAGGTAAGGAACACAAAAACGTGTATGAAGGGAAGACAGAGAGAAATGTTGGGGGAGCAAATTAGAAGTAACCACAGAGTTAAAAGTTTAAGTACTTAACTATCTCAATCCTCAAAATACAAATAGATATGCCATTGCTAAAGATCAGGTGAGATTATATAAATGCCCTATCTAATAGGCAAAAGGTGTCATATACTGCAGGTAAAATAAATAATTTTAAAAATCTTCAAAGAACCATGTAGGACATTTCTACCCAGTGAGATCTGAGGTCACCACTGTAATCACAAAATTATTAAAAAGAAAAAAAAAGAATTACAAAACTTACCTAATGGGCACAGAGAAAATAATACAGCACTTCTTCATATAAATTTCTAGCATGAGCAGAAAAACACATATTTTATGGTACATTTAATACAGTACATTTTTATATTAGAGGTTTTTCCTTTCTATACCCTATTATATTGACAACATAGGTTGGTTGTGGCACTTTTCAATGAAAAAATGAACACAGTACTTCTCAAACATCTAAGTTGCTAATATGCAGTACAAGACATGAAATCCTTTAGCTATCACAAGATATAGAATTTTGCATACAAATGTGCTGCACTAGTTTCATATAGCTTGTGACACAGTTTGTGATTGTGACTATCAGTGTTACATAGAAAGACTGGACAACTTTTAATTAGTGACTGTAACAAAATGGTAAGGTCTTTGGAAAGGATGAGTGATGCATTTGAATCTCCTGGGGGATGATAAAACTCAGTGTAGAGGAAATGTGAGCATTTTTCCTTTCTACCAGTCTGAAACACATTTTTCTTCCCTCCTATATGTGCTAACATCTTACAGAATATTATGCATAAGGCATCCAGTTCTTCAAAATAAGAAGAGGCATGTGTCCATTCATTAAAATGGACACATGCCAATGTTCAGTCATTAAAATCTTCGCTATAAAACTCCTACAGACTATGAATAATCTGAAATACAAGCACACGGCTGCAGTAACTAATTGATTGGAAACATTCCTCTTATTACAAATAATTTATTTGAGATGGTTCAGAGGAAAAACTGCATAGTCTGCTAAAAAACAAAATTAAAACTTCTCCTTTGGGGAAAGAAGTAAACAAAACCCAAGAGATTCTGAGGGGCAGAGTATGCATACACATGTGCTGGGCTATTGTTCACATCCAGCCTTGTGGCTTCCAAACTTTTAGGATGATAATATCAGTTCAGTGGGGTAAAGGCCACATTCCAATCTTGGTTACAGAAATACAAACCGAAGTAATGACAGTATTATGAGACTGGTTATTTTGCAGTTGCAAAGACCGAATTTCAACTTTAAACTCTGTACTTTGATACAGAAGGTCTAATATGTAACTGGTTTTAAACTGCTCTCAAAATTTCAAAAATAACTTTAAAGTAACTCAAATGTCAGTGTTTCAGGCAGTGAGACAGTGAGGGGGAGTGGCTGTCCAGAAGCTCATTGTTAGGCATTTGATATCATAGATTTCCATACTCTTAATTGAATCTAGATAGGTGCGTGCAAAGTGGATCTCAAGTTGCATCATCTCATCATTCTGTGAGGAGGGACTGATTGCAGAATACAACAAAAACTTAAACATGGCATTACACAGTGGAATATGAAAACATCCTTGAATTACACCTTAAAATTTAAAATTGAATGTCCATCCTACAGTCTTATAATTTCATCTCATCTCATTACTCAAATTCTACTTCTTTGACTGCATGCATCTGTGTGATGTTTGGGCATAGTTTATGTCCATCTCTTGACTTCTTTTCCTGTCTACAGACTACTGGAAGGTAAAAAATATAAATTTCTTACAATTCAAGACTTTTCTGTAAGGCCAAGCTAGTCTATTTTAACAGAAAAATAAAAAAGCCCCAGACTGATGAATAAGAGTCCAGAAAAAATTTGCAATGACAAGAGGTGACATCTCTCCTTGGAGAGTAAGAGGAGAAGACTCAGCTGGGGTAAAACAAGTTGCAACAGAAGTTACTATAAGATTCATTCCCTTTGTCCCTCACACCAATATGACATTTTAATACATTAATTTTGCAGGAATTCAGATTGATCTCAACTTTCTTTTGCACAGATCATGGACTTTTTCCCTGCTCCAAAGCAGTCTTCACACAGTTAATGTAATAAGCAGGAAAGGAACCTGCATTTCTTGCAAGCATAAATCATTCCATGAGCAAAGGAGCTCTAAGCACAGGTACACCCAAATATACTCAAATGCATTCAAAACTGCTGGGAATGGAGGAGCTGCATTTGTCTCCCTCTGTTGTTTTCTTTCAGGTATGTTGCCTATGCAATGTTTACCTACTCACTTAAGAGTGGACAGTGTATCTTAGCAGCACATGAAATGAATGAATTCCTATCCAGCATGTAGGAGGAAATAATAATTTCTAAAAATCTTGATCCAAACTCTCATTTTCTCTATTCTTTACTTCTTTGTCCTCCTTCATCCATAGCCTAAAGCCAGTGCAAACAGAGCATCTATCCTTGTAAAAGTTTTCAGCTAAGCAATGGTGGGAGCATATAAATTTTGAAAAATTAATCCTAGAGGAAAGATGAGTCTTAAAATCTAGTGCAAGCAGAGGCACTGGGTTCAGAAAGCAGCAGAAAACAGTCTGCATCTAATCCAACAGATAGGGCAGAGAATTTTCACAAAACCACACTTGGAAACCACTTTGGCAAAGAGCTCCTTTTTCACTGAGTGGCCAACAGGAATGGCAGGCACTGGACACACCAGGAAGCGTGAATGGCAGTAACACCATTTGCTCTCTACAGATACCTGAAAAGAGATTGCTGCAAGGTGGGGGTCAGCCTCTTCAGTCTCTTCTTGCAGGCAATCAGCAACAGGACAAGGGGAAATGACCTCAAGTTGCACTAGGGGAAGTTCAAGTTCGATATTAGGAAAACTTTCTTCACTGAAACAGTGGTTAAGCATTGGAAAAGCGTACCCAGGGAACCGGGGGAGTCGGTATCTCTGGAAGTGTTCAAAAACTGAGTAGATGTGTCACTTCGTGTCACAGTTTAGTGGGCATGGTGGTATTCTCTCAAAGGTTAGACCTGATGACCTTGAAGATCTTTTCCAACCTTAATGCTCATGCTGTGATGGCTGTTCTGAGTCTGATCCCCACCTGATCATCCCTCCACTATTAAATCCAATGGAGGAATCTCTCCTGCCACTAGCTACTGATCAAACCATGGCATAGCTGGAGGGCAAATAGCCAGTTTCAAAAGAATCCTTTGAGTATAAGCCCAGTGATAGGAAGGCAGAAGAGAGCACATAATTTGCCTTGTAGCAAAACGAGAGTAAACAGATCAAGCAGTTAGTACCATTCCTCAGGGTTCACCAATAAATCCTTATCCTTAAACTCAAAATGTATAATCTTTATAGTTGTAAGGGGACAGATGTGCTTGCTTTTAGATTCTAGTTTTCTCTTAGGCTACGAGGGTCCAGCTACGCCACAAAGATAGAGTTCACAGACATTCTCTTACATAAAAATCAGAGTTTGCCAAGACAGGCTTCTCTTTCTTTCTGCCAACAAATATCAGCCCAAACCATATAACACAATAGCCTGTCTATATACAAACAAAGGCACTCAAAATGAAAATATATCGAAGTGATAAAACTCTTGTAAAATAACAAAAAAAAAAAAAAGTGTTCTTAGAAGAGAGGCTACTTTAAAGCTTTAAAGAGAAATAGAAAGAAATAGAATTAAAAAAAATAACGGAACGAGTCTTGTATTAGCAGATGGATTAATTATACTCTATAATTAAGACATTTTATTAAAAATAAGAAAGGTGAAAGATTTTTTAACAATGAACACACCTATTTTTATGAGATTAGCATTCAGTGTTAAGCCCATTCTTCAGGTATGTTGTATCTGGAGTTGCATAACAGAAGAGTCTCTGTTTTACAGCCTTTAACACTTTCAATTAAGTTGTTACCAAAGTTTCCTTTCAAAACATCCTAAAACCATCTTGTGCGTACTTGCAACTTTAAATATGTCTATACCTGGCTGCAAAGATAAGTTTGATTCTCCCTAGTACCTTCTTGTTATAGGCATTTGATTAAGAAACAACTTATGGCAGTTTCCAAGGGCATGACTAAACATGATGTGTAAGAGTTTACCACATCACTTACTCCTAACTTTAAAATTTGGGTCATCCAAAGCTAATTGTAATCCATGGGCTAAGAACAAGTGACCAGTGCTATTTCCATCGTGATGGATGGCACTAGTACTTTTCATAAGAAAGGGGACTGCCGTTCTTCCAAAACTGTGAGGTGAAAGAGGTCATATTAGTGTCTTATAGACTGCCTGCATGTGAAATTGTTTTGTTTTTCAGCTTTCCCTATAAAAGCTGAATATTCATCTAAATTACTGATGAAAATATTTATAAGTGATACAAGAACCATGATATTGGATATTGATACTTGTATAATTCACTTGCAGAATCTCTAAAGTATTTTGAAATATGCTAATTGTGAACTATATTTAAAACAAACTCAAGAATAATTTAGACAGTTCAACAAAAATGTTGGCTTGTTTTCAACAGTCAAATATGTAGAATACAACAGTCAAAAATGAAAGCAAACAGAACACTAAACCTTCAGTCTTATGGCAAAAATTTGACAGCAGCTAACCATTACAGTTCCCGGACATAAGACTACAGAGGAATTTTAAATTGGTTTTACAAAGTCAGTATTTCTTTTTCTAGAAACTGTATTATAATAAGAGCACTTATGTTTAAAGGAAATGTACTAGCTTAATTTTGTGGAGTTCAGGTCTTGATATTCAGAGCTACCAAGGAAATAACTCCCATGAAATGGTCAGTTACTCAAGTGAGTAACACTGGATGGCACAGATACAAATCCCAGCACCCACCATGTGAGCCCAGCTATCAGAGCCTGCAGAGTTGTTACATCATTGAATTGTTCGGCTAAAAAAGAAAAGAAAGCTATCTCTGTTCAAGATTTATCCACAGTTAAAAATTAGTGCAGCTGCTCAAATAAGTTAGGTGTTAGTTAAGAACAAATCTCCTTGTGCTTCAACTAGAAAGCACAACTTTTGCTCTTTCTCTTAGACTCACTTTTTTTTTTCCTTCCAGCTTCAGTATTTGCTTCCAAGTTCACAGCTGCATTTAGAACTGCATGTATCTTCTTACATAGGCCCTGATTTCACATTGTTCATCTCGTCAGCCTGCATTGATTAGATGAATATGTGGTTTGGCTTTTCATGGACATGTTTTAAAAGTTTCCTCTGGACAAAAGAAGTAATCTCAAACTCCATTTCCACTAATTCCTCTCTTGACTCAATATCTCTTTTGTCTTCAACAAACTGTATTCCCTTGTGCCTGCTCTTGGCCTCAGCTTTTACCCTGAATGCTCAACTTCCATAAATCTGCTGCCTATTCAGTCAGCAGAACTATGTCTGCAGCAGTACAGACGTGCCACAGCCTCGTCTCTTGACACTCCCAGTCGTCCTCAGTCACAATGTCCCCTTCACAATAACTACTGAGATTAACTTTCCATTATTTACTTGAAGCTTACCTATTAAGAACTTTTGCATTAACTTTTACTGCTTAATACTCTTTTATATGCTCAAAGTGAGATTCCATTCTCCCAGTCAAACAAATCTAAAAGCTACACGTTCCCTTCAAGGTCCATTAACAAAACACAGGCTTTCTTGTGCTTGAGTTTGTCTGTGGACTTGTTCCAGTCCAAAGATGGGACTTAAAAATCCTTTCTCAGTTACTGTTTTTTGATTATTTCCCACTGGTTTATACATACCCTTTCCTTTAACCAGATCAGACACTAGCAGAAAGGATTTCCTGAATTGTTTAGCCTAACCTTCATCCGAAAAAATATTCTTGTCTTCATGCCTCAGTGATTTTACTCTTCTTATAACATTGAAGATGCAGCACATATTTCTATACTGTATATAAACTGGACAGTGGTAGAAAACATGTGGCAGAAAGAAACTTCTTATCTTCCACTCCCCTGAAATTTCTGAAATTGTTTTCAAATCTTTGCTCTCTTTACCAATATCCTGGACAATACAAGCAATGAGTTTCAAAATCTACACTTTCAATACACAGATCTTGCTCTTATATAGAGAGTCATTAGGTCCAAACCCACTACTGAAGTCTTTCATAGTGGTAATGCATATATAGGCCAAGTGTATTATTCTGACTGAGAGTAAATTACTTGACTTATTTTTCCTTTTACTTTATTTCCAAACATTTTCAATACATTTTATAGGGTTCTAAAATTAGGATGGAAATTTGAAGTGTCAATTTTAATTTTTGTGTGTTTCTTTATGACAAATCTCAAAGCCTTATGAATATATACTAGAATTCATTTGTTCAAACAAACTCAAAAATAAAAATGCCACTGGATAAGATGGTAACAAATATCAGTTTGGGGCATTATAATTGTGCAATGACATTTAAAATGATTAATTTAGATTTTTTTTTTCTCTCTAAACATCAACCTAAATAACAGAAATATTTTAAAATTCAGAGCTATTTATAAAATAAATTATAATTATGCCAAAAATCATATTTCCCAAAACATTTCTAGATTCACTCCACATCACTGGGATGGATTTAGGGAAGTAATGGATTTAAGGTATACAAACCCTTGGTTCTGCAACTATCATCATATTGAGTAAATAAATCACAGAATCATCAAGGTTGGAAGAGACTTCCAAGACCACCAAGAGCAACGGTCAACTGAGCACCACCATAACCACCCCTAAACAATATTCCCAAGTGTCATATACAGACACATCTTGAACACTTCCAGAGACAGCGACTCCAGCACTTCCCTGGGCAACTTATCCCAGTGCCAAACCACTCACTATGTGAAACTTTTTTTTTCACTAATATATGAATATGTGGCAACCAAATTCATATTCTGCTGTTAGTAAATACCAGGAGCTGTAAAGCCAAATCAGCCAGTAGAAGAAATCCCTTAATGTGCTTAACTGATAATGTTCTGAGAAAGCTGCCAAGGACACTACAATTTTGTACTGTTTGCAATTGTGATGTTACTTTTTGCTTCAACTTTAGTATGTGTTTAAGGGAACCAATACTGTACTTACACAATAGATAATACATAAACTGTAATAAGTTATGACAGGCATTGTATTTCAAGACAATTATAATTTGCCTCTAGTAGCTTTATAAGTCATGAGACTAAATACCTATTGAGTTTTACCACCCAAGAAGTACTGTTTTGGAGTGAAATGCCTGGATTATATTACTGATATAAAATGGAAAATAAACTTCAAAATACAAAAAACAGGCAATATACTGATTTGTGAATGATCTCACTGCACACCAGCTCCAGAACATTCATTTTATCAAGCAGCCTGAAGCTATTTATAATTGCTATCAGTTCATTTTCAATTTCTTAACCTGTTAGGCAAAGAGAAATACAGTTCAGATGAAAAGAACTAGAAAAAAGCAGAAGTATTGCACGATTATGAGATTCTGCCAGCACCCACTGTTTACAGTTCATGCACTAACATGATCTGATTTGATAACTTAGAATCTGAAAATAACATTCTAAAATGTTCAGATTTAACAGAACAGTGCTCCTTCATCACCAAAGAGTCAAAATTCAAAAAGCTTAATATCATGCATTCATTAAAAAAACAGCCCGTGAATTCTTGTATCTAAGTAAGGGAACACAAACTGCTATGTAATTTGCCATTGTAGTTAAGGTTTGTTACTTGTGAAATCTTCTGAAGTTTATTTTGGAATCAGTTCCCCTTCCCTTGCAAGAACTGCAAAAACACGAAAAGCTTCACAAACCACCAGAATAGATTATTTAGCTACTGCCCAGATTGCCAGTCCCACCCTACACAGAAACACACCCTCCAGATTCAACACTAACAGATCATCAAGACTTGGTTTAATTCATTTCATTGGACAAAACCAAGCACCAGCAGAGGCTGTTGGCAGTAACAAACTCAATCAGCCTAACATGTACTTTCTGACAGGTAGACATGTACTTTCTGACAACACACAGAATAAAGGCTGCAGTCATGGATTCTAGCAAGTGCACTGCAAGGTGGCTGTCTACTATTCTCTCTCTGGCAAATTTTGCTTTGCAACTCTGGCTTTAGACATCACACAAAAAGAAAAGACTAAAAAAGAGAAGGCAGAAAACCACTGTGCAACTTAAATGTGCAAACTATATAATCCTACTACATAAATAAAAGTAGGAATCGGATTCCAAAGGCCAAAGTGAAAAAGTGAGAAATCTGGCTTGTATACCAGTCAGAAGTACTCTTTCATACTTTACTGAATGTGAAAGAAGTTGAAAGTAATGGTGAACTACAGCCTCCCAAGGTACATGTATTAACAGCAATTAAATGACAACAGAATTTACCAGTAAGAATATATCATGTGTATGTGCTTATTCATAAAACAGGTTAATAGATGAATTAATTTATAGTAAGAATAAAGTCAATTTTGGAATACAAGACCACTACTATTTCATAAGGCTTCTTCTGTTAATTTTTATTCCAGGTCCAAGATCAGAATAGTTTGTGATAGTATTTCAGAGAGAAGGAAAACAACTGGACAGCTAAAGATAATTAAAGGATTAACACTGAATTGATACAACCCACAGATAATCCCTAACAAACCCTATGTAATAATTTGATCTAACATATATGGAAAAATGTTTTAAAATACATGTTTTTAAAATATTCTTCTGTATAATATAAGGAGCTCCCAGTGGCTATAGGGATGAAAGAGAGATGTAGCTACAAAAGCTTTCTTTAAAATCAGACAACCAGATTGACACAATCCACAAGAAAGTCAGAATTACAAAACCAGGCAAGGGGAGAACAGCTCTTAACAATTACCGAAATTCACTCCTACATCAGATGACAGGATCCAAAAATATATCAGATTTAGATATAGACTCACAGAAAAGCTTTATGGCTTTCAATAGATCTTGGACAGAAAATGGATGCTTAACTTTCAAAATCCAAGGACACCTGTAAGTCAAATAGCTCACGTGTCTGACACACCACTCCTGATACACTCTGCATTTAGAAGAAACAAACTGCTACAAACCAGAATCATTAAACCTAAAACCAGCTAAAACTTTCTATAATCTGCTATACTTTCTATAAGTTGTCTGACTTACTTTACTCCAACACTACTGGCAAAAAAAGATAACTAAATCAAGAAGCTTGTTTCCCCTAGACCTCCTTTAAAGATATAAATTATCCTCTCCTTCACTGTGAAGTGATTCAGACTGGGAGCCTAACACCTACAACTTGTTCAGATATAGTAGCTGGATGTACTAATCAAGTCATTGCAACATGAAAAGGAATGATTTTCTTTTTTTCAGATTCCATAGAGAACTTTGCAATTGTTGCAAAATCTCATTTAGCAGAGAAAAATTCTTGTGTTGGAGAGGGGCATCTAAAAAAAAGTCTATTCTAAAGGCAAACAAGCAAACATAACCTGAGATAGATAGATAGATAGATAGATAGATAGATAGATAGATAGATAGATAGATAGAGCAAAACACTAAACTGAGTCCCACATATTCTTATTTTTCACAAACACCATAAACACTGCACTTAATCTGTCTGTTTTAATAAAAGATAACTTATGGAATTATTACTTGAATAGCCACTGAAAATAAAAGCTATATGTTGCAAGAAGTGTTGTTCCATTAGAAAAATATACGCAATTCTGTGCCTGCAATAGTTGTCACTCATGCACAGAAAATTACAATACAACTTGATAGATTTCAATTGCTATAAATTATACCCAAAGAGAGATCAGGGGTTATTTAAATTGTACTTCTGTGAGCAGTTGCAATAGCTTCTCACTAAAACAGGTTTGTATTTTCTGCCTGCCTTTCTCTTGCAGGTTTATTTTCAATCTCCCATTTACTGAGCATCTGAGTAAAAGTGGTACAGGTTAAGTAAAAGACATTTTCTTAAAAGCCTGTTACTAATTATTTGTCTTCAATTTTATTTATTTGTTCAGAAGCTTTGTACATTATGCAAACACAAGGAAATTCAAACGCCAGGCTACTTGGTTCCAACGATAGTTTAGTGTAGTAAAGAAAGTTCTGCAATACAATGCATTAAATTCTACTATACAGTGGTTTAGTTTATTAAAAAATGATAATTCCTAGAGAAAATGTTATATTTTTATAGTTATATTCTGCTGTGTTATTTTTACAGCTTCCATAGACTATATGTAGGAAAATTTTGTAACTGAAAACATAGAGCTAAGTATTTATATCCGGTAAGAATTCAGCATAATTTCAAATAGCCCAGTAATAGGATGGAGATAAAACAAATTAAGAATCTTGAAACTGGAAAAAGTTTCCTTTCCATTATTCCTTGTGGTCAGTAACAGTGGTGGCTCTGCACATTAAAAGTCTCCATTTGCAGTATTTACTACACCAATCCTCCAAGTTAAAGCAAACTAATTAAACATGAACATTAGGAGTCCTAACAACTAACTGAGGATAATAGAGATGAGAAGATCTATAAGTTTCAGCAATATTCAAAATAATATTAACCTCATTGGCATTTGTTAAATGCCCAGATTTAATACATGGAAGACAGAACATATCAGAAAAAGGAAATGTGCCTGTCAGATGCTGTTGCTTAATTCATTGGAAGGTATACAGCGAAGCAACAGATGAATGGCACATACTGTATATAGTTCACAGATACTGCCAGTTCCCTTAAACAAATGAACTTTAGAGCTCCAAAAATGTCAGCTACATTATGTTTAACTGCAAGAGTTTGTTGAGTCTATTCCCAAGCCATACCTATCACACCCACTGACTTAGGCAAAGACAATTGGTAATGAAGAAATATTTTCTAGCTCAATCTACTCAAGCCCTGCTATCAACCTGTATTCAACAGAGCACTTCCAAGTTGCCTCAAGTCAAGTTTTCAAATTGCAGGCATACATGCTGGAGGAAGGAAACTCCACTCTTCCTGTCCCATACCTTGGTTCAAAGTTTGAATAATTTCTCAGTGAAGTATTTTCACATCGCTTGTTAAGTCCAGTTCCATCCGCACCTTAGCTTTCCTGATCCCATTTCTACATATCCAAATCCTATCCCTGTACTCCTCCCAGGTCATCTGTCCCTACTATGCATTTCCTGCTTACTCCTCAGTTTGAGGAGCAGATCCTTGCTCAGATCTCAAGAGGTCCCTTCCAACCTGAACGATTTTGTGACTTGGAATTACGGGAAAATAATTTCTGATAGTAATATAGCGGGCATCAACCTGCAGGTATCACTATCAACATTTACCAGAATATGAAGCAAAACTGGGGCAAAAGGCCACTACAAAACTCAAGGTACCTTATTATCATACTTTCTAAGTGGCACCATTCTCAGCGTATAACACTATATAGCTACTATAATCTCAGTGCACTACTGAAATCATCGCACACATATCCTCTTAGCAGGCTTCTTGTTCTCTGAGCAGGCTTCTTGAAACTACCTACCTCTCTTTTAATGTTTAGAATTCTACTTTACATAGAGTAAAAATTAAAATTGATATGACTCTTACATGTCATATCAAACATAGTCCTGCTTTTTTAAGTTGAAGTGTGTGTGTTTCAAAAACATGGAATTTGCTTTTATCTGCAAATAAGAGCACGGGTGGAAATACTGTTTGTTGCTGAGCAGTCTTCAGTAATTTCATTCTGTATTACCACCAAAAAATGTTAAAGTTCTAGCTTTCCTGAAATAGTGAGATAGTGTGCTTGTCCATGGCACAGTAATATTTTGTAAGGTATATGCACATTGCAGCAGCAACTTAACATTCCAAAAGTAAATTTCAGTGTGGCTAGCTGTAAAACCAGTATTACACCACTGGAACACAGTTTTCAATTCATCATATACTGCTGCAAGAACAGAATCGAATCCAAAGCCTCAAGTTTAGTGCCACAACAACTGTGCTTCCAAAATCACAGCATACATGTGTTCAGCTTCGAGGGTAAAGGTAATGTAGATAGGGACAACACTCCTGCTAGAGCCTCGCTCATGAAGTCCAAACCCCACCATCATGAGGTTTCAGCAAAACTTTAACAGAAACAAAGTTTAAATAGCATTTATGGAGAAGCTGTTTAACAAACACCTGATAGAACACATTATCTGACTGACAGTGGCTTATTATTGATACTGGCTTGGATCAGCCACTGTGTGGCCAGCAGGACCAGGGCAGTGATTGCCCCCCTGTACTCAGCACTGGTGAGGTTTCACCTTGAATCCTGTGTTCGGTTTTGGGTCCCTCAATACAAGAAAGTCAACGAGGTGCCAGAGCATGTACAGAGAAGGGCAACAAAGCTGGTGAAGGGTCTGGAGTACAAGTCCTGTGAGGAGTGACTCAGGGAGCTGGGGTTGTTTAGCCTGGAGGAGGCTCAGGGGACACCTCATCACCCTCTACAACCACCTGTAAGGAGGGTGTAGCAAGGTGGGGGTCAGTCTCTTCTCCCAGGCAAAAAGTGACAGGACAAGAGGACATATTCTCAAGCTACACCAGTGGAGGTTCAGGTTGGACATCAGGAAGAATTTCTTCACAGTAAGGGTTGTCAGGCATTGGAATGGGCTGCCCAGGGAGGTGGTGGAGTCACCATCTCTGGAGATCTTCAAGCAATGACTGGACATGGCACTTAGTGCCATGGTCTAGTTGACAAGGTGGTGTTTGGTCAAAGGTTGGATTTGATGATCCTGAAGGTCTTTTCCAACCTGAATTATTCTGTGATTATTCACAGACAAGCCTTTAAATTGTTCATCAAACCAGCAAGTCACCAAGCATTTGTCTTGTATACGTTATGAGATAGGCGTTTAAACCTAAAAGAAAAGTACATTCTGAAGCCTGATCATTAAAATCGACAGATTGTGTAAAGTTGTACAAAATCGCTGTGTTAACACCAACCAGCTTGAAATGCCCCTGCACACTGTGACAAAATGCTTTTTTGGTAACTGCATTCCCATCACTTCCAATTTTAAAACATTCTCTAGTTAATGACCAAAATACTACTTAGCAATAACAATGCTTATTGTTTTCACATTCTTTTCATCTTCAGTCCATCAAAATAAATTGCCATGAAAAAAAACAAATGATGAAGTCTGTCCCTACCAAGAAATGATCCTTATCTATGTAATTTTTTTTTAAATTATGAATTGAATTTCATTAAGCATTTCCCATCACAGTTTGCTTTGTACACAATTTTAGGCCCACAGTACCTTCACTACCTGCAGTGTTGTCTTCCTTACAATTACACTAGCAAGCACAATCCTGGATATCTGTAGGTAACTCAGGTCTGTGTAGGCTGCTTGTCTCACTTTAAAAGCATGTGAACAGCATTGAAATGGAGCCACCAGCTCCCCTTAGGATCCCACTGCTCTTGGGTATGCTGCAGAATGATTCAGATTACCACACATACCCACTGGAGAGGGCTTACTGAATGGATATGTCAGAAAGAATTTCTAATTGTCGATATTTGAGCAATACTACCTGTTTGGGCCAGTCCGCTCAGGATATTTTCTTTTAATGAGGGACATGAACAAAGTAACATCTGGAGGTCTTTTACAGCCCTACCCCCCCTTAAAAAAAAAAAAAAGAAAAAAGAAAAAAAAAAAGAAAGAAACGATTGTCTGACTTGATTTTTATAATTTTTCTAGTAACTGCCAACTTTCTGTTGCCAATTATTTAAATATCAAAATAATATATTCCCCTGAGGCAATAAAAAGCAATAAAAATAAGAGCTGGCAGTTATTACTCACATTATAAAAATCTTGATCCAAAGAGCTCATCCAATTAGCAAAAGAATAAATTGCATAGTGTACCTTTTAGCTAAAGTGTTTAATGCTGTTTTAATTTAGATTGTATTCAAATCCAATGACAGGGAGCAAGAGTGACAGGGATCTATTTTGTGGGTCCTGCCATCTGGCACAGGAAACCTTGGAAGAGTCAGAGAACAATTGTTTAAGCACCAGATACTGTCAAGGGAGACAGTACTTGTGTGAGGTGCAAGAGGGTAAAGATCAGTCAGATGGGAGTCTTACTGGTCTTATTGGGCTGGAAGACATCTTCTCCCAGGCAAAGCCTCTAGATTAGCAGCATCCAGTCTTCTTAGGTTTGACTTGACCAGAGCACCCATTCCAGACCACCTCTGCTCCATACCAGTAGCCAGAGGCATAGGAGATGAGTGGAAGCTTCTAGGCAGGGGTGAGAAAGTAAGGAAAACGAAGACAATTTTGAGTAAATAATAAAGATCACAGGTAATTCTGTTGCTGAAAGGAGTAAGGGAAAGGGACTATATGCCTATAAAAAGGATACTACTGCTGAAGGTGAAAGTAAGGAAAAGTGAATTTCCTGTTAAGAAAAGATGAAAAGAGAGAGGGAGGTTGCCTGGCAAGGAAGAAAGGTGGGCAGCTGTTGCAAGAAGAGAAGAGAATTGCCTGCTGCTGTCCAGTGCAGGAGGAACAGATAGGTGAAGTCCAGGCATAGGATGGCTTGGATTAATATTTTAACCCAAGGAACCTAGGAAAAGAGTAGCTCCTGGGGTTTGCTAAATCCAGACTTCTTCACCAAGTTGGGCAGCACAGTAAGAGCAGATCAATAAAATGTTGCAGTTGCTGCTGAGCACCTTGCAATTACATAATACACATTTTGGGGATTTTACTTCAGACCAGTTCAAATCTGATGCTTAGATCAAGTGTTCTCACCTCAGCAATTACAAGGATAGCTATATCCTTGAATCTTTGGTTTACAAGAAGCAGATATATGAACTAGATACTTTGGGAAGCACTTCATCCTTTTGTCTGTAACACACGATAATGCCAGGTGGCAGAGGCAGTGACACGCAGCTCCCTTATAAGCCCCATATGGAGTCAACTCTCAATTCTGTTTCTGCTTGTTTCTACTTTCTTCCTGTCTTTGCTTACACAGCAGTGCCACCATAAAGCCATCACAAATTTCCTGCCCATCCTGATCCTCTCTCTCCTACTTCTCTACCTCTCCTACTTCTCCACCTATTTACTCCATGAGAATACCCCAGATGAACTGACTTCTGACTTCCTTCAACAGTGTATACATAACTCTACATGGAGAATATCTTTTTGTTGCATGAAGCAATCTGATATCATCAAGTCTTGCAATTAAGAGATGTTTGCATTATCCATGAAAACTCCAGTAGAATCGGTACTGGAGGGACAATGACCACTGGCATTGAGGTCAATGGCAAAGGCTATGAGGTTTTATTAGTCTATGGTAGTATGAGCAGAACATTTTGGTAGTATATTCCATATGCAGCAATACAATATAGTATGACTCTGCAGAGGTTCCCTTTCTCACACTAGTGTTAAAAATTCACCAAAAAAAAAAAAAAAAAGGGGGCGACACACTGTTAATATACTTAACACTTGTCAACTATGGTAATGTACTACAACACCAATACCAGTGGATTATTTCGGAAAGACCCACCTAGGGTTCTACTTTCTATTCAGCTCAAGTATCAATGGCCTGAAAACATTCCTATTTTGACAGCCTAAAGCACAAATGAATAACTAAAAATCTTCTCCAAACCTTGTTCTGGTGCATCACAGTATAAAACTAAAATTTTCCAGTTAAAATGTCCACAAAATATAATTTACAACTCTTATGGGAGAAGGCTGCTATTTTTGCAAGTTTTAGCAAATCTGCATATTTATTTTGATGGACTTGAGTTTTAAATTTTACTTTGCAATTTCAAAAGAATAAACAGCCCTGCCATTGGTTTATGTCACCTTCATAACCTTGTTTTAAAATGTTACCATCATTAATAAATTTCTATTGTCTTCCAAATTAAAAATTTTACTTTCCTAATCCCAATTTTTATCAACCAGTCAGCAAGCACAACAAGTTTTTTCTTTGAATAGGATATACCAGCATCACTGCAGAATTCAGTTAACTGATACACTAAAATTATTTTTCCCTCAGTATCAGAGACGATAATTGGGTCTCCACTGTACATCTTTATTAGTCATTGAAAAAAGCTTTTTAAAATGCATATGCAGTGAAATATGAGTAGTCTGGCACAATCATTTTCATAATTGAGTAGCTGTTACAAATTCCATTTTCTTAAATAGCAGGATAAAACTGGAGAAAATCTCCACAGCTCTCCTGTTCAAACTCTTGTTCCTGAGCTATCCACAAACAAGACTGATGAAAAATTGAAGCACCATTACCATGCCAACATGGACTGTGACACTAACTAAACCGTGCTTCTCACAACCAGACGTGCAGACAAACCCTTCATTCTCCTAGGACTCCGAGGTTTCAGGCTTCTACCCAGCCTATTTTAAATTCATCTTTCTTGAATATAATTAATCAAACCCCACATTGTTTATATACATATATAAATACTAGAATGAAGTACCAAAATAAGTTCTGAAATACTGCACCATTAATTTGCATGCCACAAGAAGAATATTTTTTTTAAATAACAGGGTTTTCTTTAAAAACCATGATTGTGGAATATCAATAGGAGGGAATAAATTAAAAAAAATACAGGGGGCGGGGAGCAAAACAGGACAAAAAAGAAATCAAACCCCCACTCAGGGTGAGGTAGAACCTTTCCTCTGTTCCAAGCTTATGATGAAGAATTCCTCACCACTTTTTCTTTCTTCCAAATGTGATCCTGTGTGTTGGTTCCTCACGGATCTTCTTACAAAAGATGACAGAGAGACTAAGATCTGTATCACCAGATCTGGCCAGACACAGCATTCCCTAGAATGTGTTCCCCCACACAGAGCATAGCATCAGCGGTCCTATCATCAATCACAGATGCTGAGAAATGAATATAAATATGCTTATTTCTAAACCTGATAGCTTGTTGATACTTGAAAAGAAATAAATCACTCTACAAGTATCTCATAAATAACGTTCACTCACAATGAAAGCATTAATAATTCCAATCGTATATATAAAGATCTATGCAGAATGCTATTCACCTATCACAAGGTGTGGAAAGGAAAAACTAATAGCATGAACAGTTCAAAAACTCTGAGACACAATAGACTTAAAAGATATAATATGCTGTTGGAGAAGAATGCAGAATCACTGAGATCTTGTGAACTAAAGCCGTGAATCCATACGCATTCCACTCCTCCGCAGATACCTGCCCGGGGCTACTATATGTCTAAAAGAGGGTGTCTGTGTAGAGATTTACGAATTAACTGCACTTGACTTTCAAAAACTGCTATTCATCATTGCATCGTGTTTTCAACAAGGGCAGTCAAGCTAAAATGTTTCAGCTGAAGCCACTAAGTATTTGCTAACTTGATACTGATGTCAATTCCAGGGTGGAAAAAAGCACAGGAATTGAGGATTGTGGTAGGCCAATTTCACAAGAATTTTGCAGAGCTCACTATTTTCTAACTTTTAAAGCTCCTTTCTGCTACTTGGATTTTTACTAGAGCTCACTGCTCTTTGCTTATACTAAAACCAGTGTATCCTAATTTATTCTCTACTGAAAGATGCTGATGATATCCAGCGAGTGGAAAAAACAGAATAACAAGAACATAATCCATATCACTGGTACTTTTATTTATATTTGACAGTTAGAGCAAAAAAACCACCAGTTTTGTAGTTGCTCCCACTTTACCCTTCAACATGCCATGATGAACAGATGCTGTTGTCAATAATAACACAACCATGTTCCTTCAACATAGCATGCACTTGTAACACCTGGTAGGCCTGAGTGTTCCTGCATGGACGAGTATGGGTTGGAATGTCTTCTTTCAAAATAAACATTAGAAACTTGGGTAATAAATATATAATTATTGTATCGATAAAGTCAGATGCCTAAAATCTGATTACCTCTGAGTATAATTATAGTAATAAAAATATTGCTGACTGATGAAGAAACTTACTATCTATTTGGCAGGGATTAGAAATCAACACTTTTTTTATACTCAGTCAGTTAAAAATCCAGTCTGCATTATAAAATTCATTGGTATATAAAATAATTTACCTCTAGACTGTAGTGATTAATCCTTCTGGCTTTCTCATCCTGTATTATCTTTTTACTCTGATCTATATTATTGTCATAATAAACTCATCAATTCAAGACAATACTTGGTCTTTACTGGATAAAACATGTTTATGTAAAATGCATGCTCATTGTCCTAAATCAGATCTTCAAGATATTTTTCATATATAGTAAAACATTGTCTCAGTGGATTAGTGCAAATATTTCCAAATATGCCTATAAAGCGCAACCCTCAGAAACCTCCTATCTTATTTTAAAATCATATCTTTAATCTTATTTTGCTGTCTATATCCCTGGAGTGAATATTAAAAAGAAGGCCTTTTTTACAGTTGCCAAGTGGGGATACATCATCTGAACTGCAAATTTAAATGCTTTAGATCTTTCAGAAAGATTAAAAATGTGAGTAGTATTTTCATCTATATTTATGAAGTACTTACTGGTAGAGTTTCCAAATTCTGTCAGTAGGGGTAGAAGAGCCTTCTCTCATTCAGAGATGAAGTGGGTATTACAATGCTTTTCCTGTTCTCAGTGGAAGAGTTGTGGACAGTGGTCTAGATTCAACTAAGCCAGTTTATCATTAATTTTACATTAGATCCATTTTTGAGAAATAGGAAACACACTGTTCACTGTATCAATTTTCAATTTCCAAATACAAAGATTCACTCACATGTCAGAACTCCAATAATTAAGGCATTTCTTATAATAGTGCAGACTATTTCAGGATATTTTTACAAAAAGCATTTTAAAATCATGTGATTATTGACTTTTTCACCCCACAAGACCCATTGAGAACGGCACTGACAAGTGGGGCAGACTACTGGAACTGGTAAAAAGATGGACTCTGTTATATACTTCACCTATGCCATAAAAAGTCAAGTTCATTGCTGCTGCCCTGCTCCCAGCCTTTTTTTTTTTTCTCTCTCCTGCAATTTTCACTCCTATCTTGCCTTTTTTCTCTCCCTCCCACTGAAATGTCTTTTTACCCCTTATCCTCTCTTCTTGATACCAGGTGTCCAACTTGAGGTGGAATGTGAGCACATGAAAATCATTCTACCCTATGTCAACTAAAACACAAGTAAAACACATTGTACAACAGTACCAAATGGGCACAGTGAGCTTCCCTGGGGAAAAATGGGGGGAAGGGGGGGAAAACAAAGCATGTGTGGGGTTTGTTCAAAGGCCTTGCAGAAGGGACAGCCATAGAGAAAGATGAAACACAGGAAGAATAATTCATAATGAATACAGAGGAATGTCTACAAATTTCAGGGTTGCGGCTTTCACTACCATCAACTATGGAGCTGCATCACTTGGCTAAATCTGGATTAATCATCAAGTCATATAATATCCTGAGTTGGAAGGGACCCACAAGAATCATCAAGTCCAACTCCTGGTCCTGCACAGGAAACACCCAAAATTACATCATGTGCCTGAGAAACAGGCACATGTCCTGTAGGAAACAAAGGAAAAGATATTCCAGATACTGTGTTGACTGTCCCTACCAGCACGTAGGTTATCTTTCTCATTAAAGAAAAGTGGGAAAGAAGAATTTAAACTTAAATTTAAGTCATTTACTGTTGCTTTCAATCCCAGCTTAGCTCATGGCTCAGACTGGAAGGAGTTTCCATCAGCACCATCTCTATCAGGAATCCCTATGAATGGACAGAAGCTAGGACACTTTATAGTGACTGCATAGAAGGAGGTGATAATCTCATACATAAGAAAGTAAGCCTAAAGCACATAAAACCAGGATTTTGCCCACTTTTTGCAAAACACAGTGTTAGGACAGGCTATAAGTACTTGATAATAAGTGAACAAACCACACAGCTAAAACCACACTGCATACAGTAAATCTGCTTTCATCTTCCAAGAAAACTATACAAATAAGAACATTCCTTTCTTACTGGAGAGCCAAGAGAGTTTTTCCTAATCTTACCCAAAACAGCATCTTATGTTCCAGCGGAAAGCTTTTGGTTAGTTCAATGGAAAGCTTTTGGTTAGTTTTACATTCATCTTGTACTTACCTTAGTTACAAAATAAAGTCAAATCCTAGAGATAACATAAATTTAGATCAAACATAATGTGTAAGGATATCAACATGCTTACAGGCTTCACTAAAGCTTGTAGAAATAACAGTCATGCTGCTACCAATGATAAAATCATAGGAACAAAAAGAGCCCAGAGGACCACTACCATAGATGTGTACTAGCCTAACACCAAGGTACTGAGCCATAGAATCATAGCACAATTTGGGTTGGAAGGGGACTTTAAAGCTCAACTAGTCCAAACCCCTGCAAAGAGTCAGGATATCTTCAACTAGACCAGGTTTCTCAGAGCTCCATCCAACCTGAACACCAATATTTCCAGGGATAGGACATCCACCACCTCTCTGGGCAATCTGTGCCAGCATTTCACAACCCTCAGTGTAATAAACTTCTTTATCTAATCTAAATCAACTCTCCTTCAGTTAAAAACCATTAAATTTCTAGTGCTTCTCTGCAATAACATCACTTTTGCCTGCAGACTAGAATGCCTGTGTTCTTTGGCTGAAGAACAGCAGCAAGAAGGAGACACAGTTGCTACATTATCTGGATACAGAGGGCTTTTTCTGACAAACTCTTGTCCTAGGATTTAAATGAAATTTGTTGCTCTACTTCAGTATGGAAGGAGCCACGTGCAACTATCCCACTTCATACTTAAACTGATGCTGCCTCGAATGATTTAGTGATGTTTTAGGGTGGACATCGAGTCTGAGTCCCATTTTGGCATAATTTACTGCAATATGTTATAAATTAGCACTTTGAGCTACTCTGCCCAATGTTCCCATCCCAAGTGAATCTGATCTTTCACATCCCTAATGATCCTGGAAAGTATCCTCTTAAATACAGATGTATTGCTTCTAGAAAAATGGAATATTGATACCAGATCTCTAAAAAAAATCCTTGATCATTTCACCAGTGCTACTACATTTTTAGGGAAAGCTCTTATTTTAAAACAAATTTCCTGTTCTTTTTTTTCTGTGAAGAAAAAGCTATCTGCCCTGTTGTAGCATTTTAGACCTTTGATTTGAGGCAAGAGTAAACATCATTTTCAAAAGGCAATATGAAGAATGATCTTGGCTTACAAAAAAAAAGATGTATGTTACTGTGATTTGGACAGTTGATTTTCCATAACCCTGAACACTTCTGTATGTCTGTGTGCTTGAAAAGATGTTGCTCATGTCCCACTTAACCATGAACTCGTGGGCGGTAATTAGGCACAGAGCCAGTAAGTCTTCAAGCAATTTCTCCTAATGCTGTAATATCAATTAGTACAAAATATGTCCTTGACGAATAGAAGGGGAGAATAGATTAATTCATACCACAAAGAATTAGAAGAGGAAAAATATCCAGAGTTAATTACATAACAGCTTTTGCCAAGTAGTAAAAAGCTGAAATGGATGGGTATACAAAACAAATACATGTTTCAGATGAGCTTTATCAAGTCACGTAAGCAAGATGAATAAAGGTACTAAAACCAATACAGAAGGAAGGCAAAGAAAACAATTTTCACTTAAAGGAACAATCTTGCATGTAGCATGGAGGATCTGGATGATTATTTTTTTCTGTCTCTTAATTCCTTTTTTTCTGTATACAAAGAAAAACAATATTAGCCACCGGTTTTGTTCAGCACTGAACATTCAAATCCATCTCTTAGAAACAGACCAATTTCAGGCTCTTACAGGCAGGGCTACAAGGGGCTGCTGGCACATGAAATCATGCCTGTTCTTCCACTAGACATGCAAACCCTGAAACAACAAAAGCAGTACTACAGATGACAGAACTACCAATTTACCAATGCTATTGCTGTGTCTGACACACAACCTATGAAAAACTTTCAGCAGCTATTTTCTTACACCACTGAATGTTATCCCCACTCTCCTTCTTGGGATGAACTACTTCAGCAAAGAGATTATATTGTTTAGGAAAATTAATTTATACAAGTGATAGAAAGACAGGTTTTTCCAATTCATGCCTGAAAAAGCAGGATGGCAGGGTATCTTGTAGCAAAACTTTGATCAGTCAGAGATGGAATTAAGGAAAATGAGGAAATCACCTGAATTCACTAAGCCAATTATTCAGTAAGCTCTAGAAAGAACATAACTAACGTTTCTTAGATGATTCTAGACAGTAAAACACACTTCTCTCAGCCATCAGGAGAAACAACCAAAACAAACTGCAAACAATTCACCTAAGCTTCCAGAATGTTAAAAAGCTAAAAAGCTGCATCTACAGATAATTATAATTATCTTTTCCAAATTTTCTATCTATTGCAAAGTTCATGCAAAATTTGAAAAAGTACTGTGCATTTGCCTTCTCTTCCTATGACACACCTGTAAGAGTTATTAATAAGTTAACCAGCAAAATCTGATGATGTGCAATATTTAGTAACACAGGTAACTACCCAAAATTAGTTTTGGAGTAAACTTCAGTAAATGGAATTCTGGCATATAAATGAACATGCTTAATGGAATTTTACTAGCTCCCAAAGCGTGCAATAAGTCACCCAAAACATTTTGAAGCTTTATAAACAAAGCATACTCATCTCCTCTCCAAAATATTTAGAAACAGGAAATGCAGAAAACATATTATTCCATTAAAAAAAATTAATTCTCCATGCTATTTCTTCTAGAAAAATTCTAGTTAAAATTATTTTCATAGATACAGTACATAGAAGCAATATTGACACTTTTAATATAACAAGGATTTGGTATGGCTTTATGAGAATGGGTTTAAATTTACTCTTGAGCCACATCATATTGCAAGACATATCAGGGCAAACTACCTTTAAAACACCTGAGTCAGGTATCTACGGCATTGACAAAATTCCCCTTTATATCTGGCACATAACTAGTACTAACCAGAGATTGTTGTTCAAAAGCAGGTCTTTCAGCACTACACTTTTTGTAGCAATTTAGCAGCTAAGACTTGCTGCAGAAATGTCAGTTTTAAAGCTGCTGAAGGTTTATTCAAAAAACTAAGTTCAAAACTAAGCAGGTATCAGTTAAAAATTGGAACTCTCTTAGCACATCCCTTAAGCATGATTACTGTGACTGAAACTTCAACTTGGCTCACTAAAAGTACGAGCTCCTAAACTGTACCCCTATCACAGTATCAAAGTAATTATAACAGATCATCTACTCTTATGCACACAGAGGACACCATGGTGTCTATTAGACCAAACCTGCCCAGCCAGAGATGGAGGGTGAAGTCTAAGAAGTGACCCACAGCCTAATGTGAGTCTCCCATGTTGACTGACCTCAAACCATACTCTGTTTAGAGGTTCATTTACTTCACTGTCTCCTGTGGATCAAACACCCATTTCCAAACTTACCAGATCATATATCTAGCATTTATAATATGCCTTACCTCCCTTTGTGTTCCTGAAAATGTGCTTATGATAAAGTATTAGCTGGAACAATAAGCTTCTCCTGAAGATGCATCTGAAGTACAGCATAACAAAATGGACAAGCAGTTTGAGAGAAAATGTCACAAAATCCTTTCCTATCTTAAAATATCTCCCCTCTTAGACTTCATTCCCTAATGGTATTCTAATAATATTATCTTTTTTTTTTTCTTCTTGGTGGATAACATAATGCTTAAAGAATGTTTTCAACATGAAACATTTTATCTATAACAAACACAACATATTCTGCTTATATAACGTGAAGAACTCTCAATACAAACTTTCCACTGGAAAACTTTTCCATACAGATTTTCAGGTAACTAGACCTTTCATACCAACCGCTCTAGAACAGATTCTGAAAAATCAAAATCAGCAAGGTTAAAGTGCAGAACCTCAATATTTCAGTCTCTTTGCAAAAATGTAATTATTTTTAGGACTTAATCATTTCAGTGTGTTAATTATTCATCAGGAAGCAAAATAAAAGTTATATTGCTGACTAATACAAGCATCTGTACCATTTTAGGGATGGTTTTAAAAATTCAAGAAATAAACAACATATTCTAAAACATTAATACCCTTGCCTCAGTTTTGCTTTTCCTCAAACACAAAGTCCCACTGCCACTAACTGTTAAAACAGAATTCAAAATGTTTTATCTCTACTCTAGGTGACTGTATCATGCTTTGCCCAGCTTTATGTTATGATTTACATAACAAGGACTTAAACCTCCAAAAGTTATGAAACATACACATCTAGTAGAGAAGGAGGAAAAATGTTTTAATAAAAATTTCTTCTCTACAGAATGAGGAAAAGCTGCACATGACCACAAATCAGCACAAGAAATGGAGCTTCAGCCTGACCCAGACAGGGTGGTCATTGGAAGAAGAAATTCAGCTTTTACAGAAGTAACTAACACCCCTTCTGCCTCCACAGACAGAATCAAAAGAGGATGTTTACTCTCTACTTCAGAGGCAAAGGCACATGCTGTCCCTCTTGACAACACTAAGTAGTTTTGGTTCATGAACTCTATGAGCACGTAATGATAGTTATGCCATAATTCCCTGGAGAAATCTTTGTGCCTTGAACACTGCAAGCATAGAGAACACCTTGAGGACAAAAATGAAAAGCTGAACTATGGAACTGGTGTCTGATCTAATTGAAGGAAAGCTCTGAAGTCATTTTACCTCATTTTGCTTAATGAAAAATCTCACAGGACGGGGAGAAGCATTCATTTTACTGCCGTTGTTTAAGTAGAAATCAGACATTATCTCTGTCTCAGATCTTTTGCTAACATTTTGCCTACAAAATTCAACACCCAGTCTGCTAAATTTCAGCACAGAACACTAGAATTAAATACATGAGTGAGAGACACTTGAGCACATAGCTGCATAAGAATGGAAAGACTGAGTCAGGGAAAAAGTTGAAGGCAGAGGCTCTGCCAAAAGTGCAATTTGTGCCGTTGCCAGTACCACACAGGTTGAATAAAAATCAAATGTAAACAATCCCATTTTTTAAAAGTTTCAGCTTGATGGAAACTTCAGAGATCAAAACAGTTAATAAATCCAACATATTTATTTAAGTACATTGTGAAGTAATGGGCCATGACACTCAGTAGAAAGTAAGAATTCTGGGCTGGTGAGAAAGTACACTGTAAGGTTTGGAAAACAGTTAAAATACTATTTAGGAGGATGAATAAAAATTTGCTTAGGAAATCAAGTGCTCAAAGAAAGTTTTAAAATCAAATATAATGAGTTCACACTGAAAGTGCTAGAAAATCTATAATGGTGACATTTTCCCCTTTTATTCAGTCAAAGTATCTGGTAGAAAAATAACTTGCAGAAAATACTTCACAACAAAATCCAGATTAAAATCACTACCTAATGGAGGTTTCCCATGATCTGACCTCTGTTAATCCTAAATCCATATATTTTCATATCTTAAGAGAGCAGTTTAATCTAACTTTAAGTTCTCTGCATCTCACAATCTTAAGATATGAACACATTTTCATATTCAGATGTTCCAAAACATATTTAGATGAAAGCCAGCAAAAATGTTTAGAAACTTAACATTAATGAGACAAAGTTGCCACAAGACTTGCTCCTGTTATCATTACATATTAAAAAATAAATAGCCCTCAGCAACCACAGGCAAGCAGTAGAATGTACTCAGAGATTGTTCTGGCCTTATGATTGGTGAAGAGAAACAACACATATTTCTTGGCTGTAAGTGAATTTGCTTCTCTCTTGCTTGAACTGGATACTGCTTTCAGCAAGCTCTGTGTGCTGCTTGGTGTGCATGCGGGTAAGCAATGCTGAAGGAGCAAGGGTGTGTTTGCACTTTGAATGCAGACACTGACCAGATAACATGAGGCAAGCGGCTACTGAGAGACCATGGCTGACAAGAGCACAAGCACATGTTCATAGACATCAGGCCCCTTGCATGAGAATGTTCTCTCATCATTTCTCCATAAAGACAGAGATATACAGAACAAGACCGGAGAGACAGAACACCTCTCCTATGAGGAAAGTCTAAGAGAGCTAGGCTTATTCCATCTGGAAAAAAGAAGGCTCCAGGGAGACCTTATAGCAGCCTTCCAGTACCTAAAGGGGGCTTATAACAAAGATGGGGACAAACTTTTTAGCAGAGCCTGTAGCAATAGGACAAGAGTTTTAAACTAAACTAAAACTAAACCAAACCAATGATTTTAAACTAAAAAGTGGTAAATTTAGATTAGATATAAAGAAGAAGTTTTTTACAGTGAGGATGGTGAGACACTGGAACAGGTTGCCCAGAGAAGGGGTAGATGCCTAACACCTGGCAACATTCAAGGTCAGACTAGACAAGGCTCTGAGCAACCTGACCTATTGGAAGATGTCCGGGCTCATTGCAGAGGGAGTACACTAGGTGATCTTTACAGGTCCCTTCCAACACAAAAGACTATGATTCTATGACATAGGAGAGGAAAACAATTCTCACACAGCAAGAAAACCCACACACTGGAGCTGAAAAATAATCAGTATGCATGAAACATGCTGTGCTAGAAATCTCAGCAGTGAAAATACAGCTATGGCATGTGGTTGTAGCTGAAAAAAAGGGAAAATGCCTGTCCAGATATGACAAAATTTGCAAACATCTGCTGAATAACAAATCCATGGAGATAGGCCACAACAGGAGCAGGAAGATCCTCAAAGCATAGGACAATAATAATAAAGAAGGAAAAGAAAAATGGTAATTGAAGAGAAACAGAACTGAAGGATTTGTTTCCTGTTGCAGAAAAGAAACAGGTCAAATTATAAGAAATCTTGCAAAAAGAATCAGGTAGTACAGTAAGACCTACAAGAAGAGTCAAGATTCTGGCTTTTGAAAGAGTCAGGGTCACTATCAAAAGGCAAGAAAGAGGGCAACGTTGCAGGCTGAGGGAAACAGACAGAATGAACTGCAGATGAATGGCTGGGGAAGAGGGAGTAAGAAATCAAACAAACATAAGAAGAAACAATGTTTTGTATTATATTTTTAATTTAGGATACAGATCTGTCACAGAATGGAATAAAGCTAAGGAAAAGAGCCTGGATTACATATGTTGAATATAAAATGACACAAGGATGGAAATGAAATAATGAAAAATTGAGGAAACTTGTTAAAAAGAAGGTAAATGAGAAGTTAAGAGTATTAAATCCTCACAGAAAATAAGGAAAACAGGGCGACTATACTGAAAGCACAAAGCCAAAGGATGCTGCCTCACAGGCCTGGGGGGAATGGCTCAAGAAACGGTAGAAGGAGAGCAGTATGGGAGGTTATAAGAACAAGAAGGTATCCTTCAAAAACATGGAGACATGCCCAGGTAATAATAATAGAGAGAATAATATATTTTGGCATAGTAAATATTAAAAAAAATAGTACAGCAAACAAAAAACCACCAACCAACCAACCATAAAAAGATTTTGAGGAACTAGCAAAAACCAATAATAAATCCTTCCTCGTACACAGCAGAAGCAGGAAATCTCCCTGAGAGTCTGTAGGGCCACCTAATGATCAATGAGTACAGTCATTGCAGGGAAAGTCCATTAATTCTTCGAATTGGTGTGGGGAAATTCACATGCCAGATCCCCTCTTTGTTAATGGCCAACTAACTTGTAAAGCTGAAGTGACTGTGGAAGAGATATGGAAGAAATTAAAGAGAGGAATGTGACAAATCCTCAGGACTATGGGGTATTCATCCAACAGCTCAGTTCCTAGTGGTGTGCATAATCTCTAGTTTAAAAATTGCCTTAGTAGGCACGGCTGCATGGTAATACTTTCAAACTTAAAGCAAGAATAGAAAGCTGTACATCTCTACCAGACAATTTAACAAAAATATTAAGTACTTGATAGTAATAGCAGAGGACAAGTTAAAGATGATGGTAAAGTCAACATGTCTTTCTTTTAAGTTTTGACTTTGCAGTCTTGCTGTATTTCTTCAAAGGAGTGGGTGACAGTTGATTGAACTTACTGGGATTTCCAAGACTCTCAACAAATTTCCTTGCCAAAGGTTTTTAAGAAAATTAAGGTGCTAGGAGATAAGACAGAAGTCCTGACAGGGATAAATTCTTGCTCCAGAGTAGAGAGGGTAGGAGTAAATGGTCAGTCCTCAGAACAGAACCCATACAGTTCAGCTGGGAGTTGTTATAGGATCTATGTTGTTCAACACATTCACAAATGAACTGGAAAAATGAGTAAACAATAACATGAATTTGCTTATGATACAAAGTTCATTAGGGTAGGGGCTGACTAAAATGAAATGTAGGAAGATCATTATGAACTGAGTAATTAGGTAATAAAATGATAAATTAAATTGAATGTAAGCAAATGTAAAACAATATCTGTATATTTCACATTTTAAATGATGGGACCTCAGCAGACCAGAAGAAAGAACTTGGATTTAGGACACTATTTTGTGAAGAAATGTCTCCCTTTCTTTGTTTTCCAGTCTATCTAGTTGTTCATTAGGGGACACACTGGAGGCTAAAAGTTTACATGGACCTCAGGGGACGTGACAAGAGCACGAAACAGAAATCCTTCAGGGCTAGTTACCTGCTAAATGACATCTCTGGGGGACAGCATGGGAACCAGGTGAGAAGACTAATTTTTAATACCCAGATTAGCATTGCTTTAAGTCGAGAATTGCAGCACTAACAACTTGAAAGTGAAACTGTCCCTAAACAGATACAATGGATTTCAGAGGTTTCTGTTAGGTAAGCTAGGAATGGAAAAGTTAAAAGCCATTTGTTTGCAAACAAAATTTTGTGTCAAAATCCTTTCATCTTAAATGTTTATATGTTTCCACTAAGAGATAGCAGGTCAACATCAAAGCTTTCATAAGGAAAAAAAAATCAGAATTATTCATACTAAAAGATTTAAAGATGATACTCCAATATGATGCAATGCTCATGGTTTTTTTTTTTTTGCAAATGGTTCCAATTCAATGTTTATTTCTCATAGAAATTTCTATTAAATTTTTATTAAATTTCTATAATATTCTTATTATAGAGTAATTAATATCTACATACTTTTCTAAGTTGCTATATTGTATATTTCATATTTTCTTTTCATCTAGAGAGCTCAGCATTTCACCTTTAGTCCAGTTGTTCCCCAAATTCCAGTCCATACTATGAAGCTATTTTAGAGTAATATATTTTATACAATTAAAATATTCACAAAAGAAACAACTGGCAGCCTTTATTGCCTAACATTGCCAGAATGGCTGAACTGGGAGTAAGAGCAAGGATGCTTAAAGACCATTTTAAAGACCACAGGACTTTTAAGATAGGTCTACATGCCTTAATCATTTTGGCTGACAAGGTGATGGAAGAACTCTGATTTCTCCAATTATAAGTTCAATAGCTGAAATGAGTCTAAAAAGGTCATGTGTAAAAGGCATAAAACATTAACCTCATCACTTTCTGTGCAGCTTGTTAAACTCCTAGAAGTTGCAATAGCAGAGACAAATTGAGTAACTTTCTGACCTTTCTCTGATAACAACCTATACAGTTATTTAATGAAAACCCAAAAGGTTACCAATTATTTTTTCAAAAAGCCCATCATCCTCAGACTGGGAATTTGGTACTGCACTACAAAGTTAGTTTGTGGAAACACTTCCTTTGATTGCCCTTACCAGAGCTGCACAGTTATAATAAGTCCACTAATTTATTACTTGTTTTGGATAGAAGAGCATGAAGACTTCAGGGGAAACAAGGAAAGGCAAGAGAGAGAACAACAGAGAAAAATAGGCAGCAAGAGAAAACGAGCAAGAAAATATGTACAAGAGCATGTATGTATGTATTCAAGGTAGACACACTGAAACCCTGAAATAGAAGAACAGCAATCACAATTTGTTGATCAATATGATCCAGTATCAAGCTTCAGAATAACTACTAAAAAAGCACTAGTACAGCCAAGCAGCTGTGCTTCCCACAACTGTACACACCAGAATGCTGCAAGCAAAAGTGAGATTTCAAGGTTCTGTGTTTATGACCTTTCCTGGTTCAAAGCCCAGTTTAACCAACATTTTGGTAAACTTTGAACTAATATATTTCTTTATTGACTAATGTTCCAGAAACAGCTTTTTTAATTTCTTGACAACCTCTGAATAGTACAAAACAGACAAAGAAGGCTTGTTTGATCAAACAGATTTCAGTTCAAAATACAAAGCCACATACCTCGTTTATCACTTCCTGTATATATTACATAGCAGAAAAAAATATCCACACATGTATTTCTTTGGAACTACTCAGTTTTCTGTCTTTTGAATATTAAATTTAGAACTGATTTTCTGGAGTTAAGTAGTATAAATATTTCACTGACAGAAATCTTAGAACTTTCAAACAATTATGATACAAATATGTATAAATATATACAAATATGTTGTACTAACAGCAGTTGTTACAAACAGTATGACTAAATCTATGTTTAAAACCTGTGCTATTTTCAGAATTTCCTGTAGTTTCTTGTAGTTTTATTTCACAAATAGTGTTTGTAAATCTTTTTCTACCTACAGCAAAATATGCATTAGTGACTGATTGCAGACAGTAGTAATAATTAAGGATAAAATAGTGTCCAGCCTCCATAAGTATCCATCTTTGGATTTACTGATGAATGACCGGCTAGGACTTTATATTAATAAGCTTACAGATGCTGATTTCTATTGGGTTACTCCTACAGAAAATTTCAAAGTGATTTAGTTTCTCTCTCTGTCCCAAATTCTGTGGAATCAAGATCACTCAGGCTCATCACAAATTTGCACATTTTTTTTTAATTATTATTATTTTATTTTCTGGTGCATTTATTTAGTTGCTTTTTCCTCAGCCAAGATTGCTTTAATTTCAGCTTTTAATTTTAAAAACCACTATGAAGGAGGCAAGTTAGAAAAACACAGCTTGATTCAGGGGGAAAGTACTGAATGGGTGATTGACATCATAGAACTGTGGCACTGCCTTTGTTTGCCCCTTCCGGCTTTCTTGTCTTCAGATCATAGAATCATAGAATCATAGAATCAGATGGGTTGGAAAGGACCTCTGAGATCATCAAGTCCAACCTTTGATCCACTACCACCACAGTTACTAGACTATGGCACTAAGTGCCACATCCAGTCTCTTCTTAATTTTCCTTGATGAAAGGATGACTAGGCCATAGGATCCCAATACTTCAAAGTTCAGTTTCTGACTCTTGAAAATACTAGTAATTTCTTGGCCTTAAAGACTTCTATGAATAATAGGTTTCCAGATTGATTACAACGTTTTATGTTATTGCACCTGAAATAAAAAAAGGCATCTTGAAAAATAACATAAAAAGAAATCTTCAAGCAGCATCCCAATCACTCTAATCAGATTGCAATCATTTGGCCAATTCAATTATAATTATTAAATGAATTAAGAAGCTTATGCAGGGGTCATGTAGGGCAGGACTCATTTGTTTTCAATGAGTTTTCAAAGCTTTAGTTTGTGATCTTACTTCATTTGCCCTTCAGGCTCGTTATCTCACTACTAGTTGGCAAACCACCTTCTGCTTTGCGGATTATCCCATTTGGGGTTGTGTTCCCTGTTTTGAGAACTACTGCCTTAATGTTTGCACATAATACTATATCAAGGGACCTTTGATGAAAAAGAACTCATAAATGTTTACCTTTGGGGTTTACCAAGTCAGACAGAAAACACTTTTAGCACTCTTAAGTATTTCTTGAGCCATGAAGCACATTGTAGACGAGCCCCTTGTCTTCAAGAAGTCTTTAAGGCTGCAATAAGTGTCCAGTATGTTTGCATAAGAAATCACTCACAGTTCAGTTTTCTTTTAGTTTCAACAACTTCATAACAATTATTCTATTTTGCCATTTGTCTCTTTTTAGTGTATGGACTGATTTTCCTGGCTGTCAGTGAATAGTTACTTTATCTTAATCAAACAGAAGTTTCAGAGGCAAAAGTATTTGAAGTCCCCTTACCCCAGGCAAGCCTTAGCACATATTTGCTGTTCTGACCCTACATTTTGTCATTTACCTCTCTGAAGTAGGATTATTTTAAATTAATACAGTTCTATAGCCAAGATATATTAGTATTGCTTTCATATTTTAAAGGTTTCTGTGCCTTCCTATGTCCACCCAAACATGCTTTACTTGGAATGATCACTGTTCCTTTTTATTCTTTGTGAAAAGTAACAAAGTTATTACTGAAACCTACAGACCAAGATTTTATTGCTGTAACCTTTACAAGCTACTGGATTTGAACTTCTATGATAGGAAATGCTGCTTATATTTTCTTTTTATGTGTGCTATTTTTCGTAATTCAGTCATAAGAAATTATTATTTTAAAAGGAAGAAGAGCAGTAAATAAACAGCATATTTTTAAAACATTATTGTCATATTTAAGCATAAACCCATTAACTACCTAGGATATGTTTAAAGATAATTATCCACATGTGTGAGATCAAGGCCCAAGTTCATTAATACTCCACTGCTCAGAGCATGGAAAACAAATTACTACCAAATGCAGCTGAGGTTTCCTCCCAAATCTTGTATTTCGAATGATATAAACCAATGCTTTGATTTTACTTGCAATGATTTGATATTACCTTTCATATTCTTTGGTTTCTTAGTGGTTCTTAAGACTCCCTTTAAGTAAAACTTTGTTCATTTAAGAATAACTTGGTGCTTTTTTATAGGCTTTCTTCCTAATATTCAGAATTTGGTATTCTGCATTACACCCTACTAGACTATCATTAATACAAAGATTCTTATTCTAATACCATACCATTCATTGCTATTTTCAATGTGAACTACTCAATAAATCAAAGCAGTTAGAATTTTGCTAACATTTACATCAACATATGCCAGTAACATCTTCCATAAAAAATGGATTTTTCTCCCTAGTTTTAATTCACCTTGTTTGTCAGCTATTTCCTTCAACTCATCAGAAAAATCCTCAAAAACTAACTCCATAAGTTCAGACTCTGGAATTTACTGATAACTCTTTTTCCCTTTGTATTTTGAATGAGTAAACTATTTCTAATATTCTGGAAGTATTTCAGAAAAGAAAAATATTGAAATTATTTTCACAACTGAAATTTAAATTAAGTGTTTTCAGGATGTAAAATAGAGCTGTTATGAAGAGGATCTAATCTTAGTATCAATATCAGTAATTTGATATTCCATGCATGATGTTTACAAGAGAAATAACTATTTGTGTACCAGCTTATGCACTCTATTTTGAACAAATGGAAGGCACAAAGCAGGTTATTTATAAGACACATTAAAGCCTTTTCCTTTAATTTCCCAGATTATCTTCTTGGTATATCAAATATTCATAAAAATACCTGATATCTCTTTCTGAATACCAAATAAACACTGCATTTAAGAAGTGAAAATAAAGACTCATAATTTTTCTTAGGGCTTCACAGCTCCTTCAATGACATCAAAAACATACTTCCCTGTTCCAAAAGCATTTCATTTCCTGCTCCAAAAGATTAAAAAAAACTATAGTGGGGTTTTTTTTACATTTTTTATGTTATATAAAATATTTTTTAAAAAATTGCTTTTCTAATGCAGAATTTGAGAGACTGCCCCCATATTCTTTTATACCAAGATATCATCACATCCACTTAATCATATAACTCTTTTAAATGTAACACAATTTCACCTCAGTATTATCATGGTCATGTGTCTCAATAAATTTCTCATCCCTTACATTTTATCCCTGTTTTTGAATTAGTAAATCTGTATCTATCAACTGTGTATGTCTGGTAGTTGAGGATATAAAACTCAGCTAGAGGTAAGCTCCATGAAGTAATTATCTGCCATCACTCTTTTCCTGAAATTAATTATGGCTTTCCAGGACTTCTGGAAAGCAGACAGTGACAGAAGATATTGCAAAAATAGACTGAGTAACCTGCATTACAGCATCAGGTGCATTTTGTGTTTCCACTTCTTCTGGACTGCTCATTATGCCTGTACGAAATTTACCTTTCCATCCTTGAGCACGGAATTCACCTATTAATGGGTTGTACTAAAAGAGAAATACCTTGGTGACTCTCAAATCATGCTCTGGACTTGAAAAAAAAAAAAAAAAAAGCCAATCCTGTTTTAAAGATATCTTTTCCTGTAACAAACTGCTTTTGTTCACACTCTCAGTCTCACCCAGACCAGCAGTAAAGTTTGCGTTATGTCATTTCTAGATTCATATGTGAAATCTTTCCATAGGTCTTCATTAAAAAAAAATATTTTCTTTGTAGATCTGCAGCCAAAAGAAAACCTGATACATAGATCACACACACATATATATATAATTTCAAAACACTGACAAACAGGAACTCAAGACTATATCCCTGTCTTTGTGAGCAGGATGTGTATTAAAGCCGTTTTAAAATAAGATAGATAACTAGAAGTAGTTTACTTACTTTGCAAAGTGTTTTACTGCATTTAATATGTTTTCCATGCTAATAAATGATGACTCTGCCTGCAGCAATCTTAGATAATGATTCTAGCATTTTATTTTTAAAAAAATGGAGGCAGCAGCCTGCTGCAATTCTCTTACCACCAAGGATCAGGAACTCCTATATGCTAGTTAATGTAAAATGTTTTGGTGCCACGGTCATAAAAATCCACCAAAGACTATAAAAGTTGTCCTTTTTTCCAGTCAGCTTTACTAACCAGTGCTATCCACATATGTCTATTTGATCCACCTGAATATTCAATGAATTTTAAAAGGAAAAAATTGTAGTTACACTAAAGTAATACTTGCAGTGCTACTTTTTACCATGCTAGGGTGCCTCAGAGCTGTTTCCAACAGTTATTCAAATTGTTTTTACTAAAAGAAGCCAGTTCACCCAGGAAAAAAATGGGGTTTGATAGTACCACAAAGAAGACTAAAAACAGTTGAATGCCCCTGTATGTTTTACAAACAAGAGACAAACTAACATCATATAATAGCATTATTCATATTCTGTTGGCATCAAAAGTCTATAAAAGCATAAACTGATAGGTAATGATACTCATAACTCTTAATAAAGCCACAGAATTTGAAGGGATAATCAAGGTTTTGGTATACCAGAAAAAGATACAAAACTATAGCCATATTTAATCTATTATATATAAACACCTAATTCAACCCAAAAAAATCAGTTAAGATTACATTTATTCTTCTTTGTTAAAAGTTCATTTGAATGTCTAACTCACTACTTCTTTCACTGCTGACTGAGTTAAGAATCTGCATAACTATATCTGTGCTGGGGGCAAGGCAGCCCACTCTTCTGGCTGAAAGAACATGTATCCCAGGCAAAATGGTTTATTTTAAATAGCTTTTCTGAGTACAAAGGCTGCTGGAGCGGTAACCCTTTTTGCCTCCACCTGAGGCAATTTGCTACTATTACAGACACAGACACTGTCTCAACACCTTTATGCTGTGCCCTTCCTGTCCCCTGAATACCAAATACTGTTTTGATGAGGGACATAAAATACTGCAGAACCACTGACTGAATGTACTTTTACTATTTTTTACCCTTTTAATGCTGCACAAAGCAAGTTTCAAAGCAGAAAAGCAAAAAGGGTCCTCATGTTTTCATGTGCTTCTAAAAAATGTTTACCATTTATTCCTCCCAAATCAAAAAGCTTACATTTTTGCCTATAACTACAGGCTTGTCTGAATTTTGAACAAGAACAGGCAAGAATCTTCACAAAAATCCTTTTCAAGTCATATTTATTTCCCTTTGATTTTGTTTTAAATGAAGATTCTATCATTAATCATATAAATGGCAAAAGAAGAAAATTTGCACATAGAAAAATAATTACATACCTTATATTGGATAAGGAGACCATAAACTAAAATGTTTTTCTTTTTAGTTTCCCTCGCAAATTTCTTGATGCTTGTTAGTTCTTCCATCCCAATGCTGAAAGAATTATTTCCTGATATATCCAAGTACACCTGCAAAGGAACAAATAAGAAAAGAAAAAAACCACTTTTTCCATAGTGTGCCATTCTAGACCACCAATTTTTATTTATATTTTAGTTTTATATTAAGCACACATAAAAATACTAACAAATGTTTTTCTTAGCTAGCTTCTATTACTGTTGAACTCCATGGCTTATACATTTAGTGACATGAACATAATTTCTTTTCAAAATACAGTGAAACCAGAACACATCAGAAGACAATGTAATAGCTGCATCTTAAAAATATTCAATTAAATCAGAAAACAAACAGCATGCCTTTCTAAGTTCTATTCTAACTTTCACAGTTGGTTGGAGTTTGGGTTTGGGTTTTTTTTTTTACTATCAGGGTACTACAGGAATACAGGTGTTTTTCTTAAGCATCTTCAAGGTTTTCAAGACAGAACTGCATTCTTTAAAGTTTTATTTTGAATTTACTATCATTTCAGTATAGCACATTAGTTGCCTAAAGTGGACTAATTTCAAGATAACGCTTCATGTTTAAAAGGCAGAAGGTACTTCAAAAGAAGATAGGGATATGACTATCCCGAGCTCCTGGTCAGGGAAAGGCATCCATCAGGGATGTTGCACAAACATGGTGGGTCTTACAGGATCTGAACTAGTATTTCCTGGGAGGTTATCAACTAGTTCAACCCTTTCCTAAGGCTTACGTATTCCACAGTTTAATCAATTTACTTTACAAATAGAAATCTATACCATACTAATCTACTTTACTATAGAAATCAAATTAAGGATGACATAAAGTTTCAGCAGCTACTAACAGCAGAAATACCTCTGCCCCTAAAAGAAGAACTTTTTTCTGGCTGAATGATTCCATCATTGTAAAATTCATCTGTAAGCACTACACAGAGGTAGAAGCATAGAGGTTGTCCCAGAGACCAGTGCTTGGGAAAATTATTTCAAGTTCTCTTTGTACCTTATGTTCAATTTATCCTGACAGAAAATAGGTCTTCACTCATTCTTACTAGCAACACTTTTTAAAAAAGCTGTTTATTATCTAAGTGCATACTCACCAGAAGTAAAGCTATAGTCTTCTACTACACAGACAGAGATTAATTTTCACATAGTCACTGTTTTGTTACTTTTTGCCCAAAACAAAACTAAGTACTGCTCATATACAGCTATTTGCAAGAAATTATAAAATTTATTATTTTAAGAGAACTCAACCTATCTCCTCTCTACCATTAACCTGTTTCACAGCTTTAAAACCAGATTTTTCTCAAACTTGCTATTGTACTGAAATGCAAAGTATTCCAACTAGAGAGCTGAAGTACCAGCATTCCTTTCTTTCTAACCCTAAGTTATAGCAACAAAATAAAAATCGTAGTCATTCATCACATCTGCAAACATGAACATGTATTGCTCAAAAAAGTAATGTCAGTTTAAGAATATGATTAATTTGGTTATAATAGAACTGGAGAGGACACTGGCTTGATGCAAACAAATAATTGCACAAAATTTACTTCTGGGCTTCCTATTTCTCCTGTAATATTAATCTTTCCTTTTATACAAATACAGTAGTACAATTGCTGCTTCAGCTTACAGATGCCTCAGAATAATTCAGTCAGGCACCAAGATAAAAGATAGACTTTGAAATCTGTGGCAATTGACAGGTGGAAATATGGACAGCAGTCATCATGTCCAATGCAAGCTCAACCCTTCACTGGGACAAGGCTCCCCAGGCCGGTTAAACAGACCAGTTAAATCTGGCACAATAGTAACACCTGTCATTTTTACAACTAAAGAAGCTGACTACTGGAAGGAAAAATAAAACTTTTTCTCTTAATTATCAGATTGTTATGAAAAAGTTACTTGTGTCGTGAAATCGAAGAACAGACAAGAACTTTCCAATTACACACAAGTCTACATGAGACTGTTCCTAATTATGAGTTTAGAATTGCTGCTCTCCTCATTTATGCTTTCAATTCTTCACTACCAGAAAGAGTTTTACTTTAGAGAGTAGAAATGCATAATCTTTCCCTTCCAGCTGGTACCTAAGACCAACGTATTTAAATGTCACTGTATTGCTTAAAATTCTGATTCACATTTGTCTGAGAACTATTAATACGCCCTTTTACATCAAAAGAAAGTGTCTAATAGGACTTTTCTTGAACAATTCTTTTGGGCTAGATGTTAAACAAAACATAGGAAAGAACAACGCAGAGGAAAATCTCACTCATGAGCCTTAGTGAAGAGGACACCCAACACTGACTTTAATTAAAAACCACTGAAGGAAATTTTTGTCCCCCATACCATCTGTAATGAGTTTCAGGGATCAGAAGTTTAAAGGACATCAATGCTTCCCAGTGATTAATATGAGATAATGATTTGTTTAACTAATTCTTTAGTCATTTAAAACATAACTTCCAGATTTCCTATTTATTCCTTCTTGTATTTCCAAAAGATAGTGTGGTACTTCCATCAAATGAAAGTGTAGCACTACTTTGCAATTAGGGTATGCCATTTTTAAATGATACTTTTAACATACATATATGTGTCTCTATGTTTTAAATGTTAGCAACTGTTTCCACCTCATTATGACAGTTTTATCTGCTGTCTAGTTCTGGGAAATTTCAAGTAGTCGCTGGATCTGGGGTATAGGAAGCAGATTACATGTATAATTTTCTCCTAAGGCTATTTTAGAAGGAGTTCGCCTGAACAATTTGTGCATGCAGCAGGCTGCTCAAGCAAGTGCACTTTGATTAAAAATAGTGCTGGGTTCTACAATGATTTGAAGATCTAGTATCTCAGGGGCAAACCCCAAGTTTCACAGTGAAGCATTATTTGCATTCGTACTTGTTCCTTAGGAGGTATTAAGACCAGAATATTTATAGCTACAATATTAAGTTCTCACATTCTGTGCATCACACTAAAAAACATATTTAATTCAAAGCCCTGACTAGAAAGTAGCTACGAATCAGGCACAAAACAAGCATACTTTTAACACCTTAGCTGGTTGATGAACAATTCCAACTTTATCTGCACACCCCCAAAATTTAACATAGACAGAAATGTTTTTTATATTCTTGATACAAAAGACTAATGAAAACATTCTCAGTCCAGAAAAGAGCATTTTTCACATCTATTAGCCTTGTAAATGGGCAACAGCATGGAAGGCATGTAATTTCTTCACAGAGGGGGTAGTCAAGCATTGGAACAGGCTGCCCAGGAAAATGGTTGGGTCACCAACCCTGGAGGTATTTAAAAGATGTGTAGATGTGGCACTCGGGGACATGGTTTAGTGCTGGAGTTGGCAGTGCTGGGTTAACAGTTGGACTTGATGATCTTAGAAGTCTTTTCCAAATTAATTTTGTGATTCTACACAACTTTTTTCCTTTGTGAAAGTAATTAATCTTCACAATATTTCATTTAGTTGTAAAATCAGTAATGAAATTTCACCATTTAAATTTCAGCTAAAATTCCAAAGTAAATGCTCAGTTTTACCCCCAGGTCACAGACTGTGGACTTCAGCAACTATTCAGGACCCATGAAAAATATTCCTTTTTCAAGAGCTTCATATATGGAATCATACTTTAAAATCACATATTATCGTGTGTTATCACTGGAGAGTATAATAAATGAAGTCCAGAGGCACACTCTTTGTGATAGACAGCATTAATGACTCTCATTCCACCCAATACTTCTCATCCCTACCTATTAAGGCAGAAAACATAACGACAGAATTAATTGGAGCTGGTTACACTGCATGGAGACTTTCAAATCTGCTCATATTTTCTCCTTTTTAACAGTCTGATTAAATAAAAGTCACGCACACTTCAGCTGTCGTTTGCATGAACTGGTAAATTATTATGGCATTCATTTCAAATAATAAGATTCACTATTATTCTGGAATTCATTTCAAACAATGAAAAATTCAGCCAAAAGTACACTTTAGAACTTTTACCATATACCAGAATAGACTTTTCAGTCTTACAACACTTCAATAAGTACAGTATGTATTAGTTATATTGCAAAGTACTTCAAAGTTAATTTTTTAAGACAGGGACCAGAAAAGCAACAATAATTTCACAACTTTGAATAAACTATATAGCATGAAAAAAAAATAAGCCACTTAATTCTGTTTCAACTTAGCATTTAAGCACAACACATGATTTGCAACATCTCCAGCAGAAATAGAGCCCAACAGCAAGGCAGAAATTAATAGTTCAGTACAATCAGCCAGCCACGAGTTTTTTATAGAAATATATAACTAATAAATTGTCATTTGTGAGTGTCAGTTTATTTCCTGACAGCATGCACTTGTTGAAGTGCAAATGAGGTTCTTCAGAGTCCAATTTACAGTTTGAATTTACAATTTTATTCTGAGCTAGTAGAAGCTTAAACCTAGTCTAACATTTAAAAAATGCCATGAGATACTTTCTACAGTAACTTGCAGGAGTTACCTACCGAAATAAGGACAACTGGATATAAGAGAGGAATATCTGATTTTTCCAACATATGCACTAGTTGCTGGGTTTCTTGAATGGCACACTTTTTATCCTAAAAGAAAATAAACATCTAGAATTATGGAAAACATCAAAACTATATAAAAAACTATCATAAAAATTATAAAAATAGGATTCAACGATCTGTCACTTACCAAAACAAAACAACAAAAAAACCCAACAACAAAAACAAACAAAACCCAAAAACAACACCAAAACACAACAACTAGAAACTAACACAAAAAGCCCCTTTTTGTTAGGGGACTTTTAGGTTGGTTAGTTGCTTGGTTTTAATATACAAGTTTTAGCTGTTTCAAAAAAATGGAGATTAATAATATTACCCTTAAGAAATATCTATATATAAAACAAGATCAAGGGTCTTGATTGGTCCTATATATGGTTCATCTGTGGTTCATGGGAACTTTTCTGTTTCTATACTGTGACCCAAATACAGATTGCATGGCATGCATATGTCCAGAATGGGAAACACTAATTTAGACCATGGTGGCAATGCACAGTTAGATGACTACACATATGACAGACCTTTCCTTGAGAAAATTCACTTCAATGCAACACCTACAAAAGGGAATCTTCAACTACTTTCATTTTTGTCCCTCTTATTCAAGAATTCATGTCTGGTTCAACAATATAATTATGCTCAAAAGTCCAGTTCGGTGCACATCAAAAACGCCAAACATTAGAATGGACACAGCATGAGAACAGAAATAATAAACAACTTACAGATACTTCATATTTACCATTACTAACAAGTTTAAGTGCAAAAGTAAAAGCATGCATCCTTGCTACTCACATTTACACAAACAAAATTGTAGCACTGTCCTGAAAAGATGCTTTGTAGAAGGCTGTCATTTTTGCTTTGAGATATTGATACAGCTTCAACCTGATGAGACAAAAAAAAATCACAAATTTTTCTTCAGCCTTAACTCTCTGTTAAAGCCTCCACTATTACGGCAGAGTTTGTTCATTCAGATTATTCAAAAATGGCAATTATTATTTCCACTACAAGAATTGAAATGTGCTCGGATTTTTAGGTGACTCAACAGTGAACCATGGAGCCCAACCTGTGCTGAAGCATACTGCCAGGGAAACAGCAGAAACAGCCCTGGAAGCATCAGACACAAGTGTTGCTGCCCGGGTTAGGACGTTCAGCTGTTACAGGATCAAGATGATCTAATGATTTTAGATCTCTAATTCTGAGAAAAATCTCTATAATATTCAAATATCTAGGTAATTTGTCCTCATGAAGCTAAAAATAAAATACATGCATGAAAGATCAGTTGTACTGGTATTGGTAATCTAAGATACAACAAGACTCACCTAGAGTTTCTTCTGAAAATATTTCCTCAATGAATACTCTAAAATACTGTCTTAATCAGAGACACTTATTTTGAAACCTTTGACAAAAGCTAAGAAACTATCTTATTCTAGTTAAAATAAAACGTAGATTGTACTACATTATCAGCTTCAGGATTGCCTTAAGTAAAACAGCAAACCAGATAGTAGATGGGGAATTTGTTCCCCAAAAGATAATACTTTGAAGCAAATAAAAAACCTTTAAAATCGGGAAAAAAAAACAAACCAAAACAAAACAAAGTTTATATTGCTTCTAATAAACCAGCAAACCCCTTGTTCCACTGCTCAACTGAGCCTTTCTGGCCAAAAGACATCAAATATATCACATCAAATGACAGAAGCAATACACTACTGTATTCCCTCGAAATGTCACTTCATCCACAATCCAACAGAAGTACCAAATACAACATTTAAAATGGCTTTCCAATATTATCCAAAGCTGTATGTGTTTATTTTTTTAATACTCAGGGAGTAAACTTTTTGCAAAGAAAGGTGGTTTCAAACCCAAAGGTTGGTATTTATGTTCTAAGGATTTCAGAAACAATTTGGATTGAAAATTTGATATATTTGATATATTTGATAACATAGCCCCAGATAGCTGACATTTAATATTTTAAGAGGTTATACAAAAAAAAAAATCCCAGAAGGTATGAATTACTTAAAAATACTTGAAAAATGCAATACTCCAAAGCTCTCCTGGCTTGAACCTCTGCAGATGTAAAATCAGAAATTCCTGGTACCTTTACAACCTTGCATATACTTTGAGGAACAGGAGCACACTTCATGCCAGAGTCTTTTCAGAAGGTATTTGGAACATGACCCAAGGCAGAAGGCCTATTTTTATTTTTTCCTTTGAGATATTATAATACATGATGTTTAAGTATTCCTGAACATTTAAAAATTCATATAGTGTATCAGAATTTTAATTTAACTTCACTGATTTGATAAAGTAGCAAACTAAGCATTTTTTCACAGACATATTTTCCAGAAAAAAAAAAAATCAAATTCCTCTGTTGAAAAAGAAAGCACAGGTGCCTAATTAGAAGCGTCAATAAATAATCAATTAACTAAAATTAATTTTTATCCTATTTGGGGTGTTAGTATCCTATGCAAAAGTACTTTCTTTAAATTAAAATTCATATTAATCAATGTTATCAGCTACTTGAGAGAGCAAAAATTACCTAAAAATACCACCTCGGTAAAAAGTGATTATCACATAATGTTTCAGTGTCTAAATAGAAAAGAGCACATGGATTTGCTTAATTACTTCTGGTCCTTGTATCAAGTGATATTCAGCTAGTTCAAAAAGCAAAGATGGCAAGAAAATGAAGAAAGGAATTATAAGTATGTTTTCTTTAATGTTTTTTCTACTTATCAGATACCCTCTGCTGAAGTTTCAACTTTATTCACCATCCACTTTCATAAAGTCAAAAATTAATCCCACGACATTGGGAAGCTTTAAAAGTTATTAAAATTATATCAGTATTTAAAATTACAATTAATACCAATCCAGCAGACGGACAATGCAATCATTAAGAAATCAGTGAGTTTCTACTAGTGAAATGCTAGTTTATTTCCTACTTGAAAACAACCAGATATTTTTATATACTGATCGTGGATATTTATCTGTTCACAAAAATAACATACAACTTCATCCAGTTGATTACATTTCATGTGACAGCAGCACCTTGTCACTGAAAAAGCAGGAGTAATTTCCAAACACAGAAAAAAAACACCTTCAGCCCCCATTTAGGTTTGTTTGCTTTAAAAGAAAGGGCTAAATAACAACCTTAAGGAAAGATTCAAGTTATGTCTTTCAAAGTAACATATCTTGAGCAAAACATTAATTCCTTAGTTATACTGCTTAAAGTAACTTTTAAAATACTTTGCAAGTAATAACTGCTGCCTTATAAGAATTTTTTAGAAAAGCTTTTATTTTCCTTTTCTTTATCAGTTCAATTTTTAGGTCTTTTTCATCCCTGCTGTTGGTATTATCACGTTACTAGAGTCTCTCTCAGAAATCCCTCTAACAAAATTTCTTTTAAATTCTTCTTTAATGATGCATATAGGAGTTAAGAAATATCTCAAAGTAAATATGGCTGCTGCTAAGAATTAGTGTCAAAACTGGCTAAAATGTTAAATAAATTTAGTTTAAATTTCAGATAATACGTACTTTACTGAATGATTCCCAATTGGCCTATTGTTTAGATCAATTACCCTCCAATTTGCCCTTTGAAAAGGTCCAGCTTTCAGTGCAGTGCATTTAACTATAATTATCACACTGCACAAAATGAAATATTTCCCTCTCACAAGGTTACAGTGCTTCATTTAAGAAATCATAGGCCAGTGGATATCATAGAATCATAGAATGGTCTGGGTTGGAAGGGACCTTAAAGATCATCTCGTTCCAAGCACCCTGCCATGGGCAGGCACAATTTCCACTAGACCACGGTGCTCAATGTCCCATCCAACCTGGCCTTGAACAGTTCCAGGGATGGAATATCCACAACTTCTCTGGGCAACCTGTTCCAGTGCCTCACCACCCTCACATTAAAGCATATATCTAATCTAAATTTTCTCTCTTCCAGTTTTTACCAATTACTCCTTGTCCTATCACTACAGTTCCTGACAAAGAATCCCTCTCTGGCTTCTCTGCAGGCCCCCGTCAGATACTGGAAGGTTGCTATGAGGTCTCCACACAAGCTTCTCTTCTCCAGGCTGAACAGCCCCAACTTTCTCAGCCTTTGTAGGGGAGGTGCTCTAGTCCCCTTATCAACTTTGTGACCCTCCTCTGAACTTGCTCCAATAGTTCCATGTGCTTCTTATGTTGAGGGCACCAGAAGTGTCACCCCAACACAAAATTCCTTCTACAGTTAGGAGTTCTGTATACTGGTAAGCTTTTCAATTAACACTTAGCAATTTTATTGTTTAAAAACAAAACAGTACATATTTTTTATAGATTTTAACCCTAAGGCTTCATTAAATGAATAATGAAGGATGTTTCACGGAAATCAACTAAATAAACTGACTTAATATACCCATTAAAAAAAAACAAAACAGCCCTATATCAGTAGGAATCCCTTCAATCTCACATCCTCATTACCTTGTTTGAGTTCATTTTACATGTGTTTTATTCAGATGCTCCATAGGTTTAGGTGCCTGACTCACCCAATAATTAAGCAGTTATGAAATGAAAATTAGGCAATAGGTTGTAAATTCTAACTAGTTCTGATCTGAGGTTGTTAAGTTCAAAGTTACAGTGTTGGTCATCAAACATGGCATATGCATTGATTTTTCTTACTGGCTTGGAAGTGCTACTCATGGTATGATCAAAGGGGTTATATGCAATCATAATTAACAGATATAGATAAGTCAACACTTAAAGAAGGATATGAGTAAGTGATGTCTTCCTACTAATTGCAGAGTAGTTTACGTGGAGAGAAAAAAGACGAAACAGCAACAAACCTGGCAAATCCGTGGTGAAAGGGATACATACTTCTGCTCCATTATACAGTTATTCAAACTAAAGAGGTCTTATTCAACTCTGCTAATGTTTTAGACTTATAAATATAGCACTTGATAGACATAAAGCATGATTCCATACTAAATACAATTGTTTCTAAACAAAAACTGTAAGTGCAATGTCAAATGACATTTCTAGATATAAACCATCAATACAGTTAGTATTCTAATTAGTCATTCTACAATTAGTCATTCTAATAACTAAGTACACCATGCAGAAGATCAACACACATGAATACAACCATTACAGAAGTAACACTATGAAAATCAGGAAACCTGTGTTTTTGAACGACTATTCCCTGTCAGTTTCTCCGGGTAATAGAAAGATGTAATATCATCACATAACATACAACTAAAAATCACTCCAAGACCAATCAAAATCTAACCAATTACCAGATCTTAATCACCTTTGGGAAAATGGAAATATGATAGCTCTATTAGAAGGAATAATGAAAAAGGAAAAAGATAGTTCAATGACAGTAGAAAATTTCATCAGTATCCTAAAGCAAAGGCTTCAATAAGCATTCACTGTGAGTGAAATGTACCCCTAGGACTCTACAAAAAAGCTCATTAATTTGATTTTGCACTCACAGCTCTGCAGGAAAACAACTTACTCTTTAATTGGTTCAGACTTTAACTTCAAAGTAACAAAAGCATTTCCTCTGTAACATATTTGTAACAATTTGGGCTTACTGAATTCATAAAATCTAAAGAAAATGGCCTCTCTTGTCTGGATTCAATTTCTCCTCTAATCTAATATATACATTCTAAGCGGATCTGTAAGATCCCCTTCTACTGCATAACTGCGCAGAAGATGCTTCTTTCTTGGTAACTTCCACACCTGGTGTTAATCTCTTGTAATAAATACTACAGTGACACAGGAAGTCTCAGTTTCTGTATTCACATTATTTAGACCATTTCTTATGAGTAATGGCAACAAGAAATGTTAAATTAATCATACAGTTGAAAGCCATAGAGTTGTACTTACTTTTATTTGACTTTTCAGAGATTCAGGAAGGAGAAAACCAATCTGTGCAACAGTTTCATTTGCATCGGTAATAACACAAACTTCTTGTGAAAGGTTGTCTGTGATCGAGAAAAAAACCTTAGTATTTCATGCAAAAATAAATCAAAGTTACCAATCTGCTAAACATTACCTTCAATCCATATTGCTGTCTCTTGATAGAACCTTTTCAACAGCTGTATATTTAAAGACTACTTATTTCAAGGCGCAGTTAATCTAACTACGTCATTTATATAACATAAATTTCAAATATTCAAGTTATATTTTTTATTATTTTGTACAACGTGAAATTATCTAATGAGGCCTGTCACCAAAGCCTATTTAAATAAGGGATTCCCTTTACAAGATATTTTTTGGGTCCACGTTAATGATACTAGATGACAGTCAGAATCATAGAAACAGTGGAGTTGGAAAGGACCTCTGAGAACATCAAGTCCAACCCTTGATCCACTACCGCCGTGGTTACTAGATTGTGGCACAATCAAGAAAACATTTTTAAATTTCATATGACCTATCACTTCAACAGATCACTGAATGCAGTATCAGCAATATTGAGAAAAAAAAAAAAAAGGCAAAAAAGCAGAGGATAGCACAAATCTGCTTCCCAATAATACGCAATACAAAATTGTCCCCAAAAAGTATATTGAAAATACTGTTCAGGGAGACAGCAGATGTAACTATTCACCTCAACATCAAAGAAGCTGAAGAGTCAGTGACAAAGATCTTGGAATGGCCAATTGCCTAGATCCTTTACTGGTGGGGGAAAACACAGTATTTTGTCGGTATCAAGTTTCAAGTTACTTCCTGATCTGTTCTGTAAAGCACATTGCTCAGAAAATTAGTATTTTCTCTAGTTATTGGCTACGGGTATTAGACTTGGTGAACATTTTCCTTTCTTTAAGCAAACAAATCAAAATAGTTCAAGTCTGAAATTCTCAGCTGTAATTCAGAAATTTATCCTTTAGATGCTGAATTATTATGCAAAGCAAAATATAGGATTTCCAATGTTTTTGGGATAGCCATTGGATAAGTAAAGCAAAATTTCACAAATGTAAAGTCTAATTATGTTTAAAGCAGACTTCAATGAAACTTCAGGGACAGAAATATATCAAACACCACAAAACAAATTAGTAGTGAAAGACATAAGAGAAATTATAAAAATATGGTCTAACTGCTCTTCAAACATGTCTGAATATAAGGATACATATTTTTTGCATGTGGAAAGTTTTTTTATAATTACATACCACACAATAAATTCACTCAGATGCATTACTTAAGTAAACAACTCACTTTCTGCTGTAAACTCAAAGACTTCTTTACAAAAATAGACATAAAGACCTGAAAATTAATTTTAAAGCTGTTGTAAAGTCACCATTATTGGAAAGTGTCTTGTAACTTTCAAGCAATTTTCTGTGAGCAGGAAAAGTGAATTAACTGCTGAAAATCACAAAAGATAATTAGAATGATTTTTTGAATTGTGGGTATTTACTATGTCCAATATTTATAATGTGACAACAAAAACAGTGGTAGCAACTGACTTCATATTCAGTTAGCAAGAATGGGGAGGGAGGAAGAAAGAGAGAGAACAATCAACATCTGCTCATAAACCACCACAACCAGATGAAAGTGAGAATTAAAAAAATGCATGGCCAGTTCTCACAGGACTGGAAATCACAGGATACCACAACTGTGGGAGAAATTATCTTCCCATAGATTCACTAGGCAAAAAAATATATTGAACATGCATCACAGTTGTCTTCTGCTTAATACAGAATAATGTCACCATCTGAAAAATGGTTCAATAGGAAACCATATTGAATTAATTTCTTATCACCAGAAAGAAACCAGTGGGTAGATTTAAATCAGAGCAAGAGTCACTTGAATTTAGTACTGTACATGGAATGCAGATACAAGATAGATATACATAATAAACCAGACTGGCATATCAGATTTCAAGAACTCAGATTCTATTGCACTAAGTAATTTAATGAAGAAGGTCAGATTGGAACTATTACAAAAATGCACATGTGGAAGAAGGCTGTGGAACCCCAAAAGGCACCATAACTTAGGCTCAGACAGTTCTTTTAAAAAGAAGTCTGTAATCAACAGTAAGTGTCAAAAGTAATCTCACAAGAGGCTGCTCAAAGACTGAAGCTATAAAGACCCATCTCACTCCCCTCTCCAGCCCTCTTACACCTCTAACTTCCTTCAACAAATGAGAGAGGCAATTACCAATAAAGTGACTAAGATATGCAGGTTGGATTTAATAAAGTAGAGAGAAAATTCAATGAAGTGTGGAAAAACTTATTTTTAGTCTGGAGAAGGAATGTAATGTTCTAAGGGAAAAGTCTTATTAATAAAGTATGAGAACACTAAAATAATAATAATACACAAAATGAAAAGATACTGCATGCTTTTAAATGATCAAGGAAATGTATAAAGGAAGGCTGGAAAATCATCATTTGTAAAGTCGGCATAGCAAACCAATGGTTATGTTCTAGCTGAGGTTTGAAACTCATCTCCCATTTAAATCCAAACTGTTTCAAGTGGTCAAAAAAGATCTTGGTGTTAATTTAGACAGTTTGTATCTTTGCTGCAATGAGGGAAGGAAGACTGAGTGGAACCTTCCTCCCCAAGACTGCCTGTGTCCCACTGGTAAGTCGATGGAGCTCTGTCACTCAGTGTAACTATGCTGAACACAGCAAGCACATCTGGAGTGCTGGCTGGTAACTCCATGGATTCCATGAGTTCTGCTGCCTGCCAGTAAAGCTAACTGCATGCAGCATTTCATTCCTGGTTTTCAGAATTCTGTTTGAGTGAATGAAACAGCCATTTTGGAAAGACACATCGTGGCCATGTCACAAAGAATTTTAATACTCAGCTAAAAACATTTTGTTTTTCATCAGACCACGGATAATTGAGGCTGGAAGGGACCTCAGAAGGTCTCTAGTCCAAATTCCTCCTCAAAGCAGGATCACCCATGAGTTTAGGCCTTGTCACTCAGCCCCTTGCCCCTCCCACACTTGAAAACCTTTGAAGACAGAGACTGCACCATGTCTCCAGGCAACCTGTTCATTGCTTAATTGTCCTCATGGTGGAAGGGTTTTTCTCTTTTACTGAGTTGGAACTTCACTTGGTTCAGTTTTTGCCTATTACATCTTGTCCCCCTACAATGCATCAAAGCTCTACTTTACTTCCCTACTTTCTGCCATAATTTCCTTTTCATCCACCAAACCATTTTTTTTGTTCTTTTCTCACTATTGCATTACGTATCAAACTCTCTATCTTGCTTTGCCTTCCTTGGCCTCTACTTACTTTAAACCTATTATTTCCCTGGAAACCTCCTCTCCCAATACTCCTCTCCCATTAACTCTCAGCTTCTTTCCAGCTGTACCTGATTACGGAGTAATGTTCCCCATTCACATACATCACATTTGATCTCATCCATCACTTTTAACATCCACTCAGAGCATATTTTTCACATAATATAAAAAATAGTTAAAACTTTGCACTGCCAAATTTAAATAGAGATTTAGATTTAAATTTAAATTTAAATTTCCCTATCAGGAATTTCTTTTCATTAAAGCTAAATTTGATAGATAATTTAGAATTTGTTCCACTACACATCCTTCTTTTTTTCCTCCATCAGAAAAAATAATTTTCAAGTTTTCCATGCCCCTCTTTGATATCCTGATAAAGACCTTCCACAGTCTTTATCCTAAAATCATACCTAATTAAACACACATTAAAATGTGTGCATGTTTATGGAACTAACTACCTTAGATAGTGTATTAAGTGTACTGTAATGAAAGATTTAAACGTTTACCCTGAAAAGCATGCCACAAACAAGCAGCAATTAAAATAATACTTTGTTTCAATAAAGATCATAAGTACCATATCCTAGGGAATTAAGGCTGTAAGAAAAAAATGCATCTGAATGGCAAATAGGTTTCAGCCTACAGACATAATTTTTTTTCTTTTAATTGACATATATGTATATACATACACTTGTTTTTGCATACATATGCTCATACCACATCATTATTGTTCTGCGATTACAACTCCTACTACTTTGGAAGCACATTTTGAAGTTTGCAGTGAATTCAAAGAAATAAATTAATTTACCAGAATCACATTTTCACTTTCTACAAAGCAATTGCTCAACTGGTCTGGAAATTCAATATGGTTCCCCCCGGCATCTTTAGAAACATCTTTGTTATGAGATGCTACCACTGTAAACCTAAGAAAAATTAAATAAATACTGACGAGCATTTAGTTCATTCCTGCTCAACAGAATGAGTTCAAACTGCTATCCAAACAACACAGGTAACCAAAAATATCTAACAATTTTGTTTTACCCACTCCACACATCTCTGTAGCCCCAAAAACTAAAAGTCAAACTTGACACTGTCCCTACCAATATTTGTATACAAGAAAGGAAGATTTTGTGGTAGAAGACAAGTTCCTCCTGACAGTAACTATTCCAAGGAGTATCTCCCCACCTGCCAGTGTAATGCTTTGCCTCATAGCACAGAACAGCCACTGGTTCATGAGCATGCCCATGAAAATGCAGCCTACCTCGTGTAAGATTTCTGTCCCTTGATAAAAAATGATTACCTCAATTTTTATTTTTATAAAAAGTCACACGATTTCTTCATAGAACACAAATCATAATATGTAGTTCTCAAGAGTCATAAACAGTTTGAAAGCATTAAGATATTTTTCTTGGCACTTGCAAAAACATAATTGTATCTACATCAACAGACACTTCTTTAGCCAAATGTGAGGGAAAAATATCCAATTTGTAAGTGAAGTCTCTTGTGAAAAAGTCATTGAAAAAGAAGAGCCCTTAAGAAAAGGATGAGGAGAGAGAGTCAAACTCTAAGTTATAAACTTCTACTGAGAAGCACCACTTAAAGTTTACATGTTGGAACTAGAGTTCAAAGATACCTACCCTGAGGGCAGTAGTTCTAATGGAATTTTTTTAGGATGTTTTGTATTAACCTGATCTTAACTACATTTCTAGATGAGTCACGCTTATTGTAAGACAATGTTTTCTTACTTCAAGACTATTAAAAATAGGCGTGTGCCACCTTGTCTGCGTACTCTACAAGTTTATACCTGCTTAACTAAATAAAAGTATTACATTTACTGTTTATAAAACAAATGAAGTTAGGATCCAGACTTTCATAATATGGCTATAAAAGAGACTTGAGGAAGTTAACAAATTATTAAGAAATATTTTGAGAAAACAGTCTCAAAAAAAAAAAACCCCAATTAGTCTATTTACATTAGTGAAATGTTTCTTTGTATTACCTGAATAAGAATGATATATATACATATAAATGTCTAAAGTACAAAAATGTATTTAGGCATGTATGTTTTTCTTGTTTCCATCTGAGTCAAGTTTAGCAAGCTGAAAGTTGTTGAATTGTTGAAGGAAACCAAAAGTTTCAATGACTAATAAACTGCAGATTACATGACATTTGGAACTGTGTACACAAAAATTAAACGTGTACACTCAAAAGTCCTTCATCACTACTGAATTCATCCAGTGATAAAATGTGAATCCAGCACAGTAAACTGGGTAACTTAGTAAGAAAGAAATCAATTGTGAAGACTGCAAGAGTAGTGTGCATCTGGTGTGAGGCCAGAGCCCTTAGCACCCTACATCCCTTAGCCCACACATTTAGCTTCTGGGACATCTCCAGAGAACCTTGGCAGCAGGCAAGGTGGCCTTCCAAGACCTGGTACTTTGCAACTCAGCTTCACAGAGTCATGCAGGACTTCTCCTTCAGGTTCTTACATGGCACAAAAAGGGAATGACAAGTAGGAGCACATCATTTGTAAGAGCATGCAGGGATAGGACAAGTGAGAATGGCTTCAAACTGAGAGAAGGTTTACATTATATATTAAGAAGAAATTCTTTACTTTGAGGATGTTGAGGCACTGAAACATGTTGTCTAGAGAGGTTGTAGATGCCCCACCTCTAGAAGCGTTCAAGGCCAGGTTGGATGTAGTCCTGAGCAATCTGATCTAGTGAAAAGTGTCCATGCCCATGGCAGGGGCTTGGAACTAGATGATCTTTAAAATCTCTTCCAACTCAGGCCATTCTATGATTCTATGATACAGCACCATGTAGTCTTTACCGAACTCTCAAGAAAAGCAGACACTGTGATAGTCAGTTACTCAGCCTGTAGGAAAGGCCTTACTGAGAACGCCTTGCCTCGTAGGATGGTTGCCATTCTCTAAGGTGAACCATCCTTGAAGTTGTTCCACAGGCACAGCACAACACAGTAGAACACAGCTAATAAAATTTCTTCTGTAAAACTAACAACCATGAGACTAAATGATGCCACATGGGGGTACATCACAATGATGCTCAAAGGGACAAAAATATATTCTCCATTAAATACTCTTGAAGTGTGGCATGAACTGTGAATAAAGCACCTGCCTAATATTATTTACATGGTTCAACTGCCTACTACCAAAATAAGTCATGTTATAACCACATTAAGATCTGGTATTTGAAGCCTTTTGAAGGACGCAAAACAGACAAGGCACAACTCTCAAACTTCAGTCTTGGAGTATTAACAGTGCCATTTCAAAACCTCATTAAAGATAACTAATTATGTAACATAACTGTTATGCAGTGTCCTCATTTGCTATGGAGGACTCATTATACTGCTTGCATAAGGAGCAAAGAACATGTGCAGCTTCTCCTTCCTGAACTCATGCAATGCAGCAAGAAGCAAATCTATACTTCAGTGATCCTAAAGTACAGTTTTTCATAGATACCATAGGCATAATAAGACTCCTGTGATTATTGAAACAGATATATTGCATGCTGCCACAGCAACAGAACACGGGATAAGTAGAGATCAAGTAATTAGCCTGATTGGCCACCATGAAGGTCTTCATTTTTACTTTAAACTACACAAACTTTTTATGATAACCAACAGCTGGAAAAGACTGTACTGGCTTCAGGGAAAACAAAAAATGTGAGAACATGATGAAATACACATATAAAATATGTATCTATGAAGAGAATGTAATTTAAAGCATTTTTTCTCCAATTATAAGTAGAAACAATTAGTGAATGTTCCTTTCATTCAAATAAGCTGCATTCTCATTTTCTACTCAAGCAGTTTTAGAAAAGCTCCTTGGAATATATCTATATATAGATATATTCCCTGAGCAGAGGGGAAGGATCACCTTCCTGGTGAACCTGCTGGTCATGTTCTGCTCTACTGTAGCCCAGGTAGCCATTGACCTTCTTTGCCCCAGGAGCACATTGCCAGCTCCTCTTCGATTTGTTTTCTACCAGGACCTCCCAGGGCCTTTTCTGCAGAGCTGCCTTGCAGCTGGTCAGTCTCCAGCCTGTTACTCTCCAGTAATGGTGTTTCCAAAGGTAGGAGTTTGCATTTCCCCTTGCTGCATTTCACAAGGTTGCTGTTCACCTATTTCTCCAGCTTGTCAAGGTCCTCCTGAATGGCAGCACAACCACCTGGTCTATCAACTGCTCCTCCCAATATTACATCACCTGTAGACTTGACGAGAGTGTGCTCTGCCCTATCATTCAGATCATCAGTGAAGATTTTAACTGGTACTGATCCCTAGGATAGACCACTAGTAACTGGGCTCCAGCTGGAATTTACTCTTTGAGCCTGACAGTTAAGCCATTTTCAATCCATGTCCACTTTTCTGGTCCGTACTTCATCAGTTCGTCAGTGAGAATGCCATGGGAGATAGTGTCAGAAGCCTGGCTGAAATCAAGACAAACCATATTCACTGCTCTCCAATTATTTCTGCATTTCATTGCAGAAGGTTTGTCAGGCATAACTTCTGCTTTGCAAATTCATGCAAACTAATCCTAGTCACCTTCTTGTCTTCAATACATTTGGAAATCCTAAGCTGGAAAACTAGGAGTGTGGAATCTCTAAGAGTCGCATACAAAACAACATTTTCAAAAATTCCAGGCTTCCAGCTATGAAGACAGAAGCTCTTAATTTCCTGTCAGAATCAGAACTTCCAAGGCTTCCCAGACCTATCTTCTTTTGTGCCTAAAAAATTCAGTCAGGTAGTTCTAACAATGCATATAATATGTGGTCTTTGTCCACTGTCATAACCAGAAACTTCAAACTCGTTGCATATCTGGAGGTCTAGATAAGCAGATTAAGAGAATACCACAGCAATGTCTGAGCTCTGTTTAAGCTTTCTAGTTTGTCTGTAGTGACAGAGCCGATCTCAGCATGGTCTAATTTACCCAAATCAGAAGCTAAGCCATCCTGGGACCTTGTAACAACAGGTAAGACACCGAAGCGAACAGTGTTCACTTAGTGTCAGTGAGCCAGTCACTCACCATGCCCTGACAGCGCATAGGTTTTGCTCTAGTTTTCTTGAATAGGAACAACATTCTTTTCTGTGGAAAGGTATTTTTAATCCCAAGGTAAGTCCCTTTCTCTTCATCAGTTTCTGCGGTTTTATCCCTCAGTTCTCAACAAGGATTCAGGCAAGAGTCCCTTGAATCACTGCCTATCAGTTTACAATAACCATCAGTGTGCTCATTACACATGCAGTACTTGACAATTCTTCCTTTCTATATTGACTTACTCTAAAAACAATCTAGATAAAGGCTAAATCCAGTCTTTATGTTAAACTGCTATGAAACCACTGTTACCAGTACATAAAAATGTTAAAAAAAAATTCAACAAAATACTTATAAATTAATGAAATAGCTCCATATCATGTAGTTGATGTATTAATTTAGGTAACAACTGGCTGTATGTAAGACAGTGAAGAGCCCTAAAGAGTTAATGTTTAATTTTCAGTCTACTACTTAGATAAGAAAGACAGAACATATTCAGAATTGATCTGCAAAGCAAAGAAAAAAATAAATTGTTTATTCCTTAAAAAGCCATTCAAAATTAATCTCTGTTTGACTGTAATATACACAGCTTTTTATAAGGTTCTCTATGCTAAGTGAAGTAAATAAAGGTAAATATGCATAATACAAGTATTCCAGTGAACAAGCTAAACAATTTGCCTCAGCACATTTCATCCATCATAAAACCTTTCTTAATGACATTTCAAATTATAGCACAACAAGATTCTTAATTAGACTCAGGAATATGCAAACTGACAGTCATAAGGACAAACACATACCCTTAATAATCGATTCAGCTGCATACAGATCCCTCTTGTAGGTCACCTAAAGGACAGACAAGCCTCATTAGTTTTAACACAGCAGGAAGGAATGCAAAACCAATAAAACAATGCCCTGAAGGCAATTCTTTACATTTTAAATACCATAAACAAATGATATTGTCAATTTCTTAATTTTGGTAAAATATCACTGGCAAGTTATGAGAACATGGATTGCCAAAATTACTGGAGACTTGACGAAAGCCTTTTTTAAATACTTAGATTGTTTACAACTCATTTGAAACCTAAAACTATTTTCAATTTCTTTGAAGAATCATGAACACAAGATATTGCATCTATTTTCACACATTCATTCTACTCTAGTTTTATTGCAAAAAAAAATCATTTTTAATAGGACTTGAGATCATACAAATTACAACCAAGGTGCAATCCAGTTATTATTTTTAGTAATATAGGTGCAATTTTTCAGTAGTGAAAGACAATTACTGTTAATGACAGTCTAATTAATCAGTGGGAGTCAGTGAGACTACAAGGAGGTTTTGTGTGAGCTTTCAGAGAATTAAAAACCATCAAGATCTTCTTGAAGGTATTCATCAGATCAAGATAGATGGACAGTAAGATGCTGAGTATTTACTTGGTACTTGCAAAAAACACCTTTCATATCTGCCTTTGTACCCTCATGGTATCTGACAGTCCCAGTAATAAGATTTGCAAATAAAGTAATGGAAAATTAAAGACAGCATCTACCCAAGACATTACCAGTCTTTGCTAGCAATGTCTTCACAATGACACGCAGTGACTTGTACTGACATAACTCTTTAATATTTGTATTTGGTTTTACTGTGACTTCCTTTTATTGGATTTTCTGCATTTGTGTCTCTAGAGTCTGAACAACTTTTTTTTTCTCAAAATGACCTGCATAGGATGGATTCCAAGAGCTCTAATGTTGCAAAGTAAATCTTACAGCAGAAGGACACCATTGTAGGTATCAGCATCTCAGTCTCCAAATAAGTGATTTGATTTTACCATAAAGATTCTCCTAGCCACTTTCCTTTTGATCTCATAAATGAAGCTCTGTATTGTAGTCAGAAACAGACAAATAATATTACCTTCCTCAACACTTCCCCAAGCTATTATATTCTTTTTAAATTAAAAACTAACTTACTTCCATACAGTCTGTCCTGCAGAGGAAGCAGCCAGAGAAATCTTTACATGTCTACTTACTGTTGGGAAGAATCAACATCTTGAAATTAATTTTAAGGATAAGGAGTGACCAATTTTGTTGCAAAGTTTCTTTATATTAAATTTTTAGAGTGCTTTTACATTGAACTTTCAGTAAAGTGTAACAGATTATTAACTAAAAACCTTTCAAGAAGCAAAACTAAGGTCTATCAGAAATGGTCTCACATGCTCTAAGGTTCACAATCTCTTTGAGGTGCAAAAGTACTTTTAAATAGTCTGATCTAAAAAAAAAAAATAGTAGGTACAGTCTTCAAGAAGACAGCAGAAAAAGAATAAAAAAGTAGGAATGAACCTTTAAAAAAATCCCCTCTGAAATTCTGAGCCAGACATCAGTAAATACTTTTTAGAGTGGCTTCCCAAAGAAATAAATCATCTGAGACTGTATCCCATTCTCCATATATATTTCTTTTATTATCTTTGATCCTATAAGCTGATTTCAGGTTAAGTTTTATGAGAATAGTAAAGTTGACAGAAAAATCCTACCAGACAGCACAGGTGACCACCATTTACCAGTCGGGAAGGGAGAGATTCTCTACCCCCTTTTCAATAATGACTAAGATGCTAAATCAAACCAAAGTTTCTCTTGGATATTCACAATGCTTCTGGATCTCCTTGTGTTGATTAAGACATGTTCTTGCAATTTAGCTGATACTTATTCAAAAAGGCAGACTACCATAGCAGATACACCCTTTGGTTTAATTCAAACCACTGATTATTTTAGTATGAATGTGCTTCAAACAATTTAGGAGATTAGTCAACACAACAGTTAATTGTCCGGGGCAGCTGTGCTGCTTTACCTCTAGTTTCACTAAAGTGGATTTGCATTCTAGGTTCACCACAGCTGGGAGCAATTTGGATTTAGCCAAATCAATGAGGAAGAATACTTTAACCGACACTCTATACCAGAAAGTAAGGTAGCATTATTCATTCTTCACAGGTGAGATGCAAAAATCACAGTGGGGGTGGGGGCGGGGGCAAAAGGCAAGAAAAATGATGCATGGGATTTCTCTTTGTAGAAGATAGATTTCTACCTCATTTATTTCTGCTTTTCTTCTATCACATTACTAATCTAAATCTGTATATACTTACAAAATTTAATCCTTTTTCACGCTTATCTCTGGATGTTCCCTATTTATCAACAGTTGCTCAGAGCCTGAGTCTGGATTTTACTACAGCATTCTAGATGCACCTGTAATACTAGAGCATCTCTAATTTCATAATCTTGTTTCTATATCAGTGGCTGACATAAGGTATTTTGCCCACATATAATGGAAACTTGCTATCCTCTGTGGTTCCTAAACCACTTTCAAAGTCACTGCCTTCCAAGAACAATTCTCTAAATATGATCTATATTTGGTTTGTTTCTAAAAACACTTCTACATATTTGGCTGCAATGAAAAGCATACCTTTTGTTTAAACTGCTTGCTTAACAATCCTTACCAACAGGTTACTTCTGATCAATTATATTTTTATTTACAGATCCTTAAATCTTTGTCTGCAAAGTTTATCAGACAGATGTTAAATACCTTAGAGACAACAACACTTTCTACAGAACTGTATATGGTGAGAATTATCTTTTGAAACATATCAATTATCTAATGTTTTGTCTATTTAATGAGAACTAGTACAATTACAGTCATCCAATTATTAATTAAGATGCTCTGCAGTAAAAAGTCAAAATTCTGCCAACTGTGTGTTGTATCAGTATTACCATCTTTATCAGTCAAAATCATAATCTTGTAATAAAGTCCTGGAGTCAATTTCACCAAACAAGTAAATTCCATGTTGGTTGACATTAATTACATTAGTTACTTAACCCTTTATTAATCAAGTTTTGCCCGTAGAAGCATACCCTTTTGTTTTGTTGATCAATATCAAACTCACAAGCTTCTAATAACTCAGAATCTTACTCTTCACGTGACAATACTGTTATTCATTTTTTCCTCTTGAGCATCCAATGTTCCAAGATTTCAGAATGTTGTTGCTGCAATTCAGAATATCTAGACCAAATGTTAGAACTCAACGCAAATACCTCACTGTCACAAAACATGAAAATATGACCTGCATATTTAGCAAAGGCAGAATAGTCTTACTTGTTAAACATATCTCTACTTTTCTGTATAATAAACAATCTATTTTATCTATTTAATGAAGCCTTAAAATCATGAGACAAGGCTTTGGTTTTTTTTTGTTTTCCCCTGTACCTTTCTCTTTCAACTGTCATACTGCAAGTTTTCACTACCTAGGAAGATGTTCTTTTAAAAGTTCCCCAAAGTTATTCCTATTCAATATTTAAAAGTCTTATTCATACTAATTTAGCTTGATGAACACTTCAGTTTTACAAAACTGTACAGTAAATGCAAAAATATAACTCTTTACTGAACAAATACAATAAAGTTATGATCACACATATACAAACTGTACTGCATTTTAGCTTAATGAAGTGTTTTCCCTCTCATATTAAGATATCATACAGATCTCCTTTGTATGGAATATTGTTGTAGGCTTATAAAATAATCTTGTTTTTTAGAAATGGTGAGGATTTTTTGCTCTGTCAACATTAAGCCTATAAATCCATATCAATGTTTTAAAAATGTTCCTACACTGATTTTTCATCTGTGTTATACACCCATATATATTAGAGCCAAATAAATACATTCTGTTGATTTCATACTTAAAAGAGCATATTGCCCCAGAATATTTAAGGTAATTTTGCTTCAAGGATGGCAACCACAGAGAAACTGAAAATGTGGTGTTGATATTCTCATTCTGTTTCTTTTTTTTTGCCATCCTGATCCCAATATCATATAAATAGCTATGTAATAACTACTTTTAAAATAGAACATATAAATATTTATAACACTGAAGTAATTTGAATGTTCCTGCTTGGTTGTTGTCACTACAAAGAATTATTTTAATTTTGCAATTCGTTCCCAGAAAGTAAACACACTATGTCTTGCTTTAGCTTTAACAGTGACTTTGAAATGTTGCTTTTCCTAATGTACAAGTAGACAGTGCTTGTCCTAATGGACAAGTAGACAGGTAAAATAATAAGTACTAATTCAAGAAGACAATATATAAGCATACAAAAGTTTTTCCCACAGATTTGAGTCCTTTAATATTGTGTAGGTTGTGCACCTAATAAATAAACCGAATTCTTACAAATATCTGATTTGCTCCTTAAAGATTCAAGATCCTTATGGAATGAAACTGGTTTGTCATACTTGAACTTTAGAAACTCTCCTCCACCTGTTAATTGACAATAGATTTTCAGTTACACATTCTCTGAAACCTCAACTGAACAATTCTTATTTATTTCAGTTCTTATTTATCTGGATAGAATATCCTTTTGCCTCATGTTGAAAAAATAAGACTGGGCCATTGGGAGCACATCAGTTCTTGGCATATGAAATATCATTTATCTCAGCATTGAATAACCTAACAGAAAAAAACAAAAATGTATTACGAATTACACTATTAGACAGCTAAGGAAAGACAGTTGTGTTTCTGAAACATGATTAGTACGAAACAGCAACAGTTCCTAACTATTTTGCAGGCAAGGACCACTTGAGAAAAGTGGCAGTCTTGTGCACTTTGTAAACTGCACAGACTGAGCACAACTGTTCTCTTCCTGAATGGTACTGCTCCAAGTCACCTGCCAAACACCTCGGTACAGAGTGACCACCACCTGGGTGCTATTCAAAAAGAAGAAGCTATCTTCCTCCATAGTCTCTAATCTAATAAAAGTATTTTCTGCAGAAACAATGTAATATTTCACAGACTTTCTCATTTTTATGCCTTTGACTTTTAATGTCTCCACAAGCGACAGAAGACACCAATGACCTTTAGCTACAAAATCAGACAGGGAATAGTGTATGAGAAGGTACAGGTCCTTTAATGACACAGCACCAGCACCTTTGTGCATACCCTACATGGCATATTCACTGATCTGCACCACCTGCAGCACAGGATCTGCACAGAGATGGGTGCCCTTGCTACTGTCGCACTCTGACAGTACTGTCAGCTCTGAGACTTTTTGGTGGGTGACTTCGGTCGGATGCCAGGTGTCCACCAAAGCCACTCTGTCACTCCCCTCTTCAACTGGATAGGGGAGAGAAAAATCAAACACAAAGAGCCCAGCAGAGGGCTGCTAAGATGGTGTCAGAGAAATTGGCTTGTTTGGCCCAAAGAACAGTAGAAGGTGGCTGGGGAAGGGCCACAGAGAACTAAATGAACATTTTATAAAGAGCTAAATGAACAGTATTGGTGTATTTTGTTACCCTTCATGTAAGTACCATGCCTTACAATGAGAACAATGAAACTATCCAAAAAAATATGTCATGTAAATATGCATGACTTAATCTGTCCCTTATAAGACTAAATAGGAAAAGAGACCATATACTGTTTCAAATAGACTATGTCCCAGCAAGATATCAGAAGAAGTTTCTGTAAGCAACCAATGCACAAGTAAATTTTGCTGTTAAATTGCACAGGAAACTTGCACTGCAGACTCAGGAAATTACCTTTCTTTGTAAGATTTATGGTCATACTATTAGAAATCATGTCCCTTTGGAGGAAATTTACTCACAGTTGTCAAAGACAGATGGAGTGATTTGAGCTGCTTCCAGGTCCTTCAATGTGGTAATGAATAAAATAAAATAAACTCTTAAAAATTCCATGACACAACAGCTACTGAGAAAGAATAATGTCCCACCACTCAAAACAATGAAATGCAATACTTTCAAGCAGCAGGGATGTATACTTTGGCACCTCTACACACACCTGCTTTGTTAGTCATCAGGAACCTACAGATTACCAGACAAGGTGACTGATGTTTAAACATTTTTAAAAGATTTTTTGAAGAGATCTTAAGTATTACACTATTACTTAATGTAATGAGCTGCTCTAAAAAATTGGTGATAGTCAGGTATTTAGCATCAGAGAAAGGGTGATATCCTCATAGGAAAAGTGGAGAAAAATAGACAAAAGTTATAGAAATAACAGGAGAAAATTCATATCATAAAAGAATGTTCTTAGTTTTGGAGACTATGGATTTATAGTTTTATAGATTGTCAGGTTATTCAAGTACCTAGTTGGTTTTCCTACTTAGAGAAAAATACTGTCTTCATTGATTATCTCCTGTAATATCTGCCCATGTCTGTCTACAACAACAAGTCCTAAAAAGAGGTCATGATGATACAAAACCAATTATAACATTTGGAAGAGAAAAACCTAACTTACAATTGAAAACACATCTAAATTTTTAGGGTAATATACAAATTTTATTAATTTTAAAATATATACAAAAACTAGGTATTATCATTGCCTTTACCTTCCAGAGGTCAGCTGTTCCTTCAACAAGTTTGGCATTTGTTTTACCGTATTTCAGAGCCAGATGTAAACATTCAGTTCCATAATCCAGGTCATAGTCTGTACACTGTAGTAATTAAAAAAGAAAAAAAATCCTTAATTAGCCTTAAAGAAATCATACTTTTAAGCAGTAACAGATTTGCTTTCAGTAATTAAACCTTACATCTCAACAGTCCTATCTGGAATAATACATCTGTATTAGGTAGGTAGGTTCGGAATGGACCAGAAATAAAAACTGTTCCAAGAAGCTTATGCCAAACTGTAGCTATCCAGCAAAGTGTTACATAAGTAAATAAACATTTTATAAGCACAGATGAATTCAATTAGGTGCTGCAAGTATTTTGCTAAACCTTTACACTGTTAACTAAATGAATGAGAAGTTACATGTATAAAAAAACTGATGGAGTTGAGGGAGGCTTCACCAAAAGACATCATTGACCTTCCAGTGACAAACAACCAAAAAAAAGTTTGTCCACTTTTCATTCACCTAGAAAAGACAATATTGTCTCAACACACCCTTCCCAAGCAGCTCAGCTTCCTACAAGTAGTGATTATAAGAATCCTATTAATGAAAAACTGAGTAGGGAGCAGAATCTCCTGAGCCAAAACATAGGTGGAAAAGCGGGAACAGTATCCAGTCTCTATCAGAATAGCCAACAGTAAGTAAGAACAAGGCAATCATATCTTGCAACTTTCCCAGAATACTCCCTTGGCCTCATATAAAGCTATTATTCTGGCTTCAGAAGTCCCTAAAATAAAAAGTCCCTGAGGGACATACTGAACCAGAAATGACTGCCTTAACAGTATTCAGAGAATTACAGGAATCCTGAATTCACCCAATTATTTTCTGAATAGCAGTATTTTTTTAGCAGCTGCATCAGGGCACATCTGATTCATCACTCTTTTCATCACATGCTCTGTTGTTCTCACTGAAAAGGGAGTGCAAAACTACCTTCTCAGCCCTTCAAAATGCTCCACCACTTCTCACATCTTCCCATACATAAAGACATCAATATCTATTCAGTCATTTCATGTGTGGAAGTTTTACAAAGCTTTGTAAAGGAGAGCAAAAGGGTTGATCATTTATCTGCACTTACCTATAAATGTTATAATAACATTCTTCTAAGAACCTTCTTAGTCAGCCCTCATCTCTAATACACAGAAAAAAAAAAGGGTATCTGCACTTCCTGTTCCAAATTATTTATGGACAAAATAACGGTGCAGGTCTCAACACAGGCCATCATGAAACTCCACTGGTGGTTTACTGCTAACAGAACTGCTCATGCACTTTGCCTTGTTTCTTATCTTCTAACAAACAATCTACTCTGGTAAATACTTATTCTTATCCCATATCTTTTTAAGTTTCCTTAAAGAGTCTTTAGTAAAGCTTCTGTGGAATATCTCCTTATGCAAGTAGGTTGTTATAAGCTTCAGCAACCTCAAACAAGATACCAGTTAACTCCTTAGAAATGACAACTAGCTCTGCAATACGTAAGCTTTCCTTTACAGAAGCTGAAATAACCCTTTCACTGTGTCAAATTTAACCACATGTCTGCAAAATCATGTTTTCAAGATACCAGTAATTTACAGTCTCCTCCAGGATTCAAGAAATCAAAATTGTCAAGAATGTAAAAATCTGAGTTAAAGGAGAATCAAATGAGAGTGCTTCAATACCACTTGACCTTTTTTTTATTAATTTCCTCAAGAAGTTTAATAAAACAGATGGATACATTTTTATTCTTGTTTTATTCTTGTTTTATAGTCCATCAATGATATTCAAGGAATTCATCAGCACTACATATCTGAATTGTATTACTAAGACACACAGACATCTTACAGAAATCAGTTATCGCTTTTATTTAAATTAGTAATTTTTGTCATTTTAGTTTGTCAGTCCACTTAGAAAAGCAATTTAAATGTTATAGTTCTCTACAGAAGTCTTTAAGCACTTTAAGTTACAAAATAAATGAAACACAAGATGACAGAATAACTTAAAAAGAAAGAGGTTTCATAAAGACACTTTGGAATATTTTTAAATTAAGCAGAAATTACCTATAGTCTTTAAATAAACAAGATACAAAAAAGTTCAACAGAAAGTATAAAGGAATAGGGAACTCTAGCTCCAAAATATATAAAATGCAGTAATCCCTCAAGTAAAGAGGGATTAAGTTACATCATTTTAATATATGGCTAATGAATGCAACTAGGACAAAACTAAGCAATTCCAACTTTTTGGCAAGGTATTAATTACAGATAATTAGTTGGGAGTGGAGAAATTCCACAAATGGGCTAAAGCATCTTGAGGGTATTGCCGGCTTCAAGGAATGAAATATGACACAAAGCAAAGTAATAATTAAAACCATATTTCACTAACACTTGTATATCATGACATTTACCACTCTTATTATCTGTAATTGTTTCAACCTAAACACATTGTCACAGTGTACTGTTCTGCAAGTCTGATATGCTGATGTCAGAAGAGAACAATGAAATGAAGAATCAGCACAAGATCAGCTTAATTAATACACCATCCATATGCTAAACAGCTTCACAAATGAAATTTTAAATCCATATTTAAAGTGCACAATTTAAAATCTTCTATGTTGCTCTAAGAAATTCAGTTAACAAATTAAGCATTATTAGGGAGCACCTATAAAAATAAGATGTGCATCAAGGCACAGCATAATCAGCCAGTCAAGGGAGGTGACTGTCCCACTCTGCTCTGCGTTGACGCGGCCTCACCTTGAGTGCTGTGTGCATTTTTGAGCACCACAATGTAAGAAAGATATAAAGCTATTATAAAGTGCTGAAAGGAGGGCTACAAAGATAGCAAAGGGCCTAGAGGGGAAACCTCACTGCAGTCTACAACTTCCTCATGAGGGGAAGCAGAGGCCCAGGAACTGATCTCTTCTCTTTGGTGACCACTGACAAGACTCAAGGAAATGTCATGAAGCAGTGTCAGGGGAGGTTTAAGTTGGATATTAGGAAAAGGTTTTTCACCCAGAGAGAAAGAACAGGTTCCCCAGGATCATAGCACCAAACCTGACAAGAGTACCAGAAGCATTTGGACACACTCCTGGGCATACGGTGTGATTCTTGGGGTTGTTCTGTGCAGGGCCAGGAGTAGGACCCAGTGACCCTTGTGGTTCACTTTCGATTCAGGATATTGTATGATTCTACAAAAATTCCAGAATATCAGTGAGGAAAATTCCTACTGACCCAGGTGTGCAACCATTATCATCTAGTGTACATCTAGAGTCAATTTACAATACAAAAATCTGTTTAAAACTCCTACTATTTTTAAAGTCTCTTTATGACTGAAAGCCTTTTTAACATAAAGTGTGACAGTGCACAGTTAACTGTATTTGACATGCACACATAGCTTTGTGAAACAATAGACATAGTTTAAGTTTCAGACCACAGATTTGAAATGGTGGAAACAGCTGGAAATATTGGCACAAAACATATTCACAAAAGAAAGAAAACTATTAGTTTAGCTCTTTAAAGGACACAGAAGAAAATATGTTACTTAAAAATGCTTTTGTACTGTAGAATATTCAAAGGCATTCTAATAGGTGTTTTGGAGAGACTTTTTTGTGGGTGGCTTATTTGTTTATTTGTTTTCCAAGAGTGGATGTTTGAATAAAATACTATGGGTGGAGAGGGATCCAGAATTTTAGCATTACACCAATTCTTCTTCCTCTTCCCCCCAAATTAGTTTGAGAATATTCTGAAAAATACAACTACTTCCTAAAATGCAAGGTATACTGTTGTTGCTTAGATGTAAACATGGAAAAAGGGATTAGAGAAAAGATCAGCTGCTACACCGTCTGTGTGTCCCTGGTACTTACTCCACATGCTCATTTGTTTCCAATACTCTGAACTCTAATTTATTGTATCTTTATACAGATAAAAATTTCGAATGGATATATGGAAACCAGTGACAGAACCCAAAAGAATGACCTGTAGTTGTGTCAGGGGAGGTTTAGGTTGGATATTAGAAAGATTATTCACGCAGAGGGTGGTTGAGTGGTGGAAGGTGGTTGGCACCCAGGGAAGTGGTCACAGCACCAAGTGTGAGAACCAGAGTTCAAGAAGTGTTTGGACAATACTCTCAGGCACAGGGTGTGACCCCTGGGGATGGTCCTGTGCAGGGATAAGGGTTGGAGTCGATGGTCCTTGTGAGTCCCAACTCAGCAGATTCTGTGATTCTGTAGTAACCATACAACAGAACAAGCATGGATGATAAAAAAAACCAAAATCATTACAGCACTACCATCTCTTATCTTTTCATCATTCCTTAGTTTATGAAAAGGACACAAAATCAATATTCTTTATGCATTAACTGAAAGAAAATCTCTGGATTTGCTCCTTTACACAGATATCATTCAAGCCTGTATAGAGCCAGAATTTATACTTCTGTAATGATTGACTGTGTCATCTTTAGCACTTTTTTCACTGTCAGCAGGGTCTCCATTTTACTCTCACACAGAAATCTATTCAATAACAGTATCAGAACACTTGCACTTCAAATGCGTAACTAATTAACAAAAGCAGAGCTTTATGATTTTTCCAGATTCTTGCAAATCAAGTTTCCACTGCTGAGGGGCCAGAATACATCAGGAACGTTTTACTGAGTTCAAAAAGAAGCAGACACAAGCTCTTGCTGAACCTGAATTTCCCCGTTTTTATTCTTTCATAAAGATTTTTTTTCCATGTTCATTACCATGGAAACCAAAAAATGCTGCATCCAACAATGGATTTGCAGCAAGCACTCAGCCTACAGCAATACACCACAGCTAAATGGGAAATAGCAGAAGTAGCAAAGAGGAGCAAATGTGAATGAGGAAACACTGAGATGAACACGAGTTCAGATAAGCTCATCTCTGAAATGATTTTGTACTGTAGTTAATTATTAAAACTGCTGTGACATAGATCCAGATGCAGTAGTGCTTTACAGTGAAGAGAACAGATACAGCAATTTACTCTCTAACACAATTAAGCAAGCCTTAGAGACAACACACAAGCGCACAAAACTTTTTCCTAATGTTATTCCGACCAAGTCCACAAAACTAACATAATGAAAATCAGAATACAAGCTAGGTGAGGATAAACAATGGCACTGGTATGAAGAAGAAATACTTGATGTAACTATAATGGCCCGTCTTCGTGAACGAAGAGCCGGGGAAGGTCCTTACCCGCATATGCAGATAAGGCCTTCGAGCCTGCGCA
>JAWWES010000081.1:28707300-28840600 GCA_035583135.1 Lophotriccus pileatus
TAGATGGATTGCCTTAAGGGCTAACGAGCTCCATCTGCCCGGGGAGGTCCCTGACCAGGAATCGAACCTGGGTCTCAGCGGTAACAGCGCTGCGTCTTAACCACTAGATGTAACTAAGACATAGTTATTAGTCAGATTGACTTCATAAAACAGGTACTGAGTAACTCTGAGACAGTGTTCATTTTTCTGATATCAGAAAAAGACTGTGTCATGGGAGGCTCAGCTTGGACATTAGGAGCAATTTCTTCACAGAAAGGATGATTAGACATTGGAATGGACTGCCCAAGCATGTGGCGGAAGGCATTTAAGCTGTCCTTGGAGGCATTTAAGGAAAGACTGGACATGGCACTCAGTGCCATGGTCTAATTGACATGGTGGTGTTTGGTCACAGGTTGGACTCGATGATATCAGAAGTCTTTTCCAGCCTAATTGATTCGGGATGAATCTGTGTGACAAAGGAGTCATTTTGAGTATGCAGCTGAACATGGAATTTCACAGCTCATATAAAATGTCAGGTTTTTAAAAGTCGTATTTTATTTACAATGGGAAGAAATAAGAAAATGATAATATTCTATGTGACAACAGTAGTAGTCAAAATACTGCATTAGGACTCATTGTTTACAGTTTAAAAATTATCTTGTAAATTGGAAAAATACTTGGAAAAGAACTATACAGACAAGACAAAGACAAGAAACATCTTGTCCCAGTATAGAAAAATACAGATTATTTAGGTTATTCTAAAAACATGTAAAGAAGTAACTGTTCACATTTTCCCAGTAAAAAGATTTCTAAATATATCAAGTTCTAAAATTAAGCAACCAACAGAGAATTTAAGCAAACTTGGAAATAGAGGTGAGCCAAATTCAGGCCAAGTTAAATTTAATTTTTTTTTTTAACAGATAAGAATATTCACACCTGGAACAATTTACTTCAGAAAAATCACCTCTTGAAATTATGCAAGATTGGTCCTTTACCTTCCCTTTCAACACAATAAACTGTCAATAACAAAGAGAGGAAAACTTCTAGCATCACTACCTTGTCTTCTCCTTTGCTATCTCAAAACAAGCAGAAGACGACAATTTAGGTGAGTGGTCTCCCATATGCTGGAATACCAGGATTCTCACTCAGTACTCTGCATTTCCTGAGCCTGTGCCAAACAGGTGATTCTTGCGGATACAGGACACTTACCAAGGGCAAACCAGTGACACTTAAAACAACATTCTCATCCATTCTAACTTTCAACTTGAATAACTGTAGTGTTTCCTTAACATACATCTTCCAAATTACATCTGAAGACAAAATGCTGTTTCACTGCCACGGAGATGCCAGATTTCACCCAGTGAGTGGAAGCTTTGCACCACTGCACCAAACAGGTCCAAGAGCTAACATGTGAATTTGCAAAGTGCTGTGAGATCCTAAAGGATGAAGAGTGACATCAAATGGAAGTAATTATCCTATTAACAAAAAAACTTTTTTTTTTTCTTATGCAAGGCATCAGAATCTCTCCAAACATTCCTGTGGCAGAAATTAATTAGGGCAAGGTGGGGATTCAGACAATATCCTGGCTCTACCATTGCGCCAAAGAACTAATCAAGTACAGAGCAATCTAAACTAGCATAGTTTTCTCAATAGACCACCAATCTAGCTTCAGTTTTTGAATTAAAAAAAAAGCATTACTGACAAAATTAACTTAGCATATTTACCCTGAAAGCATTCCGTAGAATTGTGTAGGTTTTAAGGATAGGGAAAAAATATTTATTCCTCTAAATTTCAGGACAAAGTTGTCAGGGTACAAAGATGTCAGATGAAGTAACTGTGAGGACTCTTTGGAAAATATCTCAGAACTACAACCTGAAGACTGTATAAAATTTGCATATTCATTTAGGTGAGGTTGACAACCCTGCATTTAAGCAACAGTCTGTGTTCATCTGTCTGAAGATGAATGGAGAAAGGCAGAACAAAATCTCTGCAAAAATGAACTATTAAAAAAGTAGCTCTATTGCAATTTTGCATCAAAACAAACAAACAAAAGATTACCAGTTTTTAGCATGAATTAAATTAACAGAGCTCAGGTTCTACTGAAATTCCAGATAAATAAATTTTTAAAATGTGATTACAATAAGACATCAAATCCCAGCTGAAATGGACCACAACAATGAAGGAGTGCTGTTAATAAAGCAGAAACTTCTCATGTAAAAAGAAATAGATTTTCTTTTAACATTTAGGAGCTACACAGATTTCCTTGTCAAACAATCATAATCCTAATTACCCATGGACAAATCAGCAGAAAGGCTTCCTTTTGATAGCTTATTTCACATGCTTAGGTTGGACATTGAAAAACACAGATATTCACCATTTTGATACCAGTAGTACACAGCTACTTAAAAATAGGAACAATCTATGTAGCCAAGTAGGTTGACTTCTACCAACCAAGTAGGTAGTTATACTAAAACTGTAATTACCTGTTACATTTCACAGGTAGACAGAAGAACACTGCCTTTAGGACTTCATACAAAGAAGAACATTGGTTTCATACAAATGAAACCAATTGTCTTCATACAAATCATAGAACAAGATTACTATCATTCTAGCTAGCTATTGTCCAATTTACAATCACTTCTTGATTTAGTATTTGAGAATACCTTCAATGAGAAGGAAGAAAACCTATAGAAACAAACTGGAATGCAGAATTAGGACAAATACAACAATGATGTACATGGCATGTATTTAGAAGACCTGAACATATAACTATGAAATACAAAAGCAAAGTGGGTGACCAAAGCTGGGGATGGTGGAGAGCCTATAGAAATCACAAAATGCATTTGAATAAGCATGAGGTAAAATAATCATCCTTACAATACAATACACTTAATAAAAGATGCCTGGTGCTTTTTTAAAAAAGACAACAGCCAAGAAACAACCTGTTACAGCTTATGATAAAAACTATGTATCTTATATACTTTTGTCATATGTTAAAAATAATGCTGATCTGTTTGTCAGTGTTTTTACAGTACAAAAATAAACAGCTCTGAGCCATATCACCAGTTCATGATGGAATAACATGAAAAAAGTGAATGTTTACATGAGATAAATATTAAGTTGTTCAGCTTTGCCACAACTTACAGGCCTGGACATACACAAAGTTTCCTGTTTGGTGAACATTAAAAATAACGGTCGAGGTGCCTTGAAGATTCAGATATCTTTAGTCTTGGTGGGGGGTGAGTAGTGTTTTTTTTCCAGGATTCCAGCATAGAATTACTGCCCAAATTCTGTCTCACTTATATCTTGACCCTACAGTCCTTACTCTGAATCTGACCCTTGCTCCCAAAGTTCCCAAGGTCTTAGTTACCAATTTGCTACTGTGCCTCTAATCGCCTGTTGCTTCTGGCAACAATAATGGAACAGACATAGATTTCTTTAACAAAAAATGAACCCACAGGAAAATCCCCAAATCAGTCTAGACATTTTGCCTCGAAGGTCTTGCCTGACCTATGCCAAAATATTGCTAAACTGCTACAGCTGACTCCACTTCCCTGCTACAGAGGATACTAAAATGCTTCACACATTTGAAAAAGAATACCAACCAGTAATGTTGTGCCCTTTCAAAAAGCACTTTAGAAGTTTTACAAAATCCACATGGAATACAATTCCTATTATTTACACACAGAAAAGACAATACTTTGAGCAAATACTTCTACAATGAGCCTAACAATAGCCAACTTCCTTTCTTACTCTGGCAAAATCTTCTCTGAACATTCGCAGGGGTTTGTTAGAGGAGAACAATTTGGGGATTTCCTTTTCTTCTACTAACGACCAGGTTCACAGTTTGCAGAATATCTCAACCCCATCTGCAAACATCTTGTAATGATTATTTTGGGGAGTGGAAGAACATCTGCCTTCCAGAATTCAGCATCAAAGTATTTGCATGATTCTTCCTGACACACTATTGTTTTGTATCTTGTCATTACTATGTTTATATATAGCAGCTCTCTCCTATGCAGGCAGATGCTGTAATGCCCTGTAAATAAATGTCATTGCTTATTATTTAAAAAGTGGTTAATGTTAGCTATGAACAGATATACTAATTCAGTGTAGTTCCAAAAAGTATTAATCTCTACATAGTCTCTACGTGGATTGGATAGAATCCCTAAGATCAGCCTGATCTATGTGGATATCTGTAAGGATAATACATAGATATGATAATACACAGACATGTAGTATCAGCAAAACACATTCTAAAACATGTTGAAGCTCATTCTCTTTCAGTGAGTATTCCTGTTTCCTGTTCCTTTTTTTTTATTTCAGCTTCATTCTGATTAGCTAAATATAAACTTCCATAATCTGCAAAAGTCTGCTATGAACAGATGATTAAACTAACTACATATGCAATACAAACACTCCCCCCCCAAAAAGGTGTAGCTCTTGTGGTAAATTTTCCGAGGTTCAGCAGATCTTGAGAATAATTATAAAATAATATAGAAATTATTAACAGGAAAAAAAAAGTGATATCAAAATAATTTTTCTTAAAATTGAGGGTTTTATAAACTCATCCCTCTATTTTTAAATAGTGATCACACTTTGTTATGCCATCCACATATGAAGGATTCCTGCAGAATAGCCTTCTAACATATCCCTCTCTTTTTTCAGCTGTGTGGAGCTACTCTTTCTCATAAGGTCCTCAGCTTCACTAGACTGGTCACATTGGTGACTCCCAGCATTCATGCTGACAACTCTCTAACCATCATATCACCTTCTCTAGGCTATTTATTTACATCTCTGACATAGAAGCTGGTCAGAATCTTCTACATAACACTCCTGCTTCCATTTTCGGTTGTTTCTCTGTCAAATCGTGAAAGGTAAAGCTTTTTAAATGTTCCTACTACCTTCCTTGCTTTAGCAGATACTTATCAAATGGTCAATGTTTTGTTAAGTCTGGGTATTTCAGCCTTTATACATTGTGGTTGTGTTACTTTGTATGGTAACGTGACAGGACACCACAAGATGCTTTGCGTTAAAGAAAAAAGATCTCTGTGCATTTTACAGTATGTCAGAAACAAGTATTATAGAAATCGGTCTCAGCCTACTCTGATTAAAGGAAAAAGGTAGTCTACCTGACTTCCTGATACTCTAATTCCTTAAAAACACACTGCTCCGGGGAACACTTGACTTCTGGTAAGTGAAGTCTTCCCCACCCTTCTAGGATCATACTTCACATTTGTTCCTATTTAAATTAAAAAGCTACATAGAAACATGAAACTATCTTAAGCAAAAATGAACAAGTCTGGTCTAAGGAATCTATCCCTTATTTACTATCTTTGGAAGAGGTGGATTTTCAATTAACACTTTAACTTTCCTGATTTCCCTTAGGGCTGATAAGAATAGAAAAGAAACATGTATTTTCAAAGATCAGGAATTTAATTATTAACATAATAAAATAAAAATAATTTAAAAAATCCAACTGGCTGATTTTTTTCCAGGTACATTAGAATTGAAGTAAATCATGGAAGTAAATCATGCAACATTACATTTATCTGCTTAACAAATTTACATATCCTTGGAAAACGCCTGGCTAAGGTAAAGCCTCCTGCTTGCAAGACACCACACACAGCATAAATACAGTTCTTTCTCCCCTTGCAGCTGTTTGCATCTGTCACTTCTCCACCTTGAGTCACATATGCATCATACAAATAAAAGCTGTCATTTTTATAAATTTTATAAATTTTGCAAGTGCATGAAAGCAGTGCTGTATTTCCTACACTGAACACAGAGATTTGCAACAAAAATTGTTAAGCAGTGTTACATACAATCAGGTGCCTGTACCTGCCAAAATCAGACTATGCCTGATAATTTATTACAGCCAAGTACTCCATCTAATGACAAGAATCAGAGTAGTGAGGCCTTTTAAGATCAAAACATCATTTTAGCTCCACTGGTTGTTGTGGGCTCTGAACAGCTGCTTAATTTCAATACGGACTTTAAACATTTTTAGTCTGTCTTATGTGACGTCCAGTACAGCAGACAAGATGTATCCTGAGTAAAAATGGCAGAAATCTTATGAAATGTTAAAATCAGTATCATTACTCTGGAGCAGAAGGAGTAGATATTTCCTAAACTGGTCTTCTGATCCTGTTGCATTGGACCAATTTTCATCTGAGGTAGAAGAACACAGAAGAGCTTTCCCTTTCCTGTTGCACCTCCACTTACCTGCCTCATCAAAAAAAGGCCTTTAACCATGAAACAACAATGCTTCTCAATTGCTTGCATTCCCCTGATAAAAAAGTGAAATACAGGACATCTGAATATCTTTTTTTTCCCTTGCTAGCATATACACAGACATTGTAAAAAAAAAAGGTTGCTTTTATAACTGATGTTAAAAGTGATGCTAACTGAAAAAGTCTGAGATTATTTTAAGAAAATATTTGCATAAAACTATACTATTGTTTCAGTATGGTTACAAAAATATTCAAAATTAACAATCAGAAAACCTAACAGTATCCAGTAGCTCCTCAACTAGTAATGAAGAATGGGTTTTTTTAATGATCTCTCAAAGCCATTAGGAAGACAACAGAATGCATGCAATTTTTGAGCAAGAAAATGTAAAAGGTTTCATAGCACTACTATAAAGTTGAGAAGTTAATAGTTATGATGCCAGAAATCTTGACATCATAACAGTTAAATCAGATAGTAATATATATTTGAAAAAGATCTGTTTAGAATACAACAATGTATGTTGTAGGCAATAAAGATGTGAGAATGAAAACTAAATTGAGATCCAGCAAACAAAAATGAAATGCATCTCAACGAAACGCATGTGAACAACCTGGCTGAATGTCTTCAAAATGGGTGCTGGATTTTTGGTGCCATATGTAAAGGGGATTTACTGTAAAACACAAATATTTCAAGGTAATATTGTAAACCAGTCTTTGGTATTTGTACATAAAATTAATTGAAATAGATTCAAAAGGGTACGTATTTTTCCCCAAATCATTACTATCATTTTTTTTTCCATTTGAGCAAGAAATGGAAAATGTTTTCTACGGAAATGACTTAATTTGATAAAGATCATACAAAAGCATTTTTTCATATTTTAATAGCGCTAAATATCTAGTTCTAAATAAATTTAAAACAGCAATAAAAGGAGAAACAGCTCTAGTCTGCTCTGCCCAGATTGGTACCCCACATGAAGAGACAAAAGAGATGGCAAACCTGTAAGGATCAGAGGACTGACCTTTAACTGAATTTTGCAACTTTGTGGTATATATACTCAGTGATCCTACGTTCATGAAAGAGAACACTTCTGGAAGTAACACTCTAAACCCTCCTACTCACATCAGATGATGTATTTAAATAGAATGGAGTTTAAAAGCAGTATTCCACATTACCCACATTGTAACTGAAAAGCCTATGTTACCTGAAGCAATAATTCAAATAGACAGTTTCTCTCTAAAGAATACATGTTTGACTGTTGGTTTTCCCTAACAGTGTTGTTGCAAAAAGGCCACAACTTGATAAAATACGCAGGAGCGGAAACGTGATCTCATGCCAAGTGAGTCAAAATGAATGCCATTCCCAGCCTTGTGAATGACTTGCAACACTAGTAACAAAACTGTTTTCTCTTTTTTGCTCATCTGTACAATGATTCTTGCCTTCACCAGGTTGTTGTGGGAATTAATTATAGATAAGTTAATATTTAGGCAGCATCATAAGCTGCATCCATTCCTACAAAAATCTGTCCTACAGTAGCTTGACTGTTTTTCAGGACAACAATTATCTATCTTTTTTTATTTGTTTGTACAGTTCTCGGAACAATAGGGTCTTAATCCTTGACTTGGACAGCTAGACACCATTGAAACATAAATAATTAGAAAACAATATGAGTTGAGAGGTTTTAGCAAAGTGTTATACTTCCCAGGGCCCCAAGGCACAGAGCATTTAAATGACCAGAATTTAGCCAAAGCAAAGGGAACTGGGGACAAGGAACCATAGCTTTGGTTGCTTCTAACAACTTTGGTGGCTTTTTCTTGAAAGAGCAGGGATACAAAAAAGAAGGCTGATGGAATACATCTGTGAGAAAAGAACACTACTTAGAGGAGCACAGGGACTGCAAATATAGTTGTCTTTTGAATGAGGCATTTAGGGTAAGAGCTTTTTATGTATTTGCCAGCTCTACTGTATCTGAAAATTACAAGCAAACATAGTAGAAAAAATGGGGGATTGCTGGGGGGGGTGGTGAGAAACAGCACATAAACACAGAATTTGCCAAAACAGATACACATCAACAAGAAAGAAAGAGTTGTATAACCAACAGTAGCTGTTTTCTCTTGTTCTGTGCACATCTAGGCTGCCTTTATCATGAGTATACCCACTACATTCAAGGTGGAGTCTCCAGAAGCATTAGCTATGTGTCATGATATACACCAAGAACATCCCCCTGCTTCCTATCAGAAGTAAAAAGGTTGGAGCCAATGCAATTGCTCAAGTAGCTCCTAATTTTGGTCCTTCATCTACAGCATCTAATAGCTTCAAGTACCAAGCATAAAGGGTATATAGAATTTGTGCCAACATTTCTAAGTAGAACAATTACTGAACAATTAAGTAACGGTTTCTTCTTCACTGACTGTCCTCGCATTTGTTCTGTTGTTGATGACTTCTAAGCTTTGTACTCTCTGAAAGTGAGTATCAGAAATTTGGACTTGTTTAAAAATGAAAGACTGATGGGAAGCATGACTGCCAGCATTAATGTGAAAAGTAACTCCTTCCAAGTGACAAATTAAGAAATGCTCTGCTTCCAGTCAGTCTGGAAGATACCTGGAGGACAAGCAATTTCCACAAGGTGATGAATGAAAAGGAAGTAGAATGCTGAGACGAAAGGCTGGAGTGTTTCCAGTAAAGCGTGAATGTAGGGTGCGGCAAATGAAAGTAGTCTTCAGGGCAGAAAAAGGCAAAAGAGTCAGGTTTAATACACCACCTACAACTTTTATTTTCCTAAATAAAGTTGAAATTAAAGCAATATATTAGGAAAAAAATGGAGAATTGCAACAGAGACTATGTAAACATTATTTTCAACCATTAATCAGACTATGTAGAATATGCATGCAACAAGAAACAAATTAAACATCTACCTAGATATAGCAAATTAATATTATCCCAATATTTTAGAACAGCCTATATGCCATTAAATTATTTTATAATGTCATTATTACATTGTGCATCCAAAACTCTTTGATACTCTCAGTCAACAATACATACTCAATATATTCATAACTTTAAACATATTAACCCACTCATTTAAGTAACCTGCTTAATGCACAGTAAAAATTATGGCCAATCTGTCTTTCCAACTGTTTAGACCCATCAACCCCTCTTGTATTTGGCAGTTTGATATGAAAAGATCTTGAATAGATTAGAATAATAAGGATCTTTCAAAAGACTGAGAAGTACTATGCATCCAGGTTGACATGATCTGAAACAGATGCTGAATCACTGTTTTTGAAAAAAGAGAAATAAAGTTATCTTTCTTTTTAACTAAATTAAATTGAAGAAGTACTTGGAAAGTCCTAATATCTTACCTGTTGATATGCTTCATAGATTATATCAAACAAGAAAGCTTGAGGCATTTCACTCGCTCTGTACCTGGCACGTTCCAGTGAGTGGTCTAAACAGCCATCTGCAGCAGAGGCAATAACAGTAGAAACTAGAGGACGAATTGCTCCTGCTGCCTGTGGAACAAAACACAAAGAGAAACCTAAATGTTATTGATATTAATGTATATGAGATAGCTGTAGTCAAAAAAAGCTTTAAAATAAGTTTTTTCCCTTCTTTATCTTTCCATATCTCATAAAGCATAAGTCACACTACCTAGTCTGTAGGTACAGAGACTTTCAACACTAACATAGCAACAGAAGACTGTGTAAGTACACAGGGAGGGACAACTTACAACACAAAACCTTAAGTCCTTCATAAACATCTACTGCAAACACATGTACAGATCTGAAATGTTCATTTTTCAGACTTTCTTCTGCATACATAGTAGGTGGTTTCTGTAAGGACAGTTCTAGGCCTATTCAGATATCAAACATCAGCACACACACCTGAGAGGTCTTGACAATCTACAATACCTATTGCTTTCACAGATTTCAATCTGGTTACACTGCTCAAAAACAAGATACAAGAAAACTTTCAGAAAACTGAGATTGTTCCTCTGTTTAAATTCACCCTGTGAAACACTGAGCAACTACACTTACCAATGAAATCACAGGGAACACAGCATTTACATCTGAAAGTAATATCAAGCACCGCTGTGCTCCAGAACAGATACTTAAATGCTTATATTTCAGTTTTGCTTAGATTTGAAATTAAACATGTACCTTTGATCTTTTCATCAACATATAGTATTAAAGATCTGTGGCATCTCTGAAGAACTCTCCTAGCTTCTTTAGGCATTGTGATACCAGAAAGTCACTTCATCAGTCACTTATCAAATGTTTACATGAACTTAAAGTGAAGCTTAAAACAACTGGGACAAGAATTGTCCACAGAATAATTAAAAAAAAAAAAAATGCAGTGGCAGAGCACTGCTTATCAAGTCATAGCGCAAAGAGCACGCTCCCTGATGACGCTAACCATTAAGAACGGCAGGTTCACACTATATTATTAACAATTTTTAAGAATAATAAAAAAGAACTGATGCTGTTTCAAAACATTTGGAATTGTACAACGTGTTAAATCAGGATACCTAGAAAATCATCCCAAATGCTGAATTCTGCCACTTTGCACAGCAGCCTCAGAAGACTTTCTGAGGCTTTATGAATTTTGACATGGGAAAAAAATAGGTCCCTTATCACATAACTGCACTGCTATGAATGATTTTATTTATCTCTTTGGTAAATCCTGCCCTCATACATGAGTCCTGCCCATTCTTAGAAGATTTCTGACCTCAAATAAGCATACAGTGGTAGAACAAGACAAAAAAGTGAGTCCAAAATTTTTGTACTCTCAGAAGAAAAGAACTAGTTGTCTTCCCTCTCCCTTTCACACTACTTAACAATAAAACAAAGGGGAATGCAGTCAGAGTGTTGAGCCCTTTATGAGCTCTAAATCACAGCTCCTTAGTTAATTCTTTTACAGAATAAGAACAGACATGTGAAACAATTTCTCATGCCCAAAGAGTTCTGATATGCATGAGCTACTAGGGCAGGGTGAAGAGAGAGAAAAGATTCAAAAGATTCATGTGACAGGAGTTTGCTTTCTCAAAATCTGAAAAGCACTTTTACTTTCTAATACATGGAAAGAGATATCTATATAAAACACTACACAGAGCAGAACACTATCATCCAGAGGCAAAATGTGGTACCGAAAGATCAGTAAAACTATGAAATCACAGAACTGCCTGTCTCTCAAGAGGTAATCTAGTTCTTCTTCTTTCTGACCCAGGCAGGATCAATTTTACTTCTGTAATAGAAAAGACAAACTGAGAAAACTAAACACCACTATAATTTTAGTAATACATCAATGTATTAAATGAGGTGTAAATTTAACAGATGTACTTAGAGCAAAAGCTGTGCATAGCAAAAGTAGAGAGACTAAATTATCTGCAACTTGTCCCCTATTTCCTACGATTCAAGGACATGGATTATTACATCTATATTCCAGCTGCTGGGCATTTGGGCTATTTTATTTTGCTCTGCCATCATATTTTAATTGGTCACTCACACACAAATTTTAAAATTAGAAGGTCATGGGAAAAGAGACAGAGCAGCATGCTAGCCACAGCTTTTCTGTAATTAGCTGTATATTTCATTTTTTTTTTCTGAAACAGTTACCATTCCAGAAAACCAGTTAGCAAAAGAGAATTCCTGTTGGCTGTTCCAATATTTTATTACAGTTTTTAACAATCATGTCATGCTACATTTTAAGCATAAAACAGGCTGGAAGAATACAATGTGACTTGCGTAACCAAATCTCACAAGTGAAACATCCACTCTGAGGAACAAAAAAACCAAACTGCAATTCTAAATAAAATTGAATACTCAAAATTGTATTCTTAAAAGAACTCTGAAACACATTGTTTTCTTGCCATCTGGTTTATTGCACAATAAAAATTTATGAATGTCTATATCAGTATCTTTGTGTCAAAACTGAACCACAACTCCTGTTCTGCTGAGGCCTAGCTCTTCCAAAGATTCAGAAAACTAAATCCAAATGTAACATTTTTTGCCTTTAAAAAAAAAACACAACAAACCCAAAAAAACCCCAAACAATTAACTTCTAAAGTAATTGAAAGCTTCAGAGCATGTAAAATTTAAAAAATGTATTTTTCAAACAACTATCGTTTGGCTTCACATTACACCAGAACTGAGTCCAGTATGGCAGACTCAGTTTCTCAGCTGTCTTCCTGCCATTTCAATGAGAAATCACAAGTTAGGCACAATAATATTTCCTCTGCAGAGGTCCACCCAAACTATACCTGACACTGACTGAAAATATGAAATTAAATACAAATAATAAGATTCATGCCTGACTTCTGATCATGCAAGGAACAGAAATTCTATGCAGTAACAGGATAATTAGCAGTGATTTGATTAAAAAAAAAAAAAATGAAAACAATGGGTTTTATTCCAGAAAAGGACAATTCAGTCCACAATTGAAAGCAGAATGGAGAGCTTTAGTGCTCAGTAAAGCCAAGAAGTTTCTACTGCACAGAAAACCTTCATATGATGAGCAGCTGGTATACAAAAGCCCCCAATCCATAAGCTAGAGCACACTTGCTAAGGTGCAGCACCGAGTCAAAACCTTAAAATCCTGATTTTAATTTTTAATTTTTTAATTCTGTATCTTGTTAAAGATACAGAAATTGGTTGTTTTGCTCAGTACTGGCTCACCTTTCTGCAGGACCTTTCCCTGTCTCAGCACACATCCACACAGGCTCCCTCAGCCAGACGTGACCCAACACAAGGCTGTGTCTACCACCTCAGTGACATATGAACTACATTAGTTCCTAAGGCCACTTTCAGACTGGGTGGAACTGGGGTCAAGCAAGGGAAACATACTGGCCTGTGTATGCCCTGCACTGTTTTCATATGGCACAAGAGAGCTGAGTCCCTAACACAGGAAACCCTGCATCTGCAGCACTGCTGGTATATGCCAACACAGCCGCCAAACCCACACTGGCTTACACAGACCTCACCGCACGTGCTTCTGCTTCCAAAACTGGCTCGTGGGTATCTTCATTCATGGTGTAAGCATAATATTTGGCATGTAGAAACAGAAGAATTGAGTTTTGTGAATTCTTGTATAAAGGCCAAAGAGGGGCACAGTTTAACATGTATGGCTCGTTCTGCGGTATTTCCTTCTGGTTAGTGCAAGCCTCCTCCCCACTCTGAAAATCACAAAGCCTTTGCTGAATTCCACTCACAGCAGCCTTGCAATGAACTGAACAGGGAATTTTGTTTAGGAGCTTAAGACAGGACTACAGACTAATTTTTTTAGTTCAGAAACTTAAACATTAGGACACAGTAGGGACAATAATACATTAAGGTACTATCAGATCTTCCACTGACATTTCCCTACTCAGAGGTCTCCTCTTCCAATTTCTAATCATTTTGACCCAGATCTCAAGCAGGTTTGCTTTCAAAATCATATACAAAATGCATCATGCACCCTTCCTGAATGTGAAGTGGCTAGTTAACCTGAATTTTGTTAAATGTCCACGCTACAGCCTTCAAGCCACTCCACTCCAAAGACAGTTTAGCACTAGTTTTGGTGAACCTGGCATGTCCAGGAAATGCATATACTTCTTTCCCCAGTTTTGCATATTTTGGTAAATAAATCAGTTGAAGTATCAAAATATCAGTGGGCAAGCTCTTAAAATATTCCTTCATAGCACAGTAGACATTGAAGAGAATACTGGTAACCAGTTAGTTTTCCTTTGCAAACAAAATACTGGAAGAAAAAGCATCCTTTTAATCTATCACTTCCTTAAAACAATCCTAAAATGCCGTAAGAACACAGAATCCCATCAACTTCAGGGGAACTGACAGACTCATACCACTCAGAAGCCAGCTCACCCATCCATCTGCTGAAACTGAATCTGCCATCAGATGCTTTCAGAAACAATGTGTCTTTTATGACCCATTTTTAAACAGCACAAATCAAAACCATTTACAAACAAGTTCTCGGTTTTGTATTCAGCTTTTTGCCTAGACCACAGTATGTATTCAAGATTTAAAGATTCAATGGTGACTGAAAAAAGAGAATGAAGTGCATGATGCACTTCAGTATAACAGGACATCACAAATATTTTCAAGAGATCCAATGCATACTGACTCACCTTTTCACTAAACAGTAACATGGTATTGTTCTCAGCTTATCATACTTCTACTCTGACAAGAAACTCTTTAGATGTGTGTATTCAGTGAATCCATAACCAGGGTGTGCTTTAAGATCAGGCAACACAGTCAGTTCAAGGAAAGTTAAATCCAATATTAATGACATCTTTTATTGCAAAATGTATGTTTAGCCCACAGAAGCCTACACACAGCATAGCAACTTGGCTAATACAATGCAGTATAGCTTAATTTTATTGAAAATTCCTAAAAAATAAAAATCCTGATTTTGTTTAAAATAAGGTAATAGAAGGTAATAAAATAAAAAACCCAAACAGAAGCAATTAAAATTTCCATAAGGATTACAGGGCGGGGCAAGGGGGGAAGGAGGGGATGGAGTTAATCTCGTAAGAAATTACCAAGCTTACAGATACCCACAACACAGTGCAATATTCATCCGAGACCAACACTCCCCACCTACAACAAAACATAACAAGAACAAGTTATCAAAGAGCCAGAAGCTCTAAAAAAAGCATGAAAACCAACAGAGCCGCATCGTTGATCTGGTCATTTCGGGTAGCCAGAGTTAAAACAGTGCTAAACAGCTGTAAAGCTCAACAAGTTGAATGACACAGATTAGGAAGAAAAAAAAGTTGCAGTGGCCCAAAATCCTGACAAAAAAATACCACAGCTACAATTCCTTTTGTTTTAGAACAGTGTGGTAACAAGCTCAGACAACCACAGATCCTGCAAGCTGGCATACCACAAAAAAAAATATGCTATGTCTTTGGCACACCCTTGTCCCCAGTAGGCTCCAAGTACTCATGCAGACACACAAAGTTTTACATGGCCAATGTGCAACCCTGAACTTCAAGTCAGTGGGAATCACAGTCTAAAACTTTACAGAAGGCAGTCATAAATGAGCGAAGTCTTCCACCCCTCTAACATGCCTCCCTTCTACTTTTTAATTACACCAACAATACTCTTCTTTTTCATTCGTAGCCTCTATCACCCCCGAAATTCATTTCCCTGTGCTTTCTATCTTCTCAGCTATCTGGTAGCATTTTATGTTTTATTTATTTTATATTTTAATCATCCTAACTAATAATTCAATGTTTTAAAATTACTTAGGAATAGGCCTGATATCAAACACATAAAAGTAAGCCTATGAGTATTAACTTAAAAAGAATGCTCCTATTCTTAATGCTTTTACATGTTTTTGCAATATTCGTATTTATAAATTTTAATTCTTTTATCAGAGTTGTTTTCAACTCTGACAAGCAAAATAGCACTGAAGCAAGACTCACAAATAATTTAGCCACCCTGCCTTAGAAAAACTAAACTTGCATTGCATATATTCACTGAAAATAAAAGTAGATTAGAAATACATTATCATAATTTCAAAGCAGCTTACTTCTTTGAAACTGCTGGAGATTGTGGGGCTTGTCACACTTCATAGGACAAATACATCCATCTTGAAATTCCATTAAAGTCACTTTTAGAAAGGTAAATTTGATAAACACACAAAAAATTTTATCCTGCTTTTCCATTAAGATATAAGACTGCACTAGGACAGTGTTGAACTACATAACAATAACAATCAGTGTTAATTTACACAAGCTAGGTATCTAAAAATATGTTTACATATTTACATAGTTTACAAATATGTCCTGGAATGTTTTTTGTTGGGTGAAAGATTATTTATATGTTTCCAAACACAACCATCTCATAAGGATTTCGGTCTAAATTAGGTCTGTCTATGAACTAGCAAAAGAAGCTCAGCATAACTATGATTAATTTCTTCTCATTTTATTCCATCAAACTGTTTCCACATGTTACTACAGGGAAAGTATTCTTTTACACAGATCAAACTACTTGCCGGGAAGGGCACTTACAGCCATCTAAAGTATGAAAAAAAACCCTCAGAAATAAACACAGTATTTGTGATGCATGAAACAGGTAGACACTTGCATTTCTATTCAGACATCCGCACTCAAACTAATTGTATCTATAGTAATCAACATACTGAGCCACACTCAGTAACTACCATTTAAGTTAGAAGAATTGTCTCTACGGAAAGATTTCTTATTTCATATTTATCAAACAGAATCTTGAAAGCAAAATTCAGAAACTTAATTATAAGATTAAATGTTTCACATATTTAAGAGGATATTCTTTTCAAATTTCTTCTGTCGTAAATCTGAAGAGGAGAATATCTAATAAAACAAAGGGATGTAACTATTGCCATAAAATAAAGCAATCAGAGAATTACTTCTAATACACATTCAAGGTATAGCAGTGAAATACCATATCTTATTTTCTTATGTTTCTTTTTTTCTTTTCCTTTTCTGCATTTTATATCAGGCTCTTGTCTAGGGCTATGGGTTTTTTCCTCTATAACCAAAAGTAGAAGTTTTATGATTCTACTGCAAAGATGGAAGCTGTAGACAAAACCTAGCAAAACAGCTCTATTTCAGTGGAAAAGCTAGGGGCATAAACAAAATAATGACACAAATTATAAGCCACCATCCAATACAGAAGTGCAGTTGATAACAATTTGACCATATGAGCAAAGTGTTCTAAACTTAGCTGTGAAAACTTGTTCAAGCCCAAACTAGCCAAACTTCCAAACTGAACTGATACAGGCTTGTACATAGTCCACAGAGCTCAAAACTCACTCTGCACCCAGAACCCACCTGCTTTCTGTATAGCAAGGCAAGGCAGTGGTCTGGCTGCATGGGTTCAACTCAAACTTGTCACTATCAGCCACATAAGTCCTTCTGTTAACGTCATGTCCAAAGGAGCCCCCCAAACCAGTACCTCAGCTGCACATGTCTCTTGAAGGACCACACAGAGCATGCTGTCAGTCAGAACTATAGGACAACCAAGATGACTCAGTAAAGAATAGCAGACCACAATAAAGGTAGAGGTACTCTCATCATCATGCAGAAACATTAGTTTGAGTCTGGGGCATAACATACTTTCACCCACACACACCCTGACTTTACCATGTAGCACAGACATAACTTGTGTGACTGGACTGTGGTGGGGCCAGGATTCCTTCTACCTATTCGTTTTGCCAACAAACACGTACAATCTGCAACCTGGACAACTTCTACTGTACCCATTAGAAATTAAGGCTGAAGAAATAAATGTTACGTACTTTCTGCCAGGTATCTTCTGCCTATATATTCTGTAAGAAAAAGAATAGTTCTTACATACCTTATTTTTAATTTTGTTGGGAAAAAAAAAGCAAATCAAAATTCACAGTCCTTATGGGCACAGCACGTTTGATTCTCATTACTGAGCACTAAAATTTCTTTTATGTAGGCAGTATCACCAGCCAGTCCAATTACAGCTGTCTTGACACATTTGCTCTGGCAGATTTTAATTGCCCAAGGACAGAACTGGTTGAAATGTTAAACAAGCCTGGTCTAACACAGATATTAAACCTAATCATCAGCCAGGCAAAAAGAAGGTTAATTAGAACACATGTAAGGAGTTTTGAATACTATGAAAAAAAGGCTTATATGCTAAACTTCACCTAATTTCCTTAAAGTCTGTTTACCCAGCTGGCTAGAAGCAGCAGTCAAACTCACTAAAATTGGGCACATGTTAGTCTTAAACCAACACAAGGAAGGAAGAAGTTATAATTGTGTTTATTCCTAGCTGCAAAAGAGGGGATGTTTAATCAGAAATTTAATATACACTTTGATCCAATGTTAATGAGCTGACACGATGTTGTACATTGAACTGACTTCAAAGATATGGGATGCCTTAAACAAATGTAATGTATATTTATGGCACTGTTTAAGAAAAAGAAAACATTTTTTCTAATGAGGTCACCTTTATCAGAACATACTATCTGAGTAACTGGGGATAGTACACGTACATCAAGACACGTCAGAGCCCCAATTAGCTATGGCAAACTACAGAAGATTGCAGAAACTGCTGCTCAAAAATTAAGATCGCATTTGTGTGGGTTTTTTATTTTACATAATTTCTGCTCTTTTGTATTTAAAGCATTTATCTCTAAGCATCAGTAAATATTGTTTTGCTCTAATCAACCACGTGTTAAATTCTAAATGTTATTCTGTGGAAAAAATAAGATTTCACCAAGAAAATAAAAAGATTCCCTTCAAAAAGACAGGATAATAGGAATACGCAACTGGAAATATATGGGTATATGTATATAAAGTAGAGGAAGAAAGAAAAACTAGGCATATCACAGGCTGCAATTTTCCAACACACAGCACTGAAAACAAGGTCAAAAACATACTGTAAGTGGAAAAGAAGCAAAATCAAGAATACACATATCTGCTAAGGAGAAGCAAAGAGCAGTACTGCAAACAATGATATAACAATTATATGAAGTTTTGATTTCACAATAAAATCAGATTTTTTTTAAAAAGCAAACTGAAAATAAACTCTAAGGTTGCCATATATGTTGCTCTTGTATCATGAATTACGGCCGTAAATCTTTAATACAATAAAGCATAAAATTACAAAAGTTAGCAGGATTAAACCAATACAAACATTTTTAATGTATCACACAAATTATACAGCATTTCTTCTAGTGCATTTCTTGGGAAAAAATCAAGAATGGTTAAGGAAGTTAGTGTTTTTCATAGATACAATAGTACTGTACACTCCATAAAATATATTTTATCAACCAAATAAGGTCTTATTACCTTAGTTAACATATTTAGCTATTTTTTCATCACAGTGTAATAACGGATAACGTTTAACAACATGTTCTTATTCATTAAGGTTTTGTTTTCTTCTTCATAGATTTTTTTTAAGAATTCTAAAGTTTGTATAAAATCTGTATAATGCTACCAAAGATCCATACTAAGTATATGATCCAGACCACACATAGCATCCCCCACCTAAAGAGCAGCACATGCTGGTATAGCGCTCCAAGGCTTTCTTATGGCATAGTTATTCTTTTCAGTTGTCAGCAATAGTTGTACATTATGCACAATTACAATGGATTCTATAAGATGTATAATTCAGCCTAAGCAATTCAAACATGTCAAAGCAAATCACATGGCCAGTATGCTATCATCAGTTTTCAAGATATTTTTGAAGTATTTTAAAGCATACTTAGAGTTTTACATTTGGCATTCATTCAACATAACTGACAACAAGACGAGCTACCAGCGCTTTCGTGTTCCAACTTGTGCTGTACTGCAAATCTAGGAGGCAAAAATTAAACAGAACATTTGCTATAAAAGTTAATGAACCATGAAAACAATAAATTTTGCCTCTAAAATTAATAAGACTGTTTATTTTACTTTGGCGGCATAATACTACTTTACATTAACAACTAATGAAACACAATTTACAGTCAGCAAGCCATCTTTCATACCCCAAATACTGATTTATGTTGCAAAAAGTTATCAGTGAGTGTGCACTGTGCCACAAAGGATTTTGCATATTAATCAATATAAAGATGAGCTAACATTTGTATTCAGAGGAATTGAAATCTTGACGTTACTGCCACAGGAGTTACAATTGTGTTTAAGAACTTTTTTAAGAAGAATATTTTACCTCCAGACAGTGTACATCATTACAAAATCAACAATATCATGATGTGAATGCTACTGATCCACTGCTTATCATTAAACACATGATTTGCATCATATTATGAAGAAAGAAGAAAAAAATCTTGAGGCATTGTAGGAGGACTCTTGCACAATTTCATGAACCAAATGCAAAACTGCAGTCTTTAATTAATAACTTTCCCACACATACAGTACTGAGAAATCAAACCCACAGCACTATAGATTGTGGTCCTGCAGTGCTCCAAAGTTAACCCTGCACTTGCTTATCAAATGTCTTCGCCTTCTGAACTTGCTCAGCTGCTTCCCTCAGAACAGCTTGTGCCCTCTCCTTGCAGCAAACCTTGCACCTGAGCTTCTTTCTCGTACAGCCCATTAGATTCAAAATTTCAAGTCTTCTCTTTATAGAAGCTTCATCCAACACTTCCTCTGTTATCAAGGGCCTTGTAAAACAGATCATCACAGCTTATGATGTCATTTTGGATCAGATAGTGACTTTAATACACATATGTGTAAATTTGATACCTCATGGATTCTCTCCTACATGCTCCAAGGCTCCTCAAGGCTGTATTACATCCCACTTCTTGGAAACAGAAGGATAAGCACAGAACCAGTCCAGCAGACTATTACAGCATATGAAACAGGCCAAGTCAGCCTTCAGAAGCTTCACCTAACCTGCAGGGCTGGTGGTGTCCCTGCCACAATCACTGAGATCACAAACTCTGCCAAAACGCAGCCGGTGACATTTCTGGATGAAAACTCAGATAATCTTTCTTTTCAGTTGCCTTTTTTTTTTTTTTTAACTTTTCACCTTTTTGGTGAAAAATGGGAAAATTTACATGCCTAATCCTTAACGAGAGAGATACAGCTAAGAATCTCTTCCAGATCTGACTATGTAAGAGTTTCTACAATGATCCAAGGCCTTTATTCTGCTTGTCACACATGCTGGACAAGATAAGATTTCCCTTATTTTAAGAAATTATTCTTTAATCCTTTGATCTGCTGCAGGAAGAAGAAACCTGAGGGACTAAATAGACATATCTTGACTAAAAGCTGCTTTATGTTCCAAAAGTCATACTGTTTTCTCAGATGAAGCATATAGATTTTAACTAGCCTCAAATCAACAGCAGTATCATACATGCAGTTTCTCTTAATTTAAAGATGATACTTTTTATAGACACTACATTAAAATTACCTCAGCAAACATTTAAGTACAGGAAACTGTACTTAAAATTTATTTTCAGGATAAACTAATCCTCCCTAAAAAAAAAAAAAAATTAAGGTAAAAATTACTCTGCGTACTTTAGACTTCCAGAAATTAAAAAAATGGTGGATCACGTCATCTTTTAAAAAGGATTAAATACTAGTTTTGTTAGGCACAGCTGGCTCTGTTAGTACAACACAGAAATGCTGCAAAGAAGAAAGTTTCACAGCATGTAAGTTTCTGTCTATGATATATTTATTTCCATTAGTTGAGTTGCATCCTTCCTAATAAATAAAATTAATGAATAATCTAAATCAGTAAAATTGAGACTGGGAAATGACAGACCTGTTTCTCCACTTAACCAATGCCTCCCAGCCATCAAATACTACATCTTCTTAGGACTAAGACTTCAAGCATTTAATAACAATACATTCACTTTTCATTCAACACAGAAGACAACAACTTGACTGAGAAGGTTATAACTTTCTATGGGACCAATAATGCCATAAGAATCAGTATGTTTTCGATAGTTACCCATTAAAAAGGAACAATGCATTGTATAACTATTTTCTGTACAACAACAAAACCACACTTCATTTTTCACACATTCAGAAAAGTTTTAGGGCTACTGAAGAGCTTCTGATCTTCACAATAATGTAGAATCATAGAATAGTTTGGGTTGGAAGGGACCTTTAAAAGTCATGTAGTCCAATCCCACTGCAATGAGCAGGGACATCTTCAACTACATCAGGTTGCTCAGAGCCCTATTCAACCTGACCTTGAATGTTTCCCATCTCTTTGGGAAACCCGTTGCAGTGTTTCACCACTGCCATTGCAAAAATTTTTCTTTCTCTATCTAGTCTGAATCTACCCTTTTTTAGTTTAAAATCATTACTCATCCTGTTTCAACAGAATCCATTTAAAAGTTTGTCACCATCTTGTATATGAGCCCCCTGCAGTTACCAAAAGGCTACAATAAGGTCTCCCCTTGTCCAGAGCTTGTCCAAGCTTTCCCTTGTCCAGACTAAATGACCCCAGCTCTCTCAGCCTTTCTTCATATGAGAGGTATTCAATCTGATCATTTTTGTGGCCCCCTGCTGGACCCACTTCAACAGGTCCATGTCTTTCTTGTGCTGAGAGTGCCAGTGCTGGATGTAGTACTCCAGGTGGGGTCTCATGAGAGTGAAGCAGAGGGGCATAATCACCTCCCTTGACCTGCTGGCCACATCTCTCCTGGCCCAGGACACCATTGGCTTTCTGGGCTCTAAGTGCATATTGTCAGCTCAGGACCAGCTGACAATACCTACAAGTACCCCCAATTCCTTTTCCAAAGGGTTCTCTCAATCCCTTTTTCCCAGAGCCTGTATTGATACCAGGGACTCTCACAGCTGAGGTGCAGGACCTCACATTTGGCCATATTGAACGTCAGTGTTTACGAAGGCACATTTCTCAAACTTGTCCAGGTCCCTCTGCATGGCATCCAGCCTCTCAGGCATGTCAACTGCACCACTCACCTTGCTGTCACCTATAAATTTGCTGAGAATGCACTTGATCCCACTGTCTGTGTAAATGATGAAGGCGTTAAAGAGTACTGGTCCCAATACAGACCCCTGAGGGATACCACTTGTAGCCACTCTCCACCTGGATGTTGAGCTGTTAATCACAACCCTCTGGATGCAACCAATCAACCAACCAATTCCTCATCCACTGAACAGTTCATCCATCAAATCCTTTTGTCTCCAGTTTACAGAGAAGGATATTGTGAAGGACTGTGTCAAAGGCCTTAGAGAAGTCCAGACAGGTAACATTCATAGCTTTTCTCTTGTCCACTGATACAGTCACTTCATCATAGTGGGCATAGTCAGGCAGGACTTGGCCTTGGTGAAGTCAAGCTTTCTCAAATCACCTCCCTGTCCTCCATGAGCTTTACCATAGCTAAGGCCATGTAGGTCTTAAAATGTTTTATTCTAAAATTGCTTCATAATCCCTGCTATTCACTAGTAAGTATTTTTATATTAACATCAGTCACTCTCCTAAACTCATTCCATCAGTGAAATAAAAATCATGTCAAGATGGTAATTATAACATCTTCAGTTCTTGATTCTGTTTTTGCATAAAGTTCTGACAGGACACCAGGAGCCTCCCAAAGCACCAAGCAAACAATGCAAGTATAACTTCTGTGAGAACACAGACAGTGGATGTGCCAGGGTACAAATATGATATAGTCTTTGTAGTTGGATAAAATCAGTCTTTGAGTATAACAAAGAGGACAAAGATAATGTGTAAAATATATGACAAAACCAGAGGAGATAAAAAAACTTAAAAAGACAATCACTTTCAACAGAAAAAGTACAAAGAAAGGGCAGAATGGGCAGAACTGCTCCAGCATTCCATCTCCATTCAAGTACATCACACCAGATCATCTTATTGATCCAACCAAGTCCTCCTTCAACTTCAGTGAAGAAAAATAGGAGTTTTTCAGTTTGCCACCCACCAAGGTTTGCTACTGTAACTCAACAATCATAGACAGCAAAATAAAATGTCTTCTGTATCTGGCTGAAAAGAACAGCATCCTCAGGGGTGTGTGTTTCGTGCTCCAGCCTCCTGCTGCAGTGAGACTGATAATGGCAGCACTGACAGGAACAGACTGAGCATAATGCGCAGTGTTTTCTGTCTGGGGGTATTATTTTGACTGACTACCTATGTGAGAGTCCATGAGCCTGAGTGGCACTGTACAGCTGTACTGGTACGTAAGCTTTGTTCAGATCCTTGCTAAAGCTGAGAATAAAGTAATGATGTTAGACAACTCCCAGAAATCAGCTTTTAAGAGTGCCCTTTTGACTTAGTCCTTTTGAAATAATAAACTATACTTTCAAACCTAGTTTATGTTAACTATAGAAAGAAAGTTTTAGACTGTATATGCCTTTTTTTTTTAATTCTCCATAGCAGAACTGACAAGTTCCCCCACCTTCCTGATTTTTTTTCTTGTAAGCATTTTTCTTTTTAGTTATGTTGTTTAAAACGCAATGTTGGCAATGGCATATTGCTAGAGGCTTTGGACTCATGCCTTCTGAAGCTTTTACTTTTCCCAACTTTTACTAGCAATAAAGAATTTGTATCTAGAAACATGTAATTTTAATTGCAAAATTACCCCAAAAACATAAATGGAACTTAATTGGTTACAAAATAATATTTTCACATAATCAAGGAATTGTTTGAGGGATTTAAGGCATAATTTATTAGTTCTGGTTAAGGTACACATTTTAATTCCTACAGGCAAATAACAAACTGATTAGTAAGCGTAATAAAGCAGTTTATTTGTCTGACAATTGGCAGCTAGCAGTGCAATAACTTACTTGATCAATTGCCAATTTAAAGAACATTAAAGCTTCTCATAATTATGCTATCTATATGGTATGCAGATGAATAACAATACAGCATTACCCTTAACACAAGTGATTTAATATGATGTTTCTGCCAGATTTTCTACCTTTCTACACAATGCAAAAGGAAGTAATTAATTTTTGTACTGAAAGATTGAAGAACTGACTCCCTTTTCAGATACGCAAAGAATCTGACCATAGGAAGAACTACAGATAATAGCTTCTCTCGATCCATTTTTTTCTGATACTCAAAACCATGCATATTAGTTTTGAGAAAGAGTCATAACTTCCCATTTAGTTCTTCAGAATTCTGCAGCTGTCAAGTGAAGACAGCCACCTGTCTCTGGGAGGAAGCTTTTCAAATTTATTACATAAAATAAAGGTCTTCTTATGTTCCTTAATTCAATTACTTTGTCAGGTGACATCAACAGTGCACAGCTCTTGGAATCCATTTCTGTAAATAAATACCATACACATTTCAGACAGACATTACATCACAAAAAAATACAATGGCATATGTACAAGATCACCTTTTAGAGATCAAATGATACTCCAGTGATCCAGGTAAGGACATATTTACCAGTCAGATAAAGTTCAGATAAACTACAGTACACTGACTTGAGAAGGTCAATGGAGATTGCCTTTATTCCCTACTGTTTTACTGAAAATGCCTTACATCCAATTAAAAGTAAAACCAGAAGAAAATATTACATTAAAATCACAAAAGTTTCAAGAATAAACCAGAACAAGTTAAAAAACTTAAACACAAATTCAAATGAGAGATGATGTACCTTAACATGCAAAGACACCTAAACAGAAACATATTCAGGAAAGTTATTGTCATTTCAACTCAACATCAGTACAATTAACTCCATTCTTCTACCAATCTCAAATAATCACACTTAAAACTGATTTACAAAGAGGATTAATTTTAAAGTCTCTAGCAGAGAATCAATTCTGGAATGCTATTTTGCACTACATGAGAAAGGTCAAAAACCTTGTTAAAATTCTAACAGAATTTAAGTTTTAATGACTGGAAACTTATGTTCTGGATCACTGACAATTAGAGAGCAGAGTGTCTATTTTATTACCATTTCTTATTAAGCCTATCTACAAAAGTACAGGCCTACTCATAAGAGGCTCAATATATTTAGATTTCTAACAATGTTCTGAAAGACCTTATATAATTTGATTTTCATAATAAATATTTTAACAAGCCATACATTCCCCTTCCACACTAGGAGGTTTCGAAAAATTGTGTAGGAGCATTAAGGAAATACTATAGTTCATTCTTCAGACTCATTATTCAACTGTCAAAGCTGTGAATCACCTGTCAATTAGCTTATCTTCTACCACATTTTCTGGAAAAGACAAGCAGTGGTACATTTTCCTATATTTCTAGTACCCAAACAATCTGCTGTCACTAATGGCTTCTACCTCAAACCATCTCCTTGAAGCAGGCAAGCATTATGCTATCTTATTAATGGAGAATTCAAGGACAAAGTGAGGATAACAAATCATACAAACAAGTCTGTGGCTAAGTCATGATTTCTCACACCTCTGATTTAGCCAGTTTATCCAACAGTTCCTGTTGCTATTACATGCCTTTCCTATCCTTCTACTTGCACAATACAACTTCTACCAACTCTTCTCCTTCAGATATCACTTGCTTTCTCAAAAATCTTCCTGGTTCCTGTGAATAATGCCAGTCCCCAGATGCAGTAATGAACAGGAGAATATCCAATTTCCCCTGTTTCCCCGCAGTTTGCAATGCTTACAAGTTCTAGAACAATTCAGCATTACTACAGAGATAGCTCCCTTGCTGCTTATTCAGGATTTGCATATAAGTTTGAAATGAATAGACAAAGTTTGAGAATCAACCAATGCAGTACATACAGTCTTCGGCTATTATTAGAAATCACTAACAGAACTTGCTCTAGCATTAGGTGATAATTCTGTATGGAAAAAAAGGTAAACTATCATTATGCAACCTACCTTTCAACTAACAAATTGCTGATTAATTCAATCTCTTACTGACAGTCTCTATGGCAATAATTATTCCCTGTAGCAAATAACGCCCGCAGCATTTAAAAATGCCAACCTCCTCCACCTGACCTCTCTGCTTAATAGGGATTCTGGATCTGTTCTCCTTAAAAAAAAACATCATACATTAACACACTTGCTAGAAAATTCCTCATTTGTCAGTCAGTTATGTTGTTTTTACATGTATGAAGCACATTGCAGAGTTGCATTCCTGTATAGTACATACCCCATGTTCTTTAGCAGCCAGAACCACTTTTGAAAGAATATCTTCTTCTACAAATGGCCTCACAGCATCATGGATAATCACTACTTCTGGTTTCTGGAGCAGATGGCTGGAAAATTCCTTCTCTGCAAATACTTTCAGTCCATTGAAAATTGACCGGTGACGAGTTATTCCACCTTGTACTACTGTAACTCTTTTGTGGCCATATTTTTCAACAATAGTCTTCATTGTTTCAATATTTTCAGGAGAGACCACCACAATAATGTCAGATATCCAACTTAACCTAGAAAAAATAGTACAAAACCACAGAAAGTAGATATGAATGACTAAATAAAAGTAGAGATATCTGAAACAAGGACACTCATAACACTAATAACAAAAATTCAAGATGGCTAAATAAAGCATCTCTCAGTATACTCAAGTCCATGTTTTTGTACTCCAGTCCTAAAGGGAGAGATACTACAGAGGATTTCTACCCATACATGGATACCAATCAATAAAACTGGACTTCTGGGAATGGACTTGCTTTCAACAGCCACTTTGCAGAGGGAAACCTTCTGATAACCCTTCCAAAAGCCGTCAAAGCATTTCTTACTCTAGCCTCATTCCTAGCTTCAAAAAGAATTTCTAAATCAATCAGTTTGTTATCAAACAGTTTATCAGTTTCCAATAAATTGGTAAATCCTGGGACCTGGAATACTACATGTTCCAAGGAAGTACACTGTGTATAAAAAAATTAGAGGATCAAGAAAACTTCTGAAACAAAGATCACTATAAAGACAGTCATGAGCAGTAACTGACAGATTCCTAATGAATTAATGATACTGTAACACTTGAATATTGACAGGAATATTATACTGGTAGTTTGAAAAAAATAATACACACATGCAAATGTTTCTGCTCCAGTGCTCTAGGAAGCCAGAAAAATGTACAAACATAGCTGTGCTAGGTAAGATTACAATAACATCAAAAGCATATTTTTAGAGAACTTCAAGCTGTTACTGTTGCTATCTGTCTAGGTCTACAATAGAGGGGACATGTGGGGGGACAATGACCCACAAACCACAAGACTAAAACCAGTCATAACTGAAGCAAGGCTAAAGTCATACTTCTGTCAAAGGACCTAGGAATACCAATTCAAGTCACACATGGCATACTGTACTTCAAAAAAAGAAAAAAACACCACAATTCAAATCTACTTTGGTGTCTTCTTTTCTAAATGTTATGTAGAGAACATTAAAAAAATGTGTCTCCACAGATGGTAGAAGAGTTTCTTAGCACATCAGACAAGAAACTCATCAAACGAGCAATGATTAAAAAAACCCCAAAACTTGCTATGTTAAAATGACCTATGTATAACCTACATATCCAGCTAGAGAGAGACAAGTATTACATACACTCTCAAGTAAAACTAGTAAAGCTACTGAAACTAATTTTGCAGGCAAAACAAGAATAAAGGTACTAAATATTTCCAGAAATATTAGAAAAATAAGTGTATGAAATTTACAGTTCAGAACTACAAAGGCTGAAGATACTGGTTTCTACACATGAGAAGGCATTGCCTAGAAACTATCCTTACTCCAAAAGAAAAGTCATCTGTGATACAAATGAGTCCCCCAGAACTATGAGAAACAATAGAGCATCTTCCACCTTACGTATGGGTTGGTTTTTGGGGTTTTTTTGCAATTCATAAAGCTCCATGGAAAACTATTTCAATTAATTTTAAAATAACTATTAAAAATAAAGTAAATGGAAGTGCTATTAGCATTCTTCAAAAGAAAAATATTTGTCCTTGTGTTCATTTTATTATTAACAAAGGCAGAAAATACGGCCAAACCAACATTATTCTCAGCACTTTTAACGTATTGAAGTTGTTCAAATGTAAAATCTGAAACCATATGGTTTCAAGTTTCATTTCAACTTGTCACTCACCACAGGTTTATCAAAAGATTCTAAAACCTCAGAAATTAGTTCTGGCATAGTCTTACATTTAGCCACAAAACTTAAGCATCTCTGCATGACTTATAACAAGGGCAAAGTAACTGGATTCATCTCAGTTCTTTTGAATATCAAGAATCAGTCATTTAAATAAAGCAAAATTCAAGAAGAGCTATTTCACACTGAATGAGAACAAGAGCTCTGCACTTCTATTTGCAGAATGACTATAGCCTTACACACTTCCCAGAAACAGTGGACATTCTGTACATTCACTAGCTCTGCATAAGAAAAGCAATGGCGTTTCCCTTTCTGGAGTTAAATGAAACAGATTATGAGGCAACTGGATAGCACACAGCATCTTCTGAGAAGAAAGGAAGAGAGCACAAGTACTGGCCAGCCTATGACAAATTGCTGCACAGGGTGGGTGGAATGGCTCAAGGCCTCCAGTGGGGTACAATATACCAAAAAGTGACAGGATGCGGTCACAGCTCCACCCTGTGTCTGCATAAACACATTTGTAAACTTGAGTATGTCCTCCTTAAATTCATTCCAGACTCATGTTCTACAATTAAAACTGGGATTTAGGGATGTAGCCTATTCATATGAGAGAATAAAGTCATCCTCTAGATTGATTACGTACCAGAACAGTTTAGGTTTTGTCCCACCAAAACTCATGAAAAGTACTAATCCAGTAAAGTATGCTACAAATTTTAATGAATAAGAACAGTGCACCACACAGGTGCTTGCTCTTTTAAAGATCTGTTTATGGGAATGTTGTAAAATGTTTTAATGAAGTAGAAAGTTATCAGTATACACTCAATCTGTCAGTAAATAAATCTTTTTTTCCTCCCTAAATTTGTCACATCATTTTCTTCAGAAAGATTTCACAATAAAATAATAAGCAGCTCAGGACCTGGTCAAACCAAATTTAAAAGCACCCTTTCAATTTTATACGTGTAATATTAGATCAAGATAACACAAGTTTCAGCAAGAATCAACACAATGCCTGAAAAAGATCATAATACTGTACCCCGATCTGCTTAAACAATACAGAACTCTAGTGCTTCCATACAACATAGGCTGCAGTTCTGAAGTGGAAAATCAGGTCTGACCAGATGAAACATAACAACTCCAGTTATAAGCACTTTACAACTGCCTTAGGAAGACCTTAATACTAGCAGAAGGAAAACAATGAGGCCAAAAAGTACTATGTGTTTGTTTCCTGCAACTATCCTTCTATCATCACCTACAAACAGACCTACTGCCTGGTGGGAAATAGTATTATTTTGTCTCGTTTCAAAAAAAGGTACAAACAATTATATTAGTCCAGCTAGAATTCAAAGTAAAGGAGCTCATTAACTCTGCAATGGATTAAGTTATTACATGACTTCACCACACAAGCTGCGGAAGAAATAAACAAAACCACTTTGAAACTGTATCACTTAAATGGCATACTGAGGTACCAATGTGACTGGGGTTTAACCCTCTGTCAGTTCCCTCACATACAAACCCCTCCTGAGCCTGAAATGTGACATCACGCTTAAATGCTCACATTTAATCTCTTGCAACTCTCATTCTGCCAGTAACAAATTATTCAATACAACATACCAAAATGAGCAAAACAAGGCCAGAACCAGGCAGTTACTGCTGAGACGGCTTTAGCACTGTTACACAGGATCTTTCACCGCCATAGAAACTCTTCAGAGGTGCAAGATACATCATTACATCACTTTTGCTGGTCTTATTATTCAAACACCAAATTAGAAAAAGAACTATCAAGAACAATACGCATTGGCAGAATGAAAGTATAACTTCCTTTTGCTCCATAGCATCTTTGTTATGACTTTATTGGTATATGAAAAACTCTATCTTTTACAGTACAAAAATGGAAGCAGGAAGTTTTTAATTCAGGTATATTAAGGAAGTTTGAAGGATCTCATGTAGAGAAGCCATTGATTTTTTCCACAAATAAAATTCTCCTTTTGAGTCAGACAAGATAACAAAGATACGTTCATAAAGTTTGCTATTATTATTTTTAGCTCATAAGCTCATTTCAAGAATAAGCTAATGATAACTGGACAAAAAGAACCAGTTTTGCACACCTCCTCTCCTAAGGGCATCATCTGTGAATATTATTGGCAGGCCAGTGTTCTACATGCTGTCATTCTATGCAACAGGATGCACTGCTTATTCATTCATGTCTGCTCTTGTCTCATCTGCCCGTTTTCGCACATTGATATTTAAGATTCTCACTACTTTCAGCTGAACAGCATAAAGATCTTTTTCTACCAACCTTTAAAAAGCACATGCAAAGCAGCTATACATCCTTGAAGTGCAAATGTATTTGTCTATATATTACTATCTTTATTCCAGATTAAAAAAAAAACTCAAAAATAGCTGCAGTAGCTGAGGTAATCAGTTCAACAGAAATTATTACAGGCTAACGGGTCAATGAGTCATTCAATTACATCAGGCGAACAACAGACATCAGAAGATAGTATCAAGCTAAACACAAAACCTGCCACTTCCCGGTGACAGCTTATGTGACAAACTGCAGTTCCTCAGTATCACATTTTTGCTCTTACAGTCTAAGTAAGAACAGGGTACATCCTTTGCAGTTTCAAAGCTGGAAGTGAAAGTGTTGAGACGAAAGTGAAAGCCATTCCAAGCTTTGGAGTACACGGCTTCCCAGCTCCTCATACACATCTCTACCAGTCAACACTCTACTGAACACTGCAGTTCAGCAGACGGCAGGAAGCTCTGCCTGTCAGAGGCCTGACTGCGCTTACTGCACTACTAAGCAAAAGCACCAAATTGTTCCTCTCACAATCAGCTTGGTTGGACTGTACAATTAGAATTCAACCTTCTAATTTTTTGCAGCTTTAGGACATAATATAATTCTGTTGCTCAAAGTACAGTTATTTTCTCAGAGCTTACTGGCAGTAAAAATAAAGGGGTTTTTTAGATGAATAATGCTTTATTTTCCTATGAATATCATTTTCTTCCCAAAACTCACTCTGTTCTCATTTCCAGGTCTCCAATACAGTGAGTGAGGATATTATTCTTCCCTGTAGATTCCCATGACACTTTGGCAGAAATTACAGCTGTGGCAATCTTTGGACTGGAGGTTTTGCTTAATGATGTGCTTAGCTTTGTGACTGGCTGCTGTTGAAAATTAAATAAACAAGCAACACTTCTTTCATAAAGTAACAAGTGACCTGAGGGAAGCCTCTCTGGGTGGGAATGGAAAAAGAGCCACAATTTTGATGTACAAATTTCCATGAGTTAAGACTTTTGAGAGATGCTGGCAATTTCACTTCTTGCACCAATCTCCACTCCTCCCCATTTATCCTCTCTAAAAATCCAAAGGTTTGTTTTCCTAGTTACTGCACCACATCCAGAATACACTCCTACCTATGGTGTTTCAAGTGACACTACATACAAGACTTATATTATGTTAACATTTAACAATAATATATTAACTTGCAGTCAAATGCCTAGAACTCAACGGCCTTATGAAAAGGAAAAAACCCTGGCTGCCAGTAGATCCCATTACTTGAATCCTTTGCTCCAAAACAGAATCACAGAATGTTAAGGGTTGGATGGGATCTTAAAGATCATTTAGTCCCAACCTCCCTGCCATGGCCAGGAACACCTCCCACTAGACCAGGTGGCTCAAGGCTGCATCCAAGTTGGCCTTGAGCACTGCCAGGGCTGGAGCACCCACAACCTACCTGAGCAACCTGTTCACCACCTTCAAAATGACAAATTTCTTCCTAATATCTAACCTAAATTTCCCCTCTTTCAATTTGTACCTCTTATTCCTCATCTTATCACTAAAACATAGCCATAGAAAAGTTAACACATGGAGCTTCATGCTATGTATGCTTCCAGTCCAGCATGACTTAAATCGTTTTAAGCCTCCTGCTGATGCAAGGTGTTTTACCAAGGCCAGCGGCGAAGCACAATGCAGTGCTATGCGCCACTGAGTGCATTCACCTCACTATGAGGAGTGATCTTTTTTAAAGGGCTCTGGATACTACTATAAAGACCATCTCCAATGGTTGTGGCAGCACAGATCTTTTCTCAAGGCTGATGAGTCTCCAGCAACTGCGATAGGCTCGCAGCTCACCAAACCAGCCACGGCAGCTACAGGAACCCTCGAGCTTCGAGGCTGAAGGGGCCTCGAACCGATGATCTCCTGCACCCATGGAATGTGCCACAGCTCCGAGGCACGGGCAGGGCTGCGGGGGGGAGAGCAGAGCCTCCCGGTATGGCGGTCCAGGGGCCACCTGGGCTGAGGGAAGCGCCCAGGTCCCGCCTAGTACCTGTGTCCTCGTTCCCTGCCCTGCTGTCGCTCCCTGCACGGTCTGACCGGGCGGGGAGAGACGGGGAAACACCGCAGCGCAAACTAGACCCGCCTAGGGCCTGCGGCGAGGGCAGCGCGACTGCCCGCGGCTCTCCGGGGACCGGAGCAGGGCGCGGTCGGGGAGCCGGTCGGCGCCGCCTCGTTACCTCTCCATGGCCCGCACCGCGTAGCTGACGAGCGGCCTCCCCTGCACGGCGCAGAACTGCTTGGGAGTGGCGCCTCCCAGGCGCTCCCCGCTCCCGCCCGCCGGCAGCACGGCCGACACCGACACACCGGGCTCCATCTGCGCGGGGTCCGGCGGCGGCTCCGCTCTGCGCCCCCCCGGCACGAACGGCGCAACCGCCCGCCCGCCCGCCTGTTTTATTCGCCTGCGACGTCCGCGACCCAAAGAATCCAGCGCCCGCCCGTTCGCCTGCCCCCAGCGCACACCGGGCCCTACTCCTCGCCCACCCCGCGCTACGCGAGGCCCCACAGAGGCTCCCCCGGGCGCGGGCAGGCCCACGGGATGAGCCCAGGCCGCGGCGGGGGAAGCGCCCGGGGCGCCGTGGCAGCACAACAGCGGGCACGCAGCGGGACAACAGAAGCACGGCGGCCATGGGCCCTTTAAATGCCCGGCGCGCGGGTGACTCCGGGGGGCGGGGCCGGCGCGCGGGGCGGGGCCGCGCGGGGGGGGCGGGGCCAGCCGCGTCCCGCCCTGCCCCGCCCGTCCCGCCGGGAGCGGCGGGATCCAAGGGAGCTGTGGAACGGGGTGGCATGTGCTGTGTCAGTGAGGAAACAAACACACTGCGTTTCGCGCCGGGGGCAAGGCGGGCTCATCGCGGTCCCAACGGTGGGCCTGCGTCCTCCTGAGACCCCCACAGGCTGGCTGGGGACACTTGCTGAGTTGTGGGGATTGTTGCCCTTCATCCTTAGGAGGGAGAAGTTGGAATAAGATCATAGAATTTTTAAGGTTGGAAAAGACCTCTAAAGCCTTCTAGTCCAATCATGAATCCAGCATGGCTGTGTTCATTGTTAAACCATATTCCCAAATGTCCCATCCACACAGCTTTTCAGTGCTTCCAAGGACAGTGATTCCACCACTTCCCTGGGAAGCCTGTTCTAATGCATGACAGCCCTTTCAGTGAAGAAATTTTTCTTTATATCCAATCTTAACCTCCCCTCTTAACTTGAGGCCATGTCCTCTCATCCTGTCACTGGTTGCCTGGGAGAAAAGTCCACCCCCCACCTGGCTACAACCTCCTTTCACATAGTTTTAGGGAGTGATGAGGTCACCTTGGAGCCTCCTTTTTTTCTCCAGGCTAAACAACCCTAGCTCCCTCAGCCACTCTTCAAAGGATTTGTGCTCTGCTCCCTTCAGCAGCTCCACTGCCCTTCTCCAGAAACAATCCAGCACCTCAGTGTCTTTCAGTGGGTGGCCCAGAACTGAAGACAGTACTCAAGGTGTGGCTTCACCACTGCCAAGTATAGAGGGACACACTAGTGGCCAGGAGGCCACTGGCCTTCTTGGCTACCTGTACATAATGTTGACTCATGTCAACATTATGCTGTCAACCAGCACCTCCAGGTAAAACACTGGGAAAGGCTGGGGTGTTCCAGCTCATCTTATAGTGTTACTGTAAGCAATAGGTGAGACAGGTTAATTGAAAAATTCCCAGAGGTGCTACTGATTAAGTGACAGAGGAGACAGTCCAAGAAAGAGGGCATTTGCTAAGCATGACATCAGGTCACATATTTGGAAACAGGAAAATAGGTCTCTGGTTGATGTGTCTGGCTTCGCTGTACATCTTAGGCTGTAACTTGAGTATATTTAAATACCATAGCTACAGTCTATCCTCATCTGAAAGTTTTGTGTATCTCATGTAACCATGCCATTGCAAGTCTGAAGGGACTGTTGGGAGCTTGTTGCTGCTTATCAGGGAACAGCGAGGGCCAGCTACTCCAAAAGGGAAGGGGAGCCTGGAGCAGGGCGTGGTATCAAGGCAGGTGAGAACAGTAGCCTCACCAACAAGGAGCCAGGATGCTAAGGCTGAGCCAGGGTAAGGGTCAGGACCTCAGTGTCAGGCATAGTCCAGAGATCACCTGGCCTCAGTGAGGTGGTGCGTCCCAGGGCAAGCCAAGATGCCAAGCCAATTTGTGTGGTTCAAGGTCAGGAAGCCATCAAACCAGGTGCAGACATAGGGGACCAACAGTAAAGATTGCTTAAAAGGAGGAGGAGGAAAAAATGAGGGTCAGGACCTTGCTTCTAGCTATCTTCATAACGGCTCTTATTAGTGGTAGAGCTAACTTTGGACTTGACAAGCTAAACTCCTTAACCATCTAAACTTGTTGAAGGTGGGTGCACTCATAGCCCTAAGACTGTCCTCTTTGACATTATTTTCAGGAAAAAAATAAGTGCTTTATATGCAGGCTGTTCTAAAATTACCAGGGGCTTTAGAATCTGCAGGATTTTTTGAGCTATTAAGTATATCTTTAAGAAGCTGACATTTACAGCTTTTCATGTTTCTATACACTGTGTTTAAAGGAACCTAAGTAGAACACAGAAAGAGACCTTTCTGAGGAGTAGATCTGATTGAAAAAGCGGCATGGAAGGAAGTTCTATGTCCCAGCTGGGCTGCTTTGCCAGTGCCAGCTGTGGACTGGGGTAAAATGATCATAAGGACTTGCAGAGGCCTCATAAGTAGGAGTCATACAATAGGAGTGAAGTGATGCCTCCTCGCAAAGGCAGGAGGTCACAGATATCCTTGTTACCTGCAATAGCAGGAAAGTCCTGGAAAACTTGACAATACAGTAGAAAACATGGGCACTTTACATGCAGAGGTATCTTGACAGTTCTGACAACAATCAGAAATCACATCAGCTTGTACTGTTCAGTGAAACATGAGAGGGACTGATGCCAAACCTTTTGAATGGAAACATATAGATATGCCTTCTGGATATGATGTCTCAAAAGCTTCTGTAAGGAACAAATGGGTTACCATCAGCATTAAAGGAAATGGGCATGTAAAAAAAAAAAAAAAAAAAAAAAAGAGGAAAATTTATGAATTTTACAGATTACTGAAAAACTTATGGAGTGGAGACTCTTTACATTAGTGAGTGGGATTAGCTAGAAGTTGAACTGCCTGCCTCCTGACAAGTGTGGATCTCATTGTTTTCAGGGCTTTTAGTCATGTGCTGAGGGTTTTTTTTTTTTTTAATAATTCGTTTACTCAGCAACAGTTTAACTGTTCATATTCTTTTTCAGTGGGTCTTATATTTTCTTTTCATGTAAAGTATTTCACCACACCTAATTCCTGACTGATGACACATATTTGTCTGTTGTCTCTTTTCAGGACTTCCAAGTTTGACCCATGAATCTCCCCTGTGCAGACTGCCATTTGTAGAGCATCACTTCTTTATTATCAGATGCCCAGAATGGATTTTTCCTCTTGAGGTAGGTGCCTCCAGTGTCCAAAATCATCTTGGATTCTAATTTTTTCATGTAGCAGGTCTATAGAAACAAGTTCATGGCAGCTTGTTCTGCAATACTCCCATTTTTTTTCCTTTTTTTTTTTCAGTGTAATAGAAATTCTGAATTCCCGTCTCAGGTGTTCATGCTTCCATTCACAAAAAGCACAAACATTAGTCAACTCTAGCTGATTTTCCAGACCTTTTTATTGTTTACCTTACCATAAGGAGCGAAATAAGGTCTGTTTTTTGAATGCCCATGGCTCCTCCCACTGTACATCAGTTCTTGGGGTAGGTAACACGAACACAACCTTCAGAACTATTTTCCCCTTCCTTCTTGACACTATGGTTTTACATGTCTTCACCTACACCCACAGTGTGTTGTGCCTAGTACCTTCTCTCTTATCCAGTCAGCATCTCCCTACTTCATTTCTTTCAGTAATATTAACTTCTCCTGTGAAGGACAAAAAGGCAAGACAGATTGAGGAAAGAAGACTGTGTGCTGAATTTGGTTCTATTCTTGTTCTGAAGCCCATTTTCCTTACTATGCTAAGGGGATGAGACTTGATCAGTCCAGAAGAAATGATATTTGATGGATGGACTTTGATGCATGCAGACTTCAGTGTCATCAAATCTGTTGTATATTTATGGTGAGATTTGATGATCCAGCCAAAAAGCACTTTGAAGCTGCTTTTGGCTGCACTTGAATGTCAAACGTTTCAGAAGTTTCCATGATTTGCACAGTTCCTATGGAGTCAAAAGGTTCTTTTCTTGTGTTGAGCACCTGTTAGTTTTTCTAGAAGCCCTTCAGGATAGTCTCTTGGGGTCTTGTTTGTACTAAACTTTTTACTGCCATTTCTCCTTTTATTTTCTGTTTTCTTGGAAAGTGATGTGGAAGGAAGACCATATTTGACATCCATTTATACTATGTTTTATCATGAGTTAAAAAACCTGGGATTTTGGGGTTTACATCTTTTTAATATTCATTTGTTAGTAACTTGCAGTGAAGCACAGTGACATTTTGTGAATACATAATTCGCCTTCAGTTTCATTTCATTATGCATCTTGTATTGAATCAATCTACTATTTTGGTTGCTGTGCATATATATTTGTGCTCATATATAAACATTTGAAGTGGGGTAAATTCACACATATTGGGAGAACCATTTTCCAGTTTTTAAATTGAATAAAAAGGGGTAAAGAGCAGGCTAATCCATCATTTCTGCGCAGGAGTATAACATCTGAAACCACAGTAGTAGTTTGCAATTATGCAGTAAATATGTCAATCATACGTTTGAAAGGAAAAGTGGGGTTTTTTTTCTTTTTTTTTTTTTAATTAAAGAAGATATGTACAAATTGGAATCAAATTACAAAAGTGAAATTCACCTAAAAATTTGACTGCTGGGGGAAAATATCATCTGTTTCTATTACTGACTCATAGTGGGTATTTTAGAGAATGTTAAGTTATTGCAGTGATAGAAATCATTCTGAAAGCTTTTTGTGAAAAATTAGTAAGAGAGTAAAACTTCTTAATTCAAAATTTCACTTGAGGCTTCTGTAGATGTGGTATAAATTAACTGAGAAATTGTCTTTTATCAAAGTAAATTCTAAGCTCTTGAAGTATTTTATTTTTAATGCAGGCAAAATAAGATGAATTTGCCTCTTCCTGACAAGAAGCAAGGTTCACTACTGTGTGTTTTAAAGGGAAGTGCATGTAATCAAGTAACATTTCGCAAGTTAAAGTGAATTATAAAAGCAAAATTACAGAAAAATTAAAATACTTCCTACTATGGAAGTACAAAATCCATAAAAGACAACATAAAGCTACAAGTATTTTAAATCTAAGAGCCATTCTTCAAGCTAACATAGTATCTGTAGCATTCTGAGCAGTGGTGCAGGCTTTAAACCTGAACCTCTTGTTTGCAAGATTGTATTTCACTAATTTTATCCATATATATAAATTATTTCTTCAGTGGTGGCAAGCCATAAAATCCAGAGCCGTAAGGAAGCTAGTGGAATGCAGTTCTCTTTAGACAATTTTTCTCTTCAAGCAGGATAGCAGTCCTGGCTCTCTTGAAGTCACCAATAAGTGTCTCTAATTGTTGAAGTCACTGTTTACAGAAATCGACACAGATTCTTTGCATATCTAAAGAGATTAGAAAGTCCTCCAAAAGACAGAATTTCCGATTTTGTCTTGCATGTCTGTTGCTGTTTGTAGCACTTTACACAAGATCTCAAAGTCTTAGGCTTCATGGAAACCAAAAGTTGTTTCCAGATATTTTATTTCAGTTCTGATGGATCACTAGAAAAAATAATCGTGTGACAGTTTTCCTTTATGCTCTTCACAATCTTTTATTTGTTGCCTGAGACTGATCAACCCTCCATGTAGTCCTTTTGGACTGACTTACATCTTTGCTATTTCAGTCTTTGTTGCACAGCAGCTGCCTCAGAGTATTTGCTCTGTGGTGAAAGTGGTTCCCAAGTCAATGTTATGTCATAGGGAAGACACAGCTCAAGGCGGTATAATAGATAGGGCAGTGCTGAAAAAGGCAAAAATATTTTCCATCCAAAGCATATTTAACACCTTCAGGGAAATCTTATCTTATTTCATATTAGCATATATTTATATTTGTGCTTTTCCAAATATAACTGCAAAGGGTTATTTCTTACTTTCAGAGTGTTTGATGAAAGATGCTATAGATGTGTGGAATACTTAGATAAAGTGTTGTGCTATTGATTTGCTCCTATTGCTATGTGGAACCGAGATCAAACCAGCATGTATTCAGTAAGGGAGTTATGCACATGCATAACTTAAATGATGTAAATAATTGGCTATCAAATATCAAAGAGTCCTTACATGCCCCATACACAATGGCATAGAATAACCTATAGATCAGACCCCTAAGGGGAATTCTAAGTGCTATTGCCTTCATAGGAAGTTCTGCAAAATATGTGTTTTTTAATAGTCAAAGCATAAATTCTGCAAAATATATATTTTTTAATAGGTGAAGCATAAATAGAGACTATGAATGCTACAAATGTAAAGAAAATATGGTCTTTGAACACAGTGGAGGGGTTTCATACTTGCATGTCATTCTAGGTATGTTGAAAAACATACGTTGAGTTTCTCCTGTTGTATCCTTTGTGTTTTATGTCACACCTTTGGCATTATTTTGCATGGTTCTGGTAGCTAAATTTCATTTAGAGCTGATGAATACTTGATCCACAGAGGAAGCATCTTGCTTATGTTCTGTGCAACTGCTAGAGAAAAAGATGACAAACATTGCATTTGATGTTTGACACACATTTTGAAGCTTCACCCTAAAATCTTATTTTGCCCCTGAAATAATCCTAATAATCCTCTAGGCCATTTATCTTAGGTATGGAAGGTTAATTCAAGAGCCAGTGAGTATTTTGTGTACACAAAGTAAAAGAATTTAAAGATAAGAGAATTACTCTAGAGTATGTTATTCAAGAATTCATGACAGTCCCTGATTGCAGGAGTTTTTATGAAATTCAGAAAGGTTAAAGACTTGAAAGACTTTTCTAGCAAGTAGGTTATAAGATGGAGGCCTCATGTAATTTTTTATTAGAAATGGCTGACTAGTCTTAAACACCTGACTCTGGAAGGGTCTTTGTAGATTCTAGGTACGTTGGCCAGATGTTAAGTCGTGCCAAGTTTAGGTAGGCCTATCTGCTCCACTTTGTGGAGCTCCACCATCACCATGTATTGTGCTTGTTAACAGGAATTGTCTTTTAGGGTCGTCGACTGTTGGAGTGCATTGGATGGTGACACTAACAAAGACATGGAAGTTCAGGGACGGAAATCCCTGTTTTCCATTGTCACTCTGATTTAACAGCAGGCACCAGCCACTACGACAGTGCCCTATCATGTCAGTAAAAAAAGAAATGTTTAATTTATTCTTTTTTGACTGATGTCGAGTCATGACTGGAGAAACAATTACCTTTGGAAATATTAATGGCAGTTTCCTTTTCCCAAGATGATTTAAAGCAGAGATGGGCTATGAACTGGTTAAATAAGTGGTGTTAAGCCACAGATGTCAAGACACCAGTAATATAGAACTACATAGTGAAACATTAGAAAATACTTTAAAAGCTGAAGTTAGATTTGGAATAGAATTGGGATTTTCACTGCTCTAAATCTTCGATTTGAATTTGGTGTGTGCATATTATCATGCCATGTTTTACTTCTTTACCACATTCTGTGTTATCTCCAGGAAATGTTTGTAAAGGAATATGAAACAATTCACCAAACTTGAAGTGATGGAGAGAATCAAACACCACCAGTGAAAATTTGCAGATTTGGTATGAATAGGGATACATGCTTTCTTATTTATTACTACACCAAAAGCATTGCTTCTGCATCTCTTGTCATGTTAATAACAGTCCTTACTTTAAGAATGCCAGGAATGTTATTCATTAGTCCTATGTTTGAAGAATATAGATAAAGTCAGTCTGACTGAGTTCATATAGGAGGGATTCCATCCATGTAAGTTTTTACTTAATAAATGAAGACTGATCCTAGCTATACCATCAGGGACTGAAATTGCAGACAGAAACACAAGATGCAACACAAAAACTGGACTTTGCCTTCATTGTGGATTTATATGGTATACATTAGACAAAACAATCATCTGGAGGTAGTTCATTTTTCCCCTCTTCTTTTGATTTTTTAGAGTTACTTTCTAACAATTTGGCAATTTGTAAGGGAAGAGCCTTAAAATGCAGCCTGCCTTGTGGTCAAGTTTGTGAATCTTTTTTCTTTCTAAACAGTTGCTTCATAGTGAGCAAAACATGCAGGATGATAGTCCTTAAAAACAGTAGTCTTCTCCTAATCCTTTACCTCGTCTTTTGCTGGCTTATGCTGTTATAGCATAAGAATGTCAGATTTGAAAGGGTCAATCCATTGATCCTGCTCAGTTTTTAGAAAGATCAAGGTTACAGATTTTTTCCAACTGCAGCAATGTGGCTACCTGTCTTCCAGCAATTATATAGAGACTCAGCTTATTTAACATACACCACTGAGCAACCATCAAAGGTTAACAATTTTCCAACAATCTAGCTGGATGCAAACAAACTACTTAATGAAAAATGCTCTGTATCCTGTTACTGTTTTTCTGAATAATGCAGTCCAACTCACCCTATTTTAAAAATTCTTCCTGGCATCCACCTGTTCCAGTACACTTGTGTTTCTACGTACATTGCTTTCTTCAGTACTGAACACTTCAGAAAATGGATTAAGTAATGCATCCTTCTGTGTCTGCGTATGTGTGTTTTGGAAAAGAATTGTGGAACAAGTAAGCTAACTACTGGAAGGAAAAGAGTTTGGGCATTGAGACACCATGGGAAAGAGAATTTGGATTTTGCTAGAGCCAGAAGCTTCAAAGTGAAGGGCAGAAGCAAACAGATTTGCACAGGGCTGCAGTATTTGAGTAGATAAAGAGTACCACAAGATACTGTGTTCTTAAGATTCAGACAGTGACTTGAATGTCTGTCTAATGATGGCTGTTATGGAAGAATTACGCAAAGAAGTATTTAATTAAGCAAATAAAAATGGAAATCCTTAATATTTACTTAATATTTACTTTATTCTTGGCAAAGGATGTTGCAACTGTTTTCTTCTGGCAGAGGTGTCAAAGTTCATAACTGATTACAAAAATATAAAAGAAAATATGCGGACAATAGTTGCAGAGCACCTAGAAGAGGTTTTATGGATAACTCACTCGCTATATTCTTGGTGGTCTTGTTCACAAAATCAGATTACTGTAATTTTATAGGTGTATGATATATCATAAATATATATATTTTATGTAGGTTGTAAGCAGGATTTTGAACCAAATTCTTCCATAAGGAAGTCCAGGTATGTGGCAGACTGATAGCATTCTAAGAAACCTGTATGTGAACTTTTTCAGCTTAGGCAATATTCATTCTCCTCAGGGAGAGAAGGTCACCCACCAGAAGATATGAACAGTGCAGTGAAATGTGATTTTATGTGGAGATGGCAGATTCAAAAGTCTCCCTGACTTGTCCTGGTTCAGTGTGAAATGGTACAGACACACTGTACTGCACATTCTTCCCTTTGCATGGGAAATGAAGACACAGAGAGAGTCAGAAATGGTTATCTACCATGGGTATTTAAACTTGGCAGTCTGCTAAATCCCAAGGGGAGCATGTTCATGGGCTACTGTTTGGCTTGGCATTTTGCAGACAGAACAAGTCTTTTGAAGTCTCATGGAAAATTTTGAGGACCAGGAGAAAATGAAGAATACATAGCACATGCTGTCCTCCACATGTCATTTTGTTCCATTTTTTTTATCCATCTTCTCTTTTTTCTCCTTTTCTGGACATACCCAAATTCAGACATTTCAATATCTGAAAACAAAAGAAGCAGTGCTGCAATACAATCAGTTCTCAGGTCCTATAAGTTGTTCTGGCTAGCATACTAAAAATTGGAATAAAGATGCACAAAAGCAAAAGTTTCAGCAGGCTTTTTCAGTGGGAGAAAAAAAAATGCAAACACCAAAAGCAAGTGTTCCTTGCTAAAACCAAAATTTTTGTAGCTTTACATTTTAGAAACACTCAGACCTCTGTTCTCCATCCCAGCTTAATGGCCATAGAGAATCTAAAATGGCTTTCTTCAACCCATCCCAAACTAAATGAATAAATAAATAAGTAAATAAATAAAATAATAATCTAACAAGCAACAGATGTTTAAACTTGCTTCAGCTGCAATTAAAACAAAGCCTTTGTGCTACAGAGTGTTTCAAAGCTTTGCATAGTCCCTCCGTTTCTCAGTGGCTGTTCTTGTGGTAGGGCTGGGCAAGTACTTTTCTACTTAGGCCCTGTCCCTCAACTCTACACTGTTTTATATAAAAGAACTTTAATGAGTGTGCCTGGCTGGCTCTTCTTTAGCCCACCAAAGGATCAGACTTCACAGAGTGGTTTCTGCTTTTACTAAATTCCTTTACGGTTTCCTCACTAAGTCATTTCTCACTGGGGCTAACAAAACAAATCAAATGTGAAACTCCTAGGCCAAGTCAGAGCATGACTTTTCCTCTCAGTAGTCAAAATTAAAAAATGATACATCCAATCATTCTAAAAAGAGATTTAAAATATTTATGTATCAAAAATCAAGTGTACTGTATTAATATAGTTCAGAACAGCTATGGTTGTAAACAAGGAGACAATTATACACTATTGCAAAACTACTAAAATAGAGCAAGGGACAGAAAACAGACAAAGTGTTCAACAAAACATTTTTAGGTGGTTTAGTATCTTTTACTTAAGTAAATGGTAGCAAAGGTCAGTCTTTTGACAGCAGTCTAGCAGTCTAGTAAACAGAATTATAGTATTGTTTCAGGGAATACTGATTTAGGCCTCTTTTCTGGGGAGCTGACTTCTTTTTTTCCCGATCAGATTAATTAAGTAACATATGCCACGAACAGCCCTATTAAAGAAGCCATCTTGATTTTAATTTCTATTAAGACATCCTCTGTATTTCTTTGTCATTGTATAGAGGCATTAAGAAGGCCTGAACTCCAGCTAGGTAATGTCACTGTCACATCAAACCGAGTTAAGAAAACGCAAACTCCCAAAATGGAATTACAGTCCAGCGTTCGTAGAGATTTTTCTCAGCAATTAATAGAGACTCCTTTTTTTCGTGGTGTGCAGTTCAGTAAGCATTAATTAAAAATTAAGAGTATTTTTTATCGTAGAAGTACTGAGGAAAGTAGATGTTTGAATATTTACTCAGTGGTAGGCAATATCACTTGTAAACCACACTTTTCTAGTGTGTCAGTTCACACAACTCATGCAAGGAGTGAGCTGAAAGGCTGGATGTCTTTCAGAAAGATGCATGGGCAGGCTTCTTGTTGTGGGGGCCACATTCAGGCAAAATTAACAAATCCAGTGACAGAATGTCTGCTTAACTCATAAATCTCTAGAGAATTTTTAGGTTTAGCCTGGAGTGATGTTTATATGTATGTCAATGAACTGAAAATCAAAGGCCCTTGCCTGGCCTACGGGAAAGGAAATGCATCATGAGAATAGGATTCCTTCCAACTCTAAGGATTCCTTATAATTTTCAACTGAACACCTCCAGGTTAATACTGTAGCAACAAGACTCTCACAGTGGAATGTATTGAACAGCCCTTTCTTGATTAATGCTGTAATTCTTCAGGAAGGATATAAAGGTCAAGGTTAGAAGGACTAAAGTGATTTACTAGCAGAAATCTGTTAGGTATTTTGAAGGGTGTTATTCAAATGTCTGCTTTATTTCCAAACAAATGACTGAGCTTGGATTTGGGTGGTTTTGATTCCAAGGCTGCTGGAAAGGAGAGAGCAACAGATTTGTTACTATTATTAAAAAAAAACTGAATAAATAAACTTCTCAAGGGCCTTTCTAGTCTAGGCTGCAAACATCAGGCCCTTCTGACTTCCACAGTTGATAAATGTCTTAGTGACACATACTATCTACCACTGCCTCTACGAAGTGTGCCTCTGAGTGCTACCATGCTATCAAAACAATCAGCGTCTGGCTAAGTTTGTTTCTAGTGATGTCTAAGGAAAATTGATTTCCACTCATTATAAAACAATTTACCACTTAGCTGGGGGCAGATTTCATCAACTCAAAAGTAATGAAATAGTGATGTCAGATTAACAGATTATTTCCAATTTATTCACTTTTAGTTTTCTAAAGAAAGCAAGTGTGAGAACTTGTAAAATTATTAGGTTCCTTTTAAGATATTTGAAATGCCTTTTAAGAAGTCCTTGGACTTAGTGATCCACCCATATGATCAAACATCACTGAGAAAGTCAACTGCTATATATTCTTAGTGTAATAAATCTAGACTATTTGTGGTCTAATTTATGTAAAAACCTATCTAGTCTGCCTCTACATTGTACTCTTTAAAAACATTTGCATGCTTCTTGTATCTATTTGGCTTAATATTTTAGGTGAAAACTAAGAAAATTTTAGCATGTTTGTCTTTCCTTTTTAACTTTGAACAAACTTATGATGTATCATATTTAAAATTATTTCAGTGTAAGCAGTACTATTTTGTTCATTGAGTCTTTGATAAACTTTGGGCAGATTCTCCACTGTTCTCCACAAGAGCAGTGGCCCATTTCCTCCTCACTGCAGCTTTACATGTTGGAGATTCTCCATACAGAAAAGAAACTAGTAAAATGTACTTATATAATAAATGCCCTTTTTTTTTTGGATCCTTGGATAGATCTCTGTGAGTTCACGTGTAACAAGACGAAATAGAAGGCAGACTGTATATGCCAGATTGAAACATTTAGAGTTAGGAGTTGCATCACAAAGAGTAACATTATTCCTTCAGAAAATTCAAGATTAACATATTTCTAAGGCTGCTTTCCTGCAGTTCTCTCCCACAAAGGACCAAAGTCCTGACCAAAGAAGAGACCATAGCTAATTCAGGTGGCACTTCAAAGTTAAGTTGTGGCTGATGGACAATGCTCCTGCTGGCTTCCCTTATGTTCCCTCAAATATGCCAGACTTAGAGATGGGCCCCATGGTCTTTCTATAGCATGTCCAGCAAAATTCATGAACTCATTTGAGCAGAATTGTGTCAGGTTATTCCCCCTTGGGTAGTTCTGCATGAAAAGACAAATGAGAAGTTATTGTCTCTATTTCTAAATGGAAACTCTTTATTAAACATGCATATTGTTCCTACAGTAAAACTTCGATGACTGGAAAAGAGTTACGAGCAAGATGTGCAGGTATTTTCACCATTCCACTTCCTGGGAGTCAAACACAACAGGTAGGCCAGCTTTACTGATTTTTAGTGACTATTGGCTTTGAAAATAATTTTGGTTAAATTTTGGTTCATTATCTCAATCTTATTTTGCTTTATCATCTTGAACAGGTAACTGGATAACAATTTAAAAATGGATAGAATTTTGACATTTGGGAAAACTTTTTCCCTCATGAAATGATTGAATGAGACTATGTCTATTAAAATAAAAAAATAATATATCTCTAGGTCTGCTGGACTGATATGCCTAGAAGCAATGTCCTGTCACTTCTTTCCCTGCTAACTCCTTTATTCATCATCTCTCCTTTTACACTTAAAAGAAACACTTTTAAGATCAGGGAATTTAAGTATAAATGGATTCTCGTCTCATCATTTTGATACTTTCACAGTCACAAAACTAAACTTGAAACAGCTAGGTCATTAATGCAATGAGGTTTTTTTACCTGCACTACCACGTAGATCACTTAAACTGAATAAAAAGTATATATCTTTTTTACAAATAGCAGATTTTAAAGAGAATTCTTGAACATAACTTTTAGGAAAAATCATTAAATTTTGTTGGTAAAATTAAGGATTCTACTACATTAATGACCAAGAAAGATCTCTGCCAAGAACTTCATGATAAATCTTTTGGAATTAAAATGCAAAACAGGATGAGATAAAAAGAAGGTCAGAGAGCTTGTGCGAGACCTTATCAGGCAAGACTTTTCATTATTATCCTTTTGTGTAATTTTTACTTTGGGTGCAAATGGATTGTAAAAGTTAATGATTTAAGAACAGCAGAATCCCGTGATGAAATCTTGCCCATAGTGTTTCAATATAATTTGAAAGATTGAGAACAAGTGATTCATGCACTATGTGTTAAAGGTAGATTAATTAATATATATTTTCCAATAGATTCTGTAGGAATTTGTCGATAAATGTGATGGACTCTACTGGTTTTATGGGAAAGATGAAACCATATGTAAGTTATACCATTACTCTTTACTTTATAACATTACTTGATCATCACTGATGAAAAGAAAAAAAAAATGGTTACATCTCACTAGCTTGTAAAACTTCCCAAATACACACTTCTGAAATGTACAACTTGAGAACTGTTAAATAAGAACCTGGCTTGGACCATTAATAAGCACCATCTGTTAAATGTTCATATAAGATTTTTACATCCAGCAAGATTGTTTTAATTTTAAATTTCACAGATAGATTTTGTTAAACCAAATAATGTTCTCCCTTTTTTAAGATTAAATGTTGTGGCTGATAAAAATATGTGCATTTTTGTACACAGAGCCAGACAATACAGGTTTTTAGCAGTGTTTATTTTTCTAAAAAAAGAAAAAAGAAACCAATGAATTTGAAAGGAAGTCATATCTGTCTTTTGATTGCACATTTTTTAAACAAAAATAATACAAGGTGGAGAATGAAAAATACAATTTTTATGTTGCTACTTTGAAATAACACCTAAATCTATGAATGTTCAAAATTAAAATATATATACCAAGAATGCTAAAATACCTATTTTACATTATCTACAAAATTATGTTCTAATCCAGCCACAAATCATAGGAAAATACTTTGATACATGTGAAAAGCTATAAACATAAGGAAAATTTGAAGGGAAATAACACACATAAAAGCTCATTAAATAATTACAACAACAAATAAATAGTTTGTTCAGCTTTACTTTTTGATTGCTGCCATGCATATTTTAATTTTTGGTATACTGGGATAAGAGAAAGTTGAGCATGCAAAGCATCTTTTTAGAATGAATCTCAAAGCAGATACAAGGTGTTGTATTTTTAAGCTGTTGTGAAAAGTTCATAAAACATGATATAGAAGGCAGTAGATGTGATAACTGTTCTCAGGAAAACACACAACAAAGCATCTTTTTACAAAATAGACTTCAGTGAAGACTCATGGCAAATTTTCTTTGCCTCCATAGGTGGAGAAAATGTAAAAGTTTCTAGTATGGGTTTGGAAGGCTTGTGTTATTCCCCATCTTGAGCATTTGGAAAATCACCCAAAATGTCCAGATGCTGAGAATGCCCCTTTTGATTTTGGTCAAAGCAATAAGCAAGTAGTGTCAACTGAGAACACAGCAATGGCAGACTTGTCTTTAAGCAGTCAGAAGGGTAAAGCAAATGGTTACAGGTGAGTTCAGTTTTGGCACAAGGAGAGGGGGATGAGAGAGGAGAGAATGTTTGACTTCTAACTTGTACTGTGTTTGCTGGATTTACTGGCTCTTTTCCTCTCTTTGTGGTGCTGGATAGGTTTTGCTTGAGAGGTTCCCTCAAAGTTGTGGCTGGACTCGTTGTGCTGCCTGGTGTATCGCTTGCACTTGCACGCTGTGACCACAGTTATTTTGTAGGTTCTTATACTTCCATCCTGGCATTGAAGCTGGATCCTCTGAGTGCGAGTTTTGTCGTTGACACATCTCCACTCTTGTGAGCTCCGCCTGCTCCAGTACTTGGTTCCATAACCTCCTCCAATCCAGTTGGGGAGCAGCGGCAAAGGGAGGCATTCACCAGCACACACCAGTTCCTTCAGGGGGTTAATGCTGGTGCACTGGCCATCAGAAATGTACTTGGTGGATCTCAGTTCCCGACAACCAACTTGAACACGATCTGTAGGACACACAGAACAATAAACACTGAAATTCAGAATGGAGCAATTTCCCCAGCCAGTCATTTTCACATTAACCAGGTATGTTTTGCAGAAGTTAAAGGAGGTTGTAATCTTTACAGGACATCTCTTTACTGTTGTGTCCCCCAACACAAGGGCCTCAAGCACTGATGGTATCTCTGGGTAATACGAGAGCATAAAGGAATCCTAATGATATGCACTTCAGCAGTTGTGGTAGAAGAGGCAATTTTATTCTCTATCCTTCTTCTCAGGGACATACCTTTTAGAAGAGAAAAATGCCCCAAGGGATGAAATGTTTCCTGTTTGTTCTCAATCTAGGGAATCTGCTCTGTGATGTTTACAATTACGTTGGATCATTAGCAAGGGGGAAAATAATGCTTTGGAAATGGTTTATATGCTTCTAAATGAATTTTAGTGTGTGTCTTCTCTTTCCATGGTTACAGTGGACTGAGTGTCCCATGAACTCTGTGGTTCCGAACACAGATACTGCAGAAGTGGTAACAGCTAAAGTTACCAGGGAATGGGGTTCTGCCTATGAAATTAGAATAATTAGCAGTAACTGTTTCAGAGGGGTCATTTTGTCCCCTCTGAAACAGTTACCTCTGATAACACCATCTTTGTATCTGTAGTAGTCTGCATGCTATATGTTACATAGAGGATCCTGCAAATTCTCTCAGGCAACTGACAGAACTGACATGCAGAGCTTCTCATACAGGCATGTTTGTACCCGTCTATATGTGCGGCTCTGCACTCCCTGCAATAAACACAACTGTTTATTTCAGTAATTACACTTTGAAATGAACGCCCACAGTGTGCTTAATTTTAATAAGCGATCTTTACTGGCTGTGCTCTCCTTCTTTCTGAAGGACAATTACGGCGCGGATTCTACACACAATGCAATTAACGTACGCTTTTAAAATAGAAGTAATTACTAGAAACATTTCAGAGTGAATCATAAAAGGCTTTGAAGGTACATCTACATATCACAGCTACAGGCTGCTTCTGTTTCTACTTAGATTTTTGGAAGCAAGTTCTGAACAGAGACACTGCATTAAGATTAGTTCACCCTCGTGTCTCATGGTGGGCAGGCAGAGGGACTGTAAATCTGCAGGCTGACCCCAGGGACTAGTGACAGGGCTGCTCTCCTGATTGCCTTGCAGAAAAGATTCAAGCTTGCCTTCCTGCAGCTGCACTCAGGAATGTACCTGGAAGCAGCTGGTCACAGATCTAAGTTTGTCTCCTGTTTTTCTGTCTTTCCTGCCTCAGCTTTTCGCCAGTGACAGCTCATTGACAATGAATACCTACTGGGCTGCTCCAGTAATCTTATAATGATGAGATGTTTCCTGTGCACTTAAACCCTTAGCATTCACAGAAGCTGACACACCTGGCTTAGCTGAAAGGTATCGGTGTCACTTGTTGCCTTCACTTTCCAGGGATGACTCTATTTTTATCGAATTATTGTGAATTGGTGTGTGTGTGTCTCTCTGTTTGGATTTGTTTCATTTTAAGGAGGTGGGCAGGGGAGGGAACAGATAAAGCCAGCAGGTTTCCAGATCCCCACGTATCTGACAGATATACGTAAAACTCAGCAGGAAAAGACTAGATATAAAAAGGCAAGTTAGAGCAGAGATCATAGGTAAATTATGAGCTGATTTGTTTACATTTGCTGGAGGTGTTAAGCGGTTAGGAGCTACAGCAGGAAGTAAAACCAAACAGCGGGAACGAAATTCAGCGTATTTCATTGCATTTGAAAAGTAGCTCAGACACCTTCCCTGCTCGCAGTGGGAGGTGAGATAAGAAAGCGAGCACTCTGGAAATGCTTTTCGCTTCTCTTCCATTATCTCTCTTCCCTGCCGGATAAGCCACAGAACGCGGCATTCCTGGATGAACCTCCCTCAGGAAGTAACCTGGCCGAGCGAGCCGGTCCTACAGGACTCGCCAGCACGGGGGAGGGCGGGCTGTTGGCTCCGGGGGCCGCCTGGCGAGGCAGATCCCGGCACGGAACCAGCAGCATCTCCCCGCTCCCCGGCTCTCCCCAGGCCAGTTCCCTGGAGCGCCGCGCTCGGGCCGAGGGAGCGCGGGGCGCTGGGCGGGATGCGCGGCTCCGGACGGGGCTCCGCTCCCGGGGCCGGGAAGGGCGCAGCTGCCGCCCCGGGCTGCGGGACGTGGTGGAAGCGCCGCCGGCGGGATACTCACTGTTACGGTCCGATCCAGTGCTGGTGTAGTGCCTGCCTCCGTTCCGGGCTTGATTCAACGTGCTGTTGCTGCTTGGGCTCGCTGCAGCGGGTTTAACAACGTGTGAATAAAGTATCTCTGTGGCATCGTTCTTGAAAGCCAAGTAGGTTCTCGTGAAGATGCAAGCCAGGAGAAAGCCATAGAAGTGAATGGCAGGGAGAAGCATGGCTGGTTCAGTCTGTCTGACAGAGCTGGATGAAATCTTTTCCTTCTGCTTCTTCTGGGTAACTCTGAAATTGCTCTTGAAGATTTCCTTTATATATTCAGAGAGGTTTGGCATTCATTCAGGTGTAAAGTTGTGGATAGCTTCAGAATGAAAACCCACAAAAGGGGTGGGATCCCTACATGAGCTGCGAAGGCCTTTCACCAATAGGAGAGAAGACTGCAGTAAAGGAGGAGTTAGATGCACTAATTGCAGGATTCCTATTTGGGGCTTTTGAGGGTATCACAAAACTCTTAGGCACCACTAAACAGCAGAATTCGGGCTGAGACCTAGAGACGGCCGGCTCTGCCCTACCATTCCCTGTAGCCCCGTGCGCCTGGCACTTTGGTGTGAAGTGACTAACACGATGTCAGAATGAGTCTCTCCTGCTCCTGTTATGCAAAGTTTCATACCATCTTCGCAAACTGAGATGAGCTCTGTAAGGATGCAAAAATTTCTAGAACTTAAAGAAGACTGCTAGTTTCACAAATACTGTCTGCAGTATACCAATATAATTTTAAAAATATTGTGAATAATTTAAAGCTGCCTCTAGATGCTTTAAATTATGCAGCTTTGATCAACAGGGAGCACTGCAAGAGAAATTGCTTGTTTTAGAGGAATATTCTCTCCCTGGTGTGCAAAGTTACAAGTATGTATTTCTGTATCACCACATAAAAAGTATCTCCTCTAGGCTCTTAGTACAAACATATCCATATTCATAGCCTCTCACCATGCTCATTCACCAAACTAGTCTTTTTTAGTTTTGTACATTGCCTAGGGCATTCTTATATTTTTAATGCATTATTTCATGTGATAAGGGAAACAAAGAGAAAACATGCAAATCTCTTTCAAATTTTCAGAAGAATAATCTTTACCTTGGCACACTGTTTTACTGTGTCACACACTTGATTTTACTTAAAATTGCATGGCCCAAATCCAAACACTAGTGGAAACTGAGGTGCTGCCAGTAGGTCAATCCTTGTCTATATCCTGGTATATGTTGCATAGATTTTCGCTATAAATAAAACAACAGTGATCAGCACTGGAAGCTCTAGTGTTCTAATCAAATGGAACCTTTTTCTTGGGAAAAAGCACAACCTTGCAGAGGGCCACGTTATGTAAAGGTTAGACTCTAATCTCACTTACACACTGTGAGTTATGTCTATAGTCACACTGGACTTTATTGCTGTAAGAAAAGCAGGAGTGGAACACAGGTTAGTTACCTCTATTGCTAGGATCAAATTCTCAGTCATTCAGAGAAGACAACTTTGTTTCATCCTTGTCTGCATCAGCAACACTTTCCTCTTGCATCACTGAGAAAGTTATCCTGGATTTCAGCAGGAGTAAGAACAGATCCACAGTAAGAGCCAAATTGATAGTCTTTGCTTAAAGGACACAGGAAAAACAGGAGTGTTGCAAGGTGAAGTGAGTTTTACTGGCAGAGCTGTGTGTGAGGAAGTTGAGTTGATTGCCTGCATCTATTATGACTAGCCCAACCCAGTTCTGGAATAACAAGAATGTTGCAAGGCAGAGTGAGATCTTTCAGCAGAGTAATGTATGGAGGAATGGGATCACTGCTATCCCCTGACAGAGCTCCAAGTTCCACTCTCATGGAACATCTAATTCAACCAAAAAAGCAAAGATGTGCATTTTACCTTCCCTTGAAAAAAGAGTTTTCTTAAGCAAATTATCAAAAGAGATATGCACATTACAGACCATTAATATTTGAGCTTTTTGTTTTGTTTTGTTTTTTTCAATAGCAGTGAACCTAAGGTCTACTTTCTTGATGTTCAAGTCCTACTTCATTTTTTCTCATATTCACAGATCATACAGATCTTCACACATCTCACCTTCCCTGCAGGATAGTCTCTGTGCTGAATTGAGCCACTATAATTAAAAGCATGGAACCAATTTTCCAGTTATACACAGTACCTGTGTATACCAGTCAGGGGACCTCTTCCTAGTAGAGAGATTTTCCCACATTAGACAAGACTTAAGAAAGTCAGAAGTTTCCTTGACAACTGTTTTCTTTGAAAGAAGGCATATAATCTTCTCACAGGGTAAATGAACACGGCTTTGGAGTGGTTATAGAACTGGGTCTACAAGGAGCTTGCTAAGCCTTTTCAGCTTTCAATGAAAGCTGAAGATCATCCTTTCAAATTTAGTCCACATGAAACCATGAAGTTTGTCACGTAGATCTCTTGGTCTTGTCAATTAGAGAAGGAAGACCTCAAGACAAGCCTCTCACATCCTTTGTAAAGGAAAAGTTTGGCCCTGAATTTGCCACAGGAAAGCGAATACAGCTTACCTCATTTTTCTGTGCACTAGACATAGAGTAGACATTATTTTAATTTTATTTGTATTTTCTGCTTGTTAAAAATACTGTATGAAAATATCATTATTTCAGTTCCTTGGTCAGTACTATCAGCCTCCATGCTTTGAGAGGTAAGCAAGTTTCTCAGGAGTTGTTCAGTTGATTTGATTTATACCTTCTTAATTAAACATAGAGCTTGCAGTCTTTCACTTTTTCTGAGTCTCCCTGAGAGAGATTAGAAGTTGCTTGAGAGGAAGGGATTCTGGTCAGTCAAATTTGGTTATTCTTCCTGAGTGAAGAATCAAAAGGTGTTCTTGTTGCTTAGCTCAGAACAAGTTCCCAGACTTAATATATTTTTTGCTATCATTAGTTAGATGCTGTGATAAGTTCACAAAGGTGAATGCTGTAAGTTATCATCGTAGCCTCCAAAACAGACTTGCACAATGTATAGTCTGTCCTCATTCTAGTCAGATTCAATGGTTTGTTTAGAAGATTGCTCTGCTTAATCTGTAATATTGGCCATAAGGAATATATTACACAAGGTCTTTGAAGTCTGTACTGGCTTCCTTTTTGCCTTTGGGCATAACTCAGGATGTTCTTATTGATCTATAAAACCCTATATGCTTTGAGTCCTAGGCAATAAATTCTATCTCCTTTATCTTCCATTATGATGCTCAAGATCAGCCAGGGCATACTGACTGTACCTGAGTGTCTGGAGAGGTTGAATGCTCAGTGTGAAAGATCCAGGAGACTGGATTTCACTGCTCCTAAGGATCCAAGAGAGCTTTGTTCAGCTACTTGGCGTGGTGTAAAGGCCATTGTTTAGTCAGGTGCTTGAAAGGTGACTGTGGGGAAGGCACAGGGCAGAAACCCATTAACCAGACTAATTTAAAAGTTTGTACATATACCCAGATGCTACATTTAACTACACACTTTTTTCAACTTAACTGATCCTCCTATCTTAACAACCTTGCTTCTGAGTGAACCTAAACATAGTGGTAAAGCCATCCATCATGCTTCAGAGAGAATGGTATCCAGAGTTATCCACACCTTAACTCTTGCCTTTTCCATCTTCTGTGATGGAGAAAACACATTTCTCTCAATGGATGTAGAATTAGGCATACATTCCATAAAGATCCCAAAAGAGAATTCCCTTCTTTATAAGTCATTTATAAGTCTGTCAGGATCCCATCCTCCATGTTTCTTAGACACTATAATGATGTCCAAAGGGCAAAGTTTTGTGCAGAGTGCACACACCTGTCTAGCAGCACAAAACAGCCACAGGGAATAGAAGGGTATGCACTGACAAGTACAAATGACTGTCAGAGAGCCTTGTCTTTGCAAACTGCATGATCACTGCACATGCACAAAATAAGAAGGAATCCTCAATTTTTCATAAACTTAGGCCTGTCCTGTTTTAATAATTACAGGAAAAGGCCAAAATTAGAATGAAGGCACCATGGAAATAAAGGTTCACAATTTGGTTTTATATTTTTATTTTTAATCCCAAAGAGAAGACCATTAGAGCACTGCACTTCTGACTTGTTTTCAAAGGCAGATACTTTGAGACTAAGTATAGGCTCAGATAAATGACTGCAAAAAAGGAACTGACATTTATTACTTTGCACCTTAAAACAGAAATGACTGTCAGGCTATTTTCTGTTAAGCAATAAGCATATTAGTAATGTACTTCAAAGTAGCATAAAATGTGATTTGGAGCATGATAAGAGAACTTGTCTGAAAGTGAGGTAAAATTGTAATAAGTGCAACTGTTGAGAACTTGTAAGGTGTTGTGCAACAAGTTAGCATAATTTTAAAGCTCATACAGAAAACATGTTAGAGAACCAAGATATGCCCCCATGCTGCAAATACTAAAACCAAAGATTTTTTGAATACTTCTTTTTATAATGACAGAGGTTTTTCTATACAGACACTTTTTAATTTTCTAATGAATTTACTTTTGAGAGAGTAAATGGAAAACATAACATATATTCTTATTGGGAAGAATGACTCATTAGTTCTGATTTATGTCTTCTTCATCTCCCTAAGATGCCGTATTACAATTTTATTTTTTCTCTACTTGCTCTTATACATAATGTAGACAGAATAATTTAGGTCAGGCTGTGGCTTCAAAGGAGGTAATTTATCACTTTTATCAAAAAGGCACTGAAAAGGGAGAAATATCTAATTTTTAAAAAAAATTCTAGGAAAATGTACAGTAGAATGAAGAACTGTCTGTGCTGATTATAATTGCCACCTCTTCTTAAGCATTTGCAGTAAGGTTTTAACACAAGACTGAAGACAATGTGGCTTATCATCCGAAACACGTTTTATGATTTCTGCATGTGTTGAAGAAGAAAAACCAAATATGTTTTACAAATGAAAAAAAAAAAAAAAAGAAAAAAAAAAGAGAGAATAACAGCTTGTCCACTCAGGATAACATTTTTGGAAACCCTTAAATGACACTGAAATGTAACACTTGTATTTTAAAGAGATTTAGGGCACTAAATATGGATTTTATTTTTTTTTAAATACACACAGACAGTGAAGTCAACTGGACTTCAGTATCTACATACTTTCTAAAGTGTCGCCCTAAGGAGTGAAAGTCCTATTGATTTTCAGTGAGCCAGTCACTTAAATGCTTTTGAAAATTTTACCCTCAGGTTAAAATTCTGAAACTCCTACTCAGTGTTAAACAGGCAAAGTCCCATGAACATGCCCTAGTTGCAAATAAAATAGAAACTGAGTAAGGGTTTTGAAGTCTGACTTGTTTTTTTACATGTAATTAACTGAACCCTTAATATATCACTATGTTTCAGTAAACTGCTTTGTGTTTCTAATTATGTGGTCTGAAATTATTACAGTGTATTTAAAAAATGCACACTCTACAACAAACCAGCTAAGAGAATCTGGCACAGTGTCAGGATTTCCTAGGCAAACACTTGCCAAACCTGTTGTTAGATCCAAACTCATAATTTAAAAACAAGCCTACAAGGTATCTAGAAGATCGCTCTTTCCTTCCTTCTGCACCATCTCCCACTCCCTTACAAGGGAATCACTTTACCTTATCAAAACATAACAGTTACTGACATTTGTCTCCTGGTAGGAAACCTATCCCTGCTAAGTTCAGATTTTAGATTTGACTTGTGCACATTCTTGTTAAAGAAAAAAAAGTTACCTTCACCAAGAATGTCCAAATTCTTCAATCAGATAAACATGCACAACTCCCTGCTGAAATTAAGGAAGTACCTGAGGGCAAAACTTGGCCCCAAATGAGAATTTTAATAATTGTAATACTGCCAAGAGACAGAAATGGCTTGTTCTGCACAACAAATTCACAGACTTGCCATACACTCAGTATCAGGGTTTTGCTTTTAGCCCATGAACCACAATATATTGATTGAAGTGTATAAAGCTTATTTTATTAAAATTAATCCATTCAATATAATGGTGCATTGCTACAGTACTGAGAATCTCCTATTTGCACACGTGGGACCTGCTATAAACCAGCAAATGCTTCCACATCATCACCCCAGACAGAGTTTTAAACACTGGGAACCTTAATTAGCATGGAAATATGTCTCTTTCTCCCAGGATCTATCTTGATGTGTTGGTTTTACTCTTAGCTACTGAGCTACCTGAAGTTAGTTTCAGTCACCTAGGTCTCTTTTAAGTCCCAAACTGTTTCATGCAATAAATGAATGAGTCAGCCTGAATGAAATTCAGACACAGAACCAAGTATCATCTGACTACACAGACACTACAGTTCATTCCAGACTTCCTTTCTAACAATTTTAATTATCTTGAATTCACATATAAAAGAAAATGTAACAAAAAGAGCTGATAGATCCCTGCTGACTGAAAATCTCCTCACTGGAATGCTCTAGGATCAAATTTAAAACATAAAATTACATTTTTACAAAAGCAAAGCTCAATAAAACTTACTATGACTGCAGTAGAACCTTAACTAATAAAGTGGTGATATGCACACCAAGAGCTGAGTTTCTAAAATCCTAGGACTAGGTGCCTAATAGTTTTCTAGGCATTTTTACAGTGAGAACATTTTGTTGTGGCTGTTGACTCATGTCACTCATAAACATAATATATAGAAATATATGTACAGTCAGTTTGGTGAAGAGTGTGAAAAATGCTATTGCCAAAAAGTTGATAGGTGGGAATAACTATTCAGTATGTTCTACCCTTCTCCAAGTTCTATGTAAAATTTAATATCAAAACACTTCAGGGAAGAGCAAGAATAGCAATTCTTTGCAGCAGTAGATGTCAAGATTTCAAAATCTTTTCTTCAATCCAAGTCAGAAAAAAATCCTCACATCCTGAGATTCTTTACAGAAGAAGTTTCAGATAAAGAAGAAAATCTAACCAAATATTACCATTTTGATTTTTTCTTTGATTAATCTTGACTTTTAATATTGGTAGTTCAACAGCAGCAGGATAATCCCTGCCTTAAGCATGGTATTAGGTTTTAAAGGATTATTTGTTTTATCTAAGCTTAGAAGTCTCTCCGTGTACCTTCATGGTAATAAGTAAGCTGTACTTGCTTGATCACAGAGTTTTAAGCAAAAGTATCCTCTAGCCTGAAGTGCAGTGGGATTTCAGTCTTCATCTAATGCTTTATATATCTATATGATCACAACAGATTAACATTTTTAATTAAAATATAGTTAAAGTAATATGGTTAAAAAACAGCCTGACGATGAGCCCACTGTCAGCAGAGATAAATGGCAATGATTCTTTTTAAACAACTGCTTCTCCAAAGATTAAACTTAGTCCATACTGTTCAAAACTGGCTAAAACAGTAGCTCTTGTCATTGTTGACCTCACATCACTGTCCAGGAATTAAATAGGCTTCACAACAAATGTGTGTTACCCCATATTCAGAACCTTGCCACTATTTATGCCTGTAACCTTCAGGCAGCGAAGACATTCTTTTTCCAATGCAAAGCATGGTTGTTGTGAGCGACATTTATTTTGGGACTTCAGTCTTCAGTCTATTTGGAATTACAAACTGGTTTTGATGACATATAAATAGTATTCAAGAAAGGAAATGTCAGAACATTCTGTTTGTTCACTTGGCCTTTCTGCAATTCTTCAAAGCTTTTCACAGGGTTGCTTTTCTAAAATGTATCCTAACATGGAAACGTTAGACAAATAAAGCTTTCATAACTGTCAACATCTGAGTTTGTTTTCCAGGAGGAATATTTCCAATAAATTTTCACACTGAGGAAAAACAGAGTAGTATCCTCTCTTCTGAGGGTTTTATCTGAAATGTAGCTCTCATCTCACATATTCATGCTTGCCTGATTTAAACAACAAAACAATTTTTACTGAAAATGGAAAATCCTGCAGGTGAAAATCCCTGGCCTGATTCTTCCCTGATGGTAACTAGACTGGCCTCCTGCAAGTCTAGGACATATATATTTGCTTCATAAGGTTGGATGTATCAAGCCACTTTGGTATACACAGACGGTAAGAGACGGTGTTTTGCATAATTTTTCTTTTTCTCGTTACTTGCTACCTTTGCTACTTCTAAGGAGGGTAGGATCATGAAATCCTGTCTTCCAGCTTCCCTTCAGAGTTTTGCATCACACATGCTCACTTCCATCTACCTCTTGTATAGATGAATGGAATTAGCACCCCGTGCTGAATCCCTTCTTCTCTTTTTCCATTGCAAGCTCTGGCAAGCTGTTGGAGCATAAGAGGTGTGATAACGACTGCCTGTCATTTCTGTGTCTGTCCACCTGGTTCCACTGTGCAGGCAGCACCTTTAGCAACCAAAGTATGTCTCTAGAGAATTTTCTGCACAGCTGAAGAGAAGAAAAGCACTGGAGATGTTTATGAAGGCTGCATACTTGCACAATGTCATAAAAAGCCAGTAGAACGTGCGGGTCCAGAAGGCAATTTGGGGACAAATTTTATAAAATAGGTGTTCTGATGGGATTCTGGTAGGTGCTAATGCATTTTGCACTAATTTATGTCCAAAATTTGTGGAAAAGGATTTCGGGAGTTTCAGTGACAAAGTACCTGTTATTGTAGAGCTCCTTACAATAGTAAAGAACCGTATCTAAGGGTTTGTTCCTTTAAATAAATTACATAAAAGAAAATGAATTAAAAATTACTTCAATATGTACAAGAAGTTATAGCATAATTTCTGTTTTATAGGTGTAGAGGATGTCAGTAAATGCTAATATGTCTCAAATGTCCACATGAACTTTTGGATTTTGCCCAATTGCGGCTATACCCAGTTTTACAAATGCTTTTTACTTGAACTGTACCACGTGAACATATGTGGTCTGTTTTAAATTGTGCATAGAATAGATATTTTGTGCTCCTTCTAAAAAATTATATGGACAACATAAAAAATTATCTCTTATGCAGAAAAAAATATTTTGTTCTGGGCAACCCAATACGTAATTCTTGTCAACATTCAGTATCAGTAAAAGGTCTGTTAAAAAAAGAACTAAAACTGAAGTGCTGGAGCCAATTTATTCATTAATGACTTTCTCTGTTCTTAAGTGAGGAAAATTGTTATTTCATTACTATTAATTCAGTCAAGTATAAATAAAAATGAAGGGATATGGTGATTACTCAGGACGAAGGTATATATGGCCATGAAATGCATTTTATTTTACATTCTAGAAAACATTAACTGTCAAAAATAAGCTGTTTTAATAGATAATTTGTTTTATAAACTGTCAGAAGGAAAATCTATGCATTAAGGGTCCAATTTGAATCTTGCTGAAGTCAGTAGAAATCCTTCAGTTGTCTTACAGGGAGTTGGGTTTAAAGCCTCCATGCAGTAAAACAGCCACCAAGGGAGTAGCTGGCCAAGTTCCGATAATCTGTGTTCAGAGCATGCACATTAAAATAACCCAAAGCATTTTTCCAGCAGGTGGCACATGAGATCTCATAGCCTAAACGTAAATACAGCAATGGCATGTCACCACCAGCCCAGGAAACTGGTATTTAACCAGTTTGGTCTAAAAGGCCAATAGGAACTTTAACTGTCTATAGGCAGCAACCAGTGTGGTTTTTTACTAGCTTTTTTTTTAATTAACATTATTAAATTCATATTTCCATGTTAAAAAGAAACATCATATTTATGCATAGGATGGTTGTAAAATTCTTGATTTATCCAGCTTGTTAAAATAACTTACATTTTTTCAGTGTTTCCATTACTTAATGTTTATTACTAATGTCAGCACACTTGTTCTAATTATGTGATGGCAGTCCTTCCCAAATACTCATTCCAAACATCTGGGGGAGGACTTTGTCTCATTCTTCCTGACAGAAGTCTAGTGTGCTTTGAGGTCATTAGTGAATGCATCATACCCCAGAAGCCCCTTCCTCCCTGATATGCATTGCTTCCTATGGATTTTCAGCACTGAGACTCCAATTTCAACCTTATGCCACATGCAGTAATGCCACTATAAGAAATCTGGGATTAAGAATCTTTCCATTTCCTTTCGAGCCCTTTTTGTGTCACTGTTCTTTGTTTTGATGCAATATATAATGTAGCAGTGACTTAATACCATATCACCACATAAGACTTAACACCAGTTTGTGAAACTACAATACCTTAAAAAAATGCAAATTATCTTAATTATCCTCCACAAAAAGATTAAAGGAAGGAAGACAGTCCCAAGAATGTAGGCTCTGCTTAATGTAATCTTACTTCAGGATTACTCTTGTCTGTTAAGGTCCTTTTTGGCTAGGGATGTTGCAGAGGATTGAAGTTGCTCATTGTTTGCCTATTACCTTCAGCAAAATATCTGAGGAGCAAGAACACTGAGTTTGCTCTCCAAATCTAGCCTTCAACTTTGTGGCACACATAATCTTTGCATGGTAAAAGTTCAGGCTCTATCCTGAATCTTAATTGGTTTGGGCTCCAGCATCAAAAGTTGATGGTGTACTTGAAAATATCTCGTTAATCTAATCTCATGATTTTGGGGCCATTACAATGCTTTTATGTCTAGGATTTGCATGTCTACTGTCATGTGGGGATCTCAGAATATTCTCAAGACCTAACTCTCCCGTAATTCACACCACAAAGCCTTAAACTAATACCAAGGCGTCATTTTAGCATGAGTGCCAGGAGGTGGAAACACTCTCGCTACACTCAGAAGCACTGATTATACTCAGTGGCTTTGTGTGGGCCAAGCTTTTGTTCAGGCAGCCTGCCTGGCCTGCACCCAGCCAATATCAATCATAGTAATGGCTCATCAGCTAGTACTGGGAGGTTGGTTTTCTTTATAACAGTGTAAATTATTTCAAGTCAAGCTGTGAGTGGGCTATGGACAAAAGTAGAGATGGAAAATTTGCGGGACATGTGGCTTAGGGTGAGCATGTGTGCAGTCAAACCCACTTTTCAGTTTGTAGTCTAGACATGGCCTTATGGCTTGGATTTGGAAATACTGAACCTCACGGAGATGAAAGTAGGATTTAAATACCCTAAGGCAGATAGGTTGGAATGTGGAGAAAACCTAATAATGCAGGTTACTTTAATGTCTGCAGTATGACTGTGGCCAATCCCACTCTTTTAAATGGGGAGGGGAGAATTTCATGTCATCAAAATCTGGCAGGTACTATTCAAGATAAATAGCTTGAATCTCTAGTGACTGTGGTTTGGAAAAAAAATTAAAGTTTCTGATAAATTTCTGTACATTTTCTTTCTGAATGTTCAGCTAAACACAGCTCCTCCCTTGAAGGCAGCTGTAATAATAAAATGTTTTACATTTATAAAGTGCTTTTCATCCTGAAAAGTCCCAACAGACTTTGCAAACTGCATTCAATCAAAATCACCTAAATGTGACTAAACTGCATAGGGAGCAACAACCAGACATGAAGGCACAACACATACCTTGGGCCACAGAAGCTTTGGCCAAGAACATTAAATTAAAATTCTACCACTACTGAAAGAATAATACTTTTTTTTTCTATTTACATAAAATGTCCAGGATCCTGGACTTTTCAAAATACTCAGTTAATTGTAAACTTTACCACTCCAGTAAGTCCTGGGGAAGGTAGAAGCAGTGAAATTATTTGGTTGGGACAGGAACAGTAGCAGTCTGTGTGTTTTGAAGCTCATGCTTAGAGTGTTAGGCTTTCCTTGACAGACAAATGCGGATATTAACTCCTATGTATTGCATGCAGAAGATTCAGTTGCCTGGTACAAAGCCCTAATGAGGCTGCAGACAAGCAAAAGAACTTTCCTACAGGAGAGTGATGAACTGCATGTTACTACCGATCATTTCCCAGATTGGTATGCTCTACTAAAAAGAAAATATTAAACATAGAAGTGATTTAGAAAGAAAAACAGAACTGCGTGCAAGCAGCTAATACAAGTAATAGTATCAGGTGAATGTTACAATCATGAGCTTTTTTGTTACAGTGGAAATAAAATGGAGGGTATAGTGAGTGCTCTTTTTGTTAGCTTACAGAACTGTCCAATAGGATTGTATTTTAGCCCAAGAATGCTTGATACAAGTTAGGACTGAAGTGTGCACTTCTTTAGAAGAAGGAACTCTCGTGCAGTTCAACTGCAACTGTGCATAAGTGAGGCAGGATCGAGCTTGCTGAAGAGTAGCTGCACCATTCACTGAAATACTGTTAGTTAAGACTGGAAAAGTAAAAGACTTAGTACATGGCATTAGAAATACCAAATCAAACTGAGACTGTACTTTTGTATATTGAGTCAAAATTCTCAACAAAATAAAAATTTATTTCACCAGAAGAAAGAGATTACACTTATTCTTGGTTTGGGTACTCCATGCTACCTCAATCCTGCCAAAGGACCAGTTCTTATCCAAGCATTTTATGTAAATTATCAATAGAATGCTTATGGACAAACACAACTCATATGGTACAGATAATAAACATGTATATAAAACATTTTAAAATGTATATTTGCTTCTTCCCTTTCAAACTGTAAACCAAAATCTACATACCTTTTTTTTTTTTTTCTTTTTTTTTTTAAAGTGAGTTTTTGGAAGAAGTCTCTTAAAATTGGACCAATTTCATTTTAAAAGAAAGTAATGATAGCAATTGATGTTGCTTCTTGGGACCTATTATTCATTAAAATTGTTTTCTAGTTTTCCACACATGGTCTACTGGCCAAGTTGTGTGTGTTGTTCTGTGCCACAAACTATAAAGTCTTTATACAGTAATTCTTTGTTTCAAGGATAACTCTTTGGAAAAACAGGAGAAAAATACTCTCTTTTTAAGTATATGGAATGAAAATTTTTCTTGTTTCTGAGTTTGTAGGGGAAATATAAAACAAGGAAAACTGATTTTGGATGAAGAGCCAGGGAAAACCAGCTGTCCACTTTAGTTGGTTCACAAGGATATGTTTTTTTTCTATCAGCTGGACATTTATATGAAAAAGATAGTCATTAAAGCAAGGCACTATTTTTCCTAGAGCCCAGGAATCTGAGACTATGAAAGCCACAAAAATTGATGCAAATTATTAATTCTAAAGACTACAGATATGGCAAAATTCTTGACATACACAAGAAAAGTATTCAAATGTTATTTGTTCCTCTTTTTTAATTGGAAGACCAAGCGGAGCATGGCTGCAATTTTGCTTCATTTCCCAAAGTTTTTTTTTGAGACTGGAAGGCAAGGGGAGATTGCTAGGTGATTTTATACAATACATCCAGGTTCTTTTGTACTGAACTCCATTACCTGTATTTGACTAAAGAATGTGTTTCAGAAAGACACTGAAATGTGAAGGAAGACTTCAGCAGATGCCAAATCCATCTCTTCTGCTAATTTGGACATTCACCCTTGCAATTAAGAATATATATCTTATCTGTAGCCTGATGGTTTGGACTTTCATTTTCTGGCCACAGAAAGACTTCTCAGCTATTATGCTACCCAGCACTTTCCCATGTAAAGGTACAGGCCCACTAGGTTTCAGCAGTCTCTTAAGTATTCTTTTATTTCTCTCTCACTGATCACTGTTCAGTCTCTCAGACAGTACCAAGCTACTCAGATGAACACAAAGGAGTTATTTTTGTCTCTAAGAATACGGCATGAGGCCTGCTGTACACAGACTACAAAACATCAAGGCATTCATGACAAAAATCTAACATAAGAACAGTGCTGCCAAATTCTCAGCAGTGTCAGAGTGAAGAACACCTTGATAAAAACAGTTATATCTGTGCCTACCTTTTAAAAGCTTTGCTTCGCCTTGCAAATAGATACCTCTATAAAATTAATTAGTTAGGTGGACTCCCCTTGCCTCTTATAACAAGAAGTAGGTCTATTTCAGATTGATTGCTAATTTTTCACTGAATAGTGGTAATTTGTACCTCTGCACAGTCCATTTAGCATTCTCTCTAAAAACACCTCAGAGTAGAAATTCCAGATGCATTAGACTGATCTCATTGAAACAAAATGGTTTATGAATAGAAACACTGTCTTTGGTTCTAAAGCTGTACACAAATGGGAAGTTGGTGCTTTCAAAGGCATGAAACAAATATGTTCCTAGAACTTGTGGGATGAAAGTTGGTGCCATTTGATGAGCTGGGAGCAAGGTTATGTCTTCAGGAGAGTCCTGTCATTTCACACCAGAATTTCCATCCCCTAGATGTCTGTTTCTTTTGTATTTTATCAGGGCAAACTCATGAATCTGCAGAAAGCCTTAGAAATTATACTGATGTCCCACATAGCAGCAGAGTGCTATGGTCCAGGTGCATACCAAGGCATAAAGGCAGTGAATACAGACATTTTAAACTGCTGAAAGGTACATATAGTTGCTCCTCAAGTTTGGTAAGTGCTGTAGAAATCACTGAGAAGTAAAACACCCCAAACTTTTACTAATAAACAATGATTAAAAAATTTAAAGATTAGAAAATAATCAGAAAATCGGAGATGGAATACAGGGACTAAAAAGATGGAGCATAGTATTAAATAAGGTGCTAAATATCTTTATATCATCATTAATCACTTTTATATTAGATTATGAGTTCTACCTCAGCCATTTCATAAAAATCTATGACTTAAAGGCAAAAGAAGCCCGAGTTCTTGGGTTAATGATTTGGGTTTTTTCTCTTTATGTAACTGTTAATTATTTGTCATTCTAGGCCAGTTCTCTACATAGGAGATCACTCATCACAAATCACACTGTGTCAGAAGAGGCTAAAAGATGGATGAGGCCAAGACAGAGAGCTGTGCTAAGGAAATGTCTGATGGGAAAAGGGCTAATATGCACAGGGCAGGAGCAGAGGGAGCCATGGAACCATGAAACTCTAGCTCCAGAACCTACCTCTTTATCCAAAACAGATGGAAAGGCACACCAGAAAAAGAAACATTGACGCTCTTCAAAGTTAATGAAGTCAACCACAAATTGAGTGTGAGATCTACATGGTACTAAAGATCTACATCTTTACTTGTGACAATGTATCTTCTTGTCCAACAGAGAAATTGCCCTTTAGTAGCCATTCTCATTCTGCAAAGAGGAAACAGCAAAGGAGAATACCTTGGTGAGAGCAGTAGCAAAGGTGAGGGGAAAAGTTTGAAAACCTGTGTAAGTTATGTTACAATGCTAATCATTGTCGTTCTTGCTGACTCAGCAGATATGGTTAGACACGTGGTACAACTGAGAATCGGACCACTGATTTAAGACTCAGCTTTAGACTCCTCATTTTGAAAAAGTATTGGAAGTGTTGGCTTAAATATCAAGAATTTATGAAGCAGTTTGTACGGCCTATTGCAATGAGCTCCTTCAGTTTAGTTGACACATACGTTATGAACAACACACTAGAGCAACCATAGATTCTACTTTTAATTCTATTTGTTTTTTCCTCTCTTACTATTTTGCTAGTAGAGAATTTAAAGCGATCATGTATTCTTGCATAAAGAGAGAACCAGATTGCACTCAAATACACACCTATAGCCACATTCAGTACAAAAGCTTAAATTCTCATCTTCTGGATTTCTGTGAGATTTTTTTTAGTCTGTCACATTTCCATTTCCTATTGTTACTACAGCCTCCATGGGGTACCATAAGTGAAGATTCACCAGAATGCTCCATTGTAAGATCTTCCTTTTGTTCTGGCTTTTGTCCTGGCAGGAGATAAACCATCTCCTTCACTCTGTCTGGGACACAGATGGGTATGGGCAACATTCTTCCACTATTGAGTCATTAATCAAAAGGATCTATTTTTCCACTTTTTAGTGGCCTCTCTTTTTCAAAATTTTGTCATTGAGTAGACTGTTGAACATTTTCTATTTATATAAGGCTGATCTTTTCCTAAACCAGATTGAATTAATTAATTTAGTGTCAATATTCTCTAAACCACGCAGATTTTCTAAAGTTCCAATAAAACATGGACACTTGAGAGTTTCCTGCCTCCATTGCTCATTGAAAGATAAAAATGGGCAAAATGTAATTTAGCAATAAAGAGCATTGTTTACCACTTTTTTTCCAGACATGGCAGTTCGATAAAATGCAATTTTTTTCCTTGAGCATTCAAGTATCAAAAAATATTTGTGAGTTTCAAAACTCTGGTATCAGCATCTGTGAAATAGACGTACAGCCCTTCCTCATTCATTCAGATGGGTCCAAAGGGCTATGCTGTGGACCACCACATGGTGGATAAATGTAGTGAAAGCGTATATTTATATTTGCAAACAAGTTCTTCTTTTTTTCTTTTTTCTATAAAATTCGTTTTTGCCTAGATACTTCACAGTTTCCCTAAGCTTATCCATTCTCATGGAAATAAAGGAAAGTTAGAAGTACTATTCTAACCAAAATCCTTCACAAGCATAGCCTCCAAGTAACCTGGACCATCAAAGACCTCTGCATAAAATACTGCAATGTAACTAATTTTGAGTGTTGTTGATACCCATGACAACATTTAACTAGAAGATATGCTCCAAAAGGACACCTTATGTTCTACACCCATAGGACCAGGCTAGAAACACCCTCCTGAAATGTGGATGCTAAGTTCTCAGGACTAACCTTTTCATGGCACAAATCCTTTTCCATTAGCCTGAACTACTTGCTAATGTAGACATCATTCATGTGACTCATCTGAACCTTCTTACAGAGCAGAGACTACTTTGATGGGCTTTGCAAATCTGACTGGAAATTTCAGTCCATCCAGCAAAGTGAACTACAAAATGCAAACAAAACTGGGTTAGGCTCCTCTATGCTTGAGGATTTGTTGCATGTACCTCAGATATGCAATGTAGTAGCTAAGTAAAAAGCCCTGGATCAAAACTTTTCTCCTTAGTCAAAAGAGTCCAGAACAATTAACTTCCAGAATATGCTTTTTTTTAACCCTTGGTGTGATAGGATGAATGTTTTGAGAGATTTCCCTAGAAGCAGGATATTCTACTGAATTTTCTAGCAGCCCCAAAAGAATTTTGAAGAAGAATTTTGAAGATAGCATTATCAATAATGTATGTTATACATTTGCCTGAAAAATGTATTTTTGTCTGCTATATTTATATTTCTCATTAAGTATACAAATAGAGAGATAAGGCGCCTTTTTTTAAATTAAAAAAATGGACACAGAATCGCATCTGTGTATAATTACAGCTCAAAATTTGATCTACTGTGAGCTCATCCTCAGCAAAACCTTACACAATCACCCCCTTTCTATGGTTTAATAGCCCAGATTTTTCCACATCATATATGTAAAATAAAGTGGCGTGTTGGGAAATATTATCAGTGCCACTGTGTTTCTAATGAGCTATAATACATTTCTGTATGCTGGTTTCTAGGTTAAGCTTGGCTGTAAATTCATAAGCACATGCAACCATGTAGTATTTTCCCTTTATATGATACAATAAAGAATCTTAAAATACACAAGCTGTATATTTAAAACAAAGTAACCACAAATTCTTACAATACAGAAAGCAACAGTACTCCTGTAAAGAGAGGACATCATTTACAGAAATTGCTTTTACTAGGCACACCCAATTTTGACTTTTATGAGGCCCAGATAAGTAACATGGATTTCTTAAGTTGAACAACAAATTGAATTATTCAAGCTTTACATTCACTTTTAGTATTAATAATGCCTATCAGATTGATGCTTTCATTTTCATAAAGCTCTTAATTTGATTTTAAGAATATAAGACAAGTTTTACTGGGTCAGACCAGTCGCCTACCCAGGCAAGTTTTCTGCCTCCAGCAGCAGCAATAGGAGAAGCTATTCAGAGACTAACAAACCCAGCTGTTCTCAGAGGTCCGTTCCTCTTTCTCTTCCTGCAATACACCACTGTTGTGTCAGGGTGGCAAGAGGTACATCCTCACCCTATCATGACATTGTCCATCTATTTGTCTAATCCCTTTTGGAACCTCCTGACACAGTTTGGCCCTGAAATTCCATGTGGTAGCAAGTGCCAGAAATCCACTACTTTGTGTTTAAATAAATGCTTTCTAGATTTGTTTTAAGCTGTTATTCTATTATTTTCCAGTTCTCATATTAAAGGATAGAGTGAACAGAAGTTTGCCTCTACCTCATCCATGATTTTCATGACTTCATAACCCTTCATCACTTTTCTTCCCAGTCTTCTCCTTTCATTGTTGAAGACTCACAAACTTTTTTATCTGTCCACATAAGGTAGCTGCTCATTGCATAATCATTTAAGTTCCCCTTAGAGCTACATGTTTTTACCCAGAATGCCAAGGCATTTTTAAGTGTTCTTGAGAGCTTCTCAGCAACTTTGGGACTCAACTGCCATACTGCTGAAAAGAAAACTGAAGCTTTGCATATTATTGATACAATAATATACTTTCCTAGTATGACAGGTAAATTCCCTATCGTTTATTCCTAGAGGTTCAAAAAAATTACTTCTGGAGAATACAGTTTGATTTTCTTTCTTATTCAATTCAACCTACTATTTTATATATAAATATTCATTAACTTAAAATGTAATATTTTGAAGAGTACCTCATTTTTGCCATAGCAGGATAATGTATTTAGCTGTGCTTCAGTAATACGTACACTTTCCTCCAATATTTGCTTATTCCTTTAATGCATTTATCTATATCTACAGCTCTTTTAATTATGTTAGGCTCTCCTGGAATGTCTTTAAACTGTTGCTCAGAGACTCTGAATCATGTATATTTGTTGCCTTCTCTGACACTCAGTAAGCAACTGCTCTAGCAACTTAGGCTGAACACAGGTGTTGAAAAATTTCCTTTTTGCTTTCATTTGAGCAGTGACTTTTTTCCACCTTGTCTGTTAGAGATTTAATTTTGCATTAGCAACAGGTATTCTGTACAAGCAAAGAAGCCTATGGCCACAGGTAGCTATCTTTTTTTTCTCCCAGGAGAAAAATACAAGCATTGTGCTGACTGTTGGTGATTTATAGAACACAAAGGCCTCATTCATTCTCATTTTAAGGTCATCGCTATGTGATCTTCTTTGAACAACTTGCAGATAAACATCAAGAAGGCCTCATGAATAACAATGACTAAAACTGTCAAGGCAGCAATAGTATGATTGAAGAGAGCATCCTCTAAATGCAACGTAGACTGAGGAATGTGGAGAAAACTTCCATGTCTTACAGCTGTGATAAAATGGGCAGTGCATTTTTAATATAAAGGTGAAGTGGAATACTGATTGGAATCAAGTCTTAAACAAATGGCTTATTTAGCCAAGAAAAGATGAGGGGTTGCATTTTGAATAAAGCAGAGTGATGTGCAGGAAGCTCAGAGAATATATAGTATCATTCTCTGGCTCCTTTGTTTCTCTGTGGGAGGGAACTTTACAGTACTCAAGAAAATTCCTTGATGGTGCTGCTATTTCATATGAGTGCATTGACAGGATGCACAGTTTGGCACAATTGTCTATTTCTGATCTGAATTACAAATACTACTGATGGCAAAGATCCAAACTGACCTATACTGGTGGAATAATTCAAGTAATTAGTCAGGGAATTGTAGTGCAAACACATTTAGTTCTTTAGGTCTGGAGTTCAAAATGCTGCAAAAATCTCATGGTACACTGCACAATCATGAGTTCCATGCTGCACACGTAGATTAATGATATGGTGAGGTATCTCATGAGACCGAGACAAGAGACATACAACAAGGTTCTAAGGAGTGATAAACTCTGTTTATTTAATTCCTAAATAAATTTCATAGATGTGGGACACGTGAAAATTGGATGGTAAAGATTCCCATGCCCAGATCAACCAGGAATGTCATGTATACTAATTAAGCAAACAGAAACAAGAAAATAGTTTGTATGTATTTTTGAGGTGCATACAATTCACAATAAAACAGGTTTCCAGTCTCAGTGCCAAATAAGCCTAGTCAAAAAGGATAATTGATTGGTTTTATGCACCATTGCACAGTGTCTAAAGGCATTCATAATCTATGGTTGATTGCATTTTAAATATTGCCAAAATGAATACAATCCCCTCACTGTTGAACAAGATCATAATATTTATACTGACAATTGAGAACCTTGAATAATACATAGTCCCATCACGTCTTTTCTATAAAATTAGGACTCTTTTATGTCTGAAATCAAAACCAGTCCAAACAGCTAGGATTTTGACAGCATTTTTCAATTAAAATTGTTTATTTGTATAAGTTGTGTCTTTGTCATATAAAGATGAAAATACATTCTCATTCTCAGAATGGGCTTGGATCCAATTCAACCTCCAGGTTTTTTTATATGTTCTTATAGTAAGCTATCTGGTCTCACAAAATGAGATAAGGAAGTTCTTATTTTGGGAGGCTGAAAGAACAAAACAATGTTTCCATTTAAAAATTCTTTCAAAAGTTTGTATTAAATATGAAGACATCTTTCAAGAAGAGTGGTGACCACATTCATTTTGACAAAGCACAGGCTAGGGGAAGAGTATGTTCCCCTTCGAAAAATGTCCTGCTTTTTAGACATGATTTGGAATAATAAGTTCTTTAAATATTTCTGATGGAACATGGAAACAATCACTATATCCTGTGAGTGTCCCAGTCAAGCAAGAACGCAGGAGCACTTTTAACGTACCAATTTTCAGGCACTTAAAAATATTATTCTCAGGCTTAAACTTAACTGCATTTTAGTATTTTAAAAGTTTTAAAAACTATTTTTTAAAAGTATCTTTCAATCCACTTTCTTTTCCCCCCCTTCCAATTGCAGAGAGCCCTGATATTTGGGCTTCAAGATGAGAGTCGGTAGATCTCAATTTTATTTCCATTACTGCTGTTCTGTGTTTTTAGAATTCTGTGCTTTGAATTCTGCATTGATAAAAATAACTTCTTTAGTGTAAAGCTTCAGGATTTATTGATTAAAGTATCTATTCACACAAACCAATGAGAACAATTTTGGTTGCTGGGATCACAAAAAAAGCTCTAAGGTATCTAGACATCCTAGAATAAATTTGACACCTAAAAACTCTAAGTGGAATAGGTTCACCATTGCAGTATATCCAGTGAACAAGCGGTTACATTTTGCTCATGGAAGCCTTGGACAGAAATTCCTGATGCAAATCTGACAGAGAAGCAATTTGGGGTCCTCTGTACTCACTGGATTTAGGGTGTAGGAGATTTTCTCAGAAGAAAATACACACAGAAAGACTGATGTAACTGGCATGTGGTGCTGATGCTGGACAGTCTTTGTGACAGGGGGAGTCACTTTGAGTACTGTGCCCCTGCCCAAAAGTTACCTGTGGATGTTCTCTTCATTCTTTACAGGCAGAGGAAAAGAGCACTGGGCTGCTTTGGTCACCTAACAGATGTCACAGCTGCAAATTGCATTTTCTGTTGGCTAGCTCAGTTAACAATCTGCCCTGAAAACTGATTTCAATTAATTCCCTTCTAGACAGCTAATTTTTCCAGCATGGCAAGTTCAACTATGAATTTCTGTAAGTGAGAGGGTTTCCAGGAGTCAGGCACAGCAATAATAAGTTTTATAACTCAGTGTCCCTTTTGAATGCAGATAAAAGTCTTCTGCTTTTGAGTGTTAGATAAAAGGAAGATAATCTTCCCTCTGAGAAGAATGCCATTGAAGCGAGGCAATTTTCACACAATTACATTTCATAATGGGATTGTTAAGACGGGTGCTTATTTCTGGTGGGTTCGATCTTATCCTTAAGTCTCTATTACTTAATTTTTTCTTCCTTCTTGTCTACTCTTCCTCACTATCCTTGTGATACAAAATGATGTGGGCTATACAGCATAAGTGATAATGTATCACTGATGTAGATGAGTCTGCTGAGAGTCAGGGTCTAACGAGAAGCTGCCTGATTAAGAGCTTTAAAGCTCAACAGTGAAGTCCTGAAGGCCATCAGAGCATTGAGGATAGAGGTGTCACACCATGATGTTGTCAGAAGGCTGCAAAGGCACTTATTCATGCTGACTGTTCTGCAAGGGCCATGAGGTCTGCCAGCCTTGCTGAGGTGGATGAGGATGCTTTGAGGTTATGGAACACCATTTTGGAATTTTACTGTGGGATGTCTCAGGTGCCAGTTCCAAATACTATTTGTATCACTTTTGAAGTTCTGTGAGAATTCTGCCGAACTGCTTTCTACCTTTGTTGAAGCTATTTCCAAAACATTAACTGGGACTCCTTTGGTTCTTTTAGGCAGTATGGGAGAAGATCAGAGAAAATTATTCAGGATGCACTGTTTAATTTTAGCTCACACATTGTATGCCAGTTGTTTATGTATGTGGTTAGCACAGCAACATAGGAGAGTGGGAGGAAAACCAACAAAAATCCCAAACCAGAAAGCCAGTTGCAATGAATGGCAGTTCAGCTTGTTCTTATTTGTGGTGGGGTTTTTGCTGGCAATTATTTTGGAAAAAAACCAGTATTTAACTACAATCCATCTACTCTGGAGTCAAATATTCAGCACTGCTTACTAGTGACCTAGCACTAGCACTAAAAAGCGTAAGTTTTACTGGCAATTATTAATGCTCTAATATGTAGTTTAGCCTGTTCTGAGACTTAAGATGGTACTGTATAAAAAGCTTGCAGATACATATCCAACTCCAGCAAATTCCCAACAATGCACTGACAAACACAGGAAATCTTGTAGAAAACTATCCCAGTGTAGACTAGGCAATATTTTATTCCTGTCCTTGTTGAACAAAATATTTTAAACATGTGAAATGCTTTGTTTCAAAGTAGCATTTTTGAAATCCAAAAATTCAGCTGTTGCAATTCCTCTTTCCATTCTGAAATTACGTAAGTTTCCTGGATCTCTAGAACTTCTTAAAACTAACTTCTTAAAACTAACATCTTAAAAACTAACCAAATTTTCTGTTCCCTCAAGGCAAAGTCAGGTAGCTCTGACACCTGCAGCTACTGGAAACATTCATCTAAGAAGGAATCAAACTGGTGGAAGCCTGAGGAAACATAAATACAGTAAACAGATTAAAAATACTTCATCTGGTGCTTACAGACTGTGCAATCATGAAACATTTTTCTAATAATTGTGCTAGAACTCACTAAAAAGCTTACTGTGGGGTTGGAGCAATTATCAAATATTACAGGAGGAAGAAATAAGAGGAGAAAGCAGTATTATGGATTAAAGCTGAGTTTATACATCAAACTATACAAAGGTAGAACAGTACTCTAAGATGATAATTCCTTTTAATGTTTAGTGGTATACACATTTAGCACTTTTTTAAAAAAAATACAAGTTTTTCTGTAGAAGTGGAAATGGACTCTATCCATACGTGATTTTGTAACAGTGCATCTTTTTAAAAAGAAATTGCAAACTCATCCTGACAGACAAAAAGTCAGATTTTCATAGGACCAGTGTACTTAAAAGTCCAAGTAGTCTCTTTATAATCCATGTTGTTTGAACAATTCCTCTGCATTTGACAGTTTCAGAGAGTCCATATTGGATTCAAATTGTGCTCTGCTATAGTGACTGTTACTTGTTCAAGTTCTCCACCACTTTTACAAATATACTTTCAAGTATTTCCCTTTCCAGTACAGTTTTGTGACCTTGTACTCATCTCTTTTTTAGTCATTGGCCTAAATAATGCCAATCCATATCAGTACACATACCATACCTCTATATATCATTGCATGAAAACACTATGAAAAATGACAGCAGGGGCATAAGAAAACTTTAATCTAAATTTATTAAACTGTCAGTGAAATCATCATGCCTACCAGCTGTAGAAAAACCTCTGAAGTCAGTAACAACCAGTAGTTTGTGAGAATCTTGAAGTTCACGAAGCGGCTCTTCTGCTCTCCACCATTCAATGTTACCTGCTCCCCTCTTCTCCAACATGACAGCAAGAAGGCAGAAACAGAATCAGAAAGAGTTCTGAAACAGAACTACACTATTTTCATTCTGCTGCTAAATGTCAATAACAACTAATTTATGAATGTGATTGCATGAACATAAGAGAAAAACAGTGGACTTGATTCAGAAGGCCTGTTCAAAGCTTCGAGCCTATTTTCTGTGCAAGACAGTACAGGTGGTAATGGTGGCTTTTGTCATGTGCAAAAAGCAGCCACTGAGAATTAATCCATTAATTGCCTTTTATACACTGCTACAGTGTCCAGATGGCATTTGATCCTAGCTCTTTTACAAGCTTTAGCTACTTTTTAGCACCTTTAACTTAGGTACAGAACATAGGTCAGTAGACCTTTGACAGACCAAACAAAAGTTACATGATCTCAAAATATCGAACCAGTGAGGCAGATAAGTCAGGGTTTTTCCCAGGGCAGAAGGCATGAAGAAACAATTTCAGTGCCAGGTAGCCAATAAACATAATGTATCCCATTTTTAGATTAAGATGCATGATAAGTATTATACAAATAAAGACTTTTTATATAATTCAGATAATATTTTTAAGAGTTCTGGTATTGAGATTGCACTCCTTTTCCCTTGAATGAATGTACATGCAAGTTCTTACATGTACAAATTCAAACTCTTCTTCAGACTTCAGTTTTATTTTGTACTGCATAGTAGTTGCATCTATTTAATATTACAGTATGAATTCACTACAGGGTATGTACTTGCCATGTTATATCTTCACAGCATTAACTGACCAATTAAGTTGTTACACTTGCTGCTGTCCCTGGGAATGCCTATGCTCTCTGAACACATTCCCTGAACAATTCTGGTTCCACAGGGAGCATTCAGAGACCAGCAAAGAACACAGGTCCTCCAAAAAACCCCAAGGTAATTAATTCAGAGACGCTTTTGTGCATCTCCATGTGGCAGAGTCTTGCACCATATAAAGACAGCCCCACTGCCAATAGATTAAGAAGACAGAATAGCAGAAGTTTACATCTGAAAACTACTTTGGCAGCCATCGCTATTAAAAAATTAAGTGAAAATGAAAAGGGCTTTTTTCAATATCTGCAGATTATGAAAGCAGCCCTGTGACAAAGAATTCTCTGAATTAATAGGGACACTGCCATCAGTCATTGGTAAGAACAGTATTGACTTCTACTTGTAGAGAGCTCTGCAGACATTATTCTTCCAGAAAACAGTTATTACTTATAGGTTAAGGTAGTCAACTTTGTTAGGAAGCAGTATTAAAAGTTTTAAACATGTGCAATAAGTTTTTATGAAAAATACCAACAATGTTATTAATTTGATTTCAAGTATTGAATACTTGAAATAAATTGAAGATTTACTTATATGCCTAACAGTGATACTTCTACAGTAACTTCTCTATTAAAATATCTTCCCATGAAGCCTCAGGCATTCCAAGCTTTCACATTACAGTGAACCAAAAATTCCAGTTGTCATGTTCTGGATAGCATATGTGATCATACCAATGGAGACAATAATTTCTTTTCTGACTGATGATCAGACTTGGAAGTCAATCTGCAGGAACACTCCAGCAGGCAGAATGGCCAAAGTTAAGAGTTCGCTGTGTTGAAATGAAAGATATATCCAAATTGTGCTGATAAAACATAAGACAGTATTTATATATATCTTGAAACTCCTCTCCAGCAGGCCTGTCACATTTCTGGTGGTGGTAGTCTTTATTCTCCAGGACAGTATTCAGTTGTCAACTCAGAGTGAAGCTGGATTAGAACAAGGTAGTTCATCCATATGATGCAGTCTACTGGGAGAATTTTGCCATAGGTTACATCGGGACTATTTTATCTTCTCTCTTTACACTTACCATTGTGTATAATATATTAATTTATGTTACACATAATACCAGAAGAACTAAATAAAGTTTCCTAGGCAGGAGCCTAACCATTCCAGTTAATCACTACCTTCAAACTGAAAATAGTCTGTACTGTTTAGATAGATATAGGATCAAGTTTGTATTATTTATTGGAAAAGAAGCAGTCTCCCAAAAGTCTGCTCCTGGACCTGTTACAGGGTCACTGGGATGTCGTCAGTGCCGTCCACAAGATTAATAGCATGAGCGAGAGAAGTGATTCAAATTCCTGAATGGTTCAGACAGTGTGGAGTATTTGAAACATCTGCACAGGGCTTGCAGCTACTGGACCTACAGGAGAACTCCACTCCTCTGGAGGAATAGCTGGAATGCAGGTGGGATATCCTACTCATCTTTCCTCAGGCTTCTGCATTTCACCTGATAAACACTGATAACATATTTCCGGTTACAAGAAGAAAAAAGGAAATATGCATTTATCTACAATATTTTTCATTTCACTTTCCCAGTGAAATTTATTTAACAACCTCAAAAGCAAGTTAATTTTACTAATTTCTATGTATCATTAGTATAACATGGGCAATTTTAAATTTGTCCTAGATCATTCAGTTTTTTTGATGGATGTTCTGTAAGTACGCAGAACTGCATAAACATGTGAGAAGGAAAATAATTCTGTAGCAGGATCTATTTTCTTTGGGGAGCTGGACTAGATGACCTCCAGAAATCCCTTCCAACACAAATTAGTTGTATTATAAAATAAAGATGAAGTTTTTAAAAACACCTTCTGTGAAAAAGCCATACAGCACAGTACCTTTGATGAGAATTATTTAATCACAGGAGATAATAAACAACTGTGCAATCACCCTACTGTAATGTTGCATATTGTATCCATTTCTAAAAACAAAAAACCGGGGGGGGGGGTGTGAGTGCAATCTTACTACTTTATTTTTCTCTGTTAAATATTTTTCTTTTTACAATAAATAAATGTGCTCTAAAAATGTAGGTCTTGTCAGGGAGATGCACTGAAACTCACTGAACATTAAATTGAGGTCAATAAGACTACAAAGATGAGATTAATATGCAAGTAGTTTAAATTTTCTGTATGAAAATGAAAATAGATCTTAAAATATTTGGGACACTGCATGAAACAAAAATCTCTACTTGTCTAATATACTGAGAAATGGAGACCTTCAAAAAGGTAATTTTTAGAAATTATACAGGTCTTGAAAAACAGAAATTGAATATAAACCCTGAAAAATACAGAGCAGTTCTAATATCATAGCCAAAAAACCCCAGAATTCTGAAGATAATAAACTTTGGTATTTAAAAATATCATGTTAGACATGGGGTTTAGTATATTCCATCTTTCAAAGCCACTGAACAACAGGTTAAGCTACAGAGAGCTATTGTGCTATCAGTTTTTCAGTAAAGCCCAGTCCAAATGATTGGAAAGTAAAAAAGTGGTAGAATGATTTAGCGCATCACCTCATTATTGTCCAAGTTTCACTTGTGAAACTGTGATAAACCTCTTACGTATTTTCCCCAGAGAGGATGGAGAATGTGGGTGACTGAACTAGAGAGCATCCAGTGAGACAGGTTATGTTTTAAACCAGGTATAATCTGAATTTTACTATCCAAAGCAAATCCATCTTTCTGTAATGGGTCTCTAAAGGGATACAATGACCATCTCCTGTACCCTTGGTGTGTGGCTGAAGCATGGACATAGCAGGAGGCCTCCAAAGAAAAGCTATCACTCTGTGAGCCAGATGAACACCCCAAGGCACCTGTAACCTGATGGTTTACAAAAGTAATAATCTCCTGTTCTGCCCTATCCCCTTTGTCAGTAAAAACAGATGTATCTGTGCTTTGCCCTATTTTTATGTTCTGTTATCAAATACTATAAGGTCACATCTTATTGAAACTGTATCCTTGTATAAGCACATTAAGTATTTTTACTACATAATGAGAACTTTTCGGAAAAACATGTACAGCAAGTCAGTCATTATTCTGAGTAACCTGAAGGACATGTGATTATTTCACAGAATATTCTGAGTTGGAAGGGACCCACAAGGATCATCAAGTCCAACTCTTCTGTAAATGGCCCATACAAGTGTCAAACCCACAACCTTGGTGTTATTAGCACAACTGAGCTAATCTCATTTGATCATTTATGGACAGCAATCCAGGAATAGGACTGAATAGGTGACATATTATGTATTTTGGAAAAAACAAACAAACAAACAACACCAAGCTAGTGTAAAATATGGTGATAGTTCAGTCTGAACAAAAAAAATACTCATTTTCTGTTCAAGCTCCTTTAAACTTAGTGTGGATTTTAAGTATCAATTTGCAGATGCAGAAAGAAAAAGCTATTAAATTTAGTGAACTTTAAAGTCTCCATTTAGTCATCCAGACTAAGTCTGTAGCTACCAGTTAACAGAGATAAGCACCTCAAAACCACAAAACATATCTGAACAAACCTCAACCCTTGTATGTCCCACTGCTGTGACAAAATGCACAAAACACTTTCCAGAGGTTCCCTCCCTCTCTCTCTCCCCCTATATTTTATTACTGAATTTGCTTGTCCTATCATGTTAATTGGACTAGTTGATATGTCACTTTTATTATCAAAGTTTTCTTTAATAACCATCTTGTCTTTTGCAATTCTAAGATGGTAGATCTGTGTTGTTAATTGAAAACACTGAACTTGAATGTAGAATGAAAAAAAATATGTATCTCTGTACCGGTTTCTTCTTCTCCATTAATTTCCTCTTTTTATGATTTTAAATACCCTAGAGATATTTTTAGAAGCTAAAATAAGGTATTAAAGACATTTCTGTTTTCAGTTTTATCCCTTTATGATGTCTAGTCTTTCTTATTTGAGGTTTCTATTTGTTTAAAGCTACCTAGCTGAAATGGAAGCCACCCACATAATTTTTCCAAGAAAATTAGATATTTGCAATATAATACTTGTACTGTAGTTCCATTCCTTCATCATACATACTACATCTAGCTTCAGTGGTCTGAACAAGCAAAGGCATGCACATAATTAATTCCATGAGGGACAGCTTATTCATATATTTGCACACACAACTCTTGCTCTTTGTGTATCAGTTGCATATAATTTACAATGACTATTTCTGCTAACTTGAGTACTCTGTGTAAATTAAATTCTAAATAAAGCTCCAAGTTTTCAGACATATTTTTATTGTTGCTTGATCAAACATTTTCTATTGTCCTACATGCACATGAGTGCGTGCACACACACATACTGGAAATGGCTTTTTCTATTCTTCAGCTTGTGCTATGCACTAAAATGGTTATAAAAATAGCAACATGGCAACAGTTGCTTGCACATGTGGATGTCATAAACATTTTGTGTTCCTTTACAGCCAAATTCAATTCAAGGCGCTGTCGCAGCAGTGGGCCTGCTCCAGGAGCCAGCACGGGAGAGGGTCTCTCAGGCACCAAGGTGATTTGCAAGTTGCAAGGGAGTAACACATACGGTGTGGATTAGCTGTAAATTAAACACACAAGCGTTTTCTTTATAAGTGACATATATATAGAAGGAATTTCTTCACATAAAGGGTGATTAGACATTGGAATGGACTGCCAGCGAGGTGGTGGAGTCACCATCCCTGGAAGTGTTTAAGGAAAGACGAGACACTTTGTGCCATGGTCTAATTGACATGGTGGTGTTGGATCACAGGTTGGACTTGATCTCATAGGCCTTTTCCAACCTAACTGATTCTTTGATTCTGTGATTCTTGAGGCACGATGAGGGTCCTGTCCCCCCAAGCCCTGCCCCACCGTTGCCCACCGCGCGGCTCACACTCCTTCCCAACACATATACATAAATGCACACAGGATCTGTGTTTTAAAAAAAAACAAGCAACCATAGGAATGTTGTTTGGGGGAAAAAAAAAAAAAAAAAGGCACCTTTTTCAGGATTGTGAGTAAATATGACCCAAGGGGCTTCCCAGAGGTATCCCAGTTCCCCCAGCTGTCACCCCCCAGGGCCTCCCATCAGCCCACCCTGGCCACCTTCCCGAGCACCAGCTCCCTGCAGAGGTGCCCCTTGCTCACTGTGGAGCTCCTTCCCCCCAGCACAAGGCCCTGCCTCCATTAATGCCCAAGCTTGGGCTCCCATTTCAGTGTTACACCATTTCTACTGTGTCCAGCTCTGGGCCTCTCAATTCAGGAACAACGAGTGTGTCCAGGGAGAGGCAACAAAGCTGGTGAAAAGTCTGGAGCACGTCCCATGAGGAGCAGCTGAGGGAGTTGGGGTTGTTTGGCCTGGAGAAAAGGAGGCTCACGGGTGACCTCATCACTCTCTACAGCTACCCAAAAGGAGGGAGTAGCCAGGTGGGCCTCAGACTCTTCTCCCAGGCAAACAGCCACAGCACGAGAGGACAGTCTTCAGCTCCACCAAGGGAGGTTTACGTTGGACATTAGAAAGGATTTCTTCACAGAAAGGGTGATTAAACATTGGAATGGACTGCCCAGGGAGTTGATGAATCCACTGCCTCTGGAGATTTTTAGGGAAAGTCTGGATATGGCACTTAGTGCCAGAGTCTAATTGACATGGTGGTGTTTGGCCATAAGTTGGACTCAGTGATCTCAGAGGTCTTTTCCAACCAAACTGATTCTTTGATTCCGTGATTCCAGAGGTTCGATGATGTGTCCTGTCCCCCCCAGCCCTGCCCCACCCTCGCCCACCCCGCGCCTCGCGCTCCTTCCCCGCGGCCGCCCCGGACGGGGCTCTAAGATGGCGGCGGCTCCTGCCGCGGCTGCCGGGCAGGTGAGCGGGGCGGCCTCTCCCCTTCCCTTCCCTTCCCTTCCCTGCCCCCTCCCCGGCTGCGCCGCTCCCTCGCCTCCCGCCCGGAACGGCGGCCACCCCTGGTGCGGCCCCTCGCAGCCCGCCCAACCCGGGCGGTCCCCGGGCCTCGCCGTCCCGTTTTGCCGGCGGGGAGAAGCGGGGAGAGCTCGGCACCGCCACCGGACCCCCGAGACGAGGCGGGCTCGGTTCTCCCGCGGCGGCGGAAGGGGTTCAGCTCCCCTGACCGCCCAGGGCGGCAGCGGGCGCGGCTCCTCCGAGCGAGCCGGTCCGATCCTTCCCAGGCACCGCGGCACACCTGAGCTCTGCAGGGCCGCCGGGTGCTGTGGCGGAGAGCCGGGAATGATCGGAAAAGGGCTCTAGGGTGGGGAGAGGATGAGATCTCACGTAACGCAGTATGCAAAATACAAATTTTTGGGCACAGCCTTCTTGACATGTCGAACGCGGAACCCGGGATCTCTGCTCTCTGGAGTACCTGTGCTTTCCCCATTGGCACTCCACGCTCGCCACCGGTGTGTCCCTCTGTGCCGGCGGCAGGCATCAGCACGCTTGGGGTGTTGCTTTTCTTCAGAGAAAAGGCAGCTGCTTTGCTCCAGAGAACACTAGGTGTTCCCTAGGCAGATTTTGCCCGTGTAGACAGAAAACTACAGCCGTTTGCCCCAGGTTTTCCCCCTCCGTGACAGCTGCAGTCTGGGAGCCATACCGACTGCTGTTTAAATGGGCACTGTCCCACACCCGCTCTGTGGAACAAGTGCCCTGCGTGGAGTCCCGGGAGTGCCGGGCTATTCTGCTCAGAAAGTGCCACAGGTCTCCTTCGTTTGCAAGTTAATTTGTGTATATTCACTGTGCCCAGAACACACTGGAGTGGTTGTGCAGCCAGTACAGGCCACTCTTGACATGCCTGTTGGTGCTCCCAGAGCGTTTTGTATTTGTAAAGTTGTATCAGTTTTGTGGTTTAAACAATAGTGATCCTAATGATATTGGGCCTAATACCTTATGTAGAAAACCTATTTCTTCTGATACATATTTTACTTTTTATCAGCCACTAGTAACAGAGATGCATAATTCTTTTGCTAATGGGTTTCACTGGTGTTAAAAATTAAAACACGTCAGTATATACTCTGAAAATAAAAATTGTGTCTATGTTTTTCAACGTTTAATGTACAAGCAGTGTTCTGGATGCGTAATTTTAGAATGTCATGCATATAGTAAAGATGCATAGAATGAAGTTGCAGCTGCATTGCAAAGTAAACAGTTTCATGTTTATCACATGTATGGGTTTGGCTGACCTGAGTGAGAAGCCTGTCAACAGTCACCATACATTACTTTCTCACTTCACATCTAGCAACTATGATTCTCCACAGGAAAAGAAAATTAGCGTAAGTCTAGCGTAATTGTTGGGGTATTTTTATCAATTTAAAATAGAGACTGCCAATTTAATATCTTTATCTCTCTTAGACTATATTACAGTTTGCAAGGTGCTGTGATACATATATTCTTTTTTTGGTGTGCATGTTATTTTAAGCACTACATTTGCATATATTGTAATGAATGCATAAAGATGCAGTATGTTATACTGACAAATGTACTATATGCTGTTAGGCAATAGAAAACCAGCTGAAGATCTGTGGCTTTAAGAGCAAGGGGGATGTTATAGGATTGTACCTGGCTAGACAGTAAGTAAAATATGTTTCTCCTTTTGACTTTTACTAAAAGTAGAGCACACAGTAAATTGCAACCTTTCATAGTGCTTTCTGTATCAGATACTTTCTGAACATCATTTATATGTGACATACCAGTAAAACATATTTGTACTTAGTCCATACGTGTTGTGAATGAAGAAATGATGAAGGTACACTAACACACAGCAGAGCTGTGCTCACAGTGAAGCAGTTAACAGCCTCAGCTCTAGATACGCAATCCATCTCCAGCAACCCAGAGTTGCTCCAGCATCTGTGAGTTCACAGAGTTGTGAATGAACTTCTACCACAAGAGCAGAGGAATGAGGCTTGATGGGCTAATCTCTGCCTGCTCTAACTGGCTTGTAAGGCTGGGTGGAAGGACTATCAAGAAGGCAAATGTAAAAACACAGAACTTGCCCAGTCTAAAGACTGCCGAATTTCTGACCTCCCTGAAGAAATCTGTTATTGCAACAGCGAAACTCATTGGTAGCGCCTTTGAAATTACCTGAAATTAGCATCTCTACTGTGAAGAACTGAAGGGAGGGCAGGGCAACATGAAGTGAATACAAGCACAAGAATGCTTGTTTGGGGCAGGCAGTACTGATCACAGAGCTGATCTCCTCTTAGAGCTTTATGAAATAGCTGGAGATGTAGGGCAGATGAGGAGAAGAAGCTGTGCTGAGTGAAGGAAGGCAAAGCTTTCATGAACCTGTGGGTGATCTAGGTTGATAGAGCTGTATGTTGTAGTGTGAACATGCTGAGAAACTGCCATTGAGGGATAGATGCATGACAGGACATACTTCAAAGTTTTTTGGAAAGCGTGCTTTGAATTTCTGGCCAGGGCATAATTCCAGGTGTTGCATACTTGTTTGCAGCCTCCCGACTGCATCTATTGTTTGTACGGCTGATATCATATATGGGGAACTAATGTAGTTTAATAATTCAGGGACAAGGTTTTCAAGGTCCCTGGGTCCAATGAATGAAGGAAAAAAAAAGTATTATGGAATTTCAATGTTGTCTAGCCTGTTTTTAGTGGAAATCAGGTGGTATTGAAAATTTAAATATGTCCAGTAGTGTGTTTGAATTCCTTATCACATCTCCTGATTTATACTGGGAAGATATTTGATGCTTTGTGAAAAGTAAACATAAAACATGTAGTTAGTCAAATTTCTTTTAAACAAGTATTTTAGAAAGAAGAAAACATAAACATTAAGGGAGAAGTTTAAATAATGAGAAAATTACAAGATACACATATACATATTCTAAATAAGACAAGAAAATTACTGTAATGCATATGCATAAGAGAATTAAGACTGTGTATATGGTCTTATTAGGCACATTTTCTGATTTTAAATGCTTGAATGTTGCCCTTACTGCCTATGAAACATTTTTTTGTATCAATAAAAAGAAATGTTCAGATGGCAGATATAGAAGTGATCTGTCTTCCTGTGAAACCATTTTGAGGCAGATGATGCAAGATGGCTTCTTTGATGATTGGATAGAAGTGAACTCCTTTTATTCTACACCAGCTTATATAAACTTGAACTTTAGCCAAACTCAGTATCAGATCTTGCCTCCTTAACTGTTGGTTTGACATATTTTTCTGCTGGCTGAAATAAGAAAGTGAAAAAAATAATAATTAAAGTCAGTCAAATAAGAGGGAATGAGTTTATATTTTTAAAATATTACTCTTAAGGGGACATGAAACAATGTAAATTTGGACACTGAAAGCTGTCATCCTAAGAAAACTGATTAACTTAGCAGTAGGTAGAAAAAGAGAGCTGCAGGCCAAAAAGGATCAGTTTATAAAAGACATACAAAGTTTGGAAGGGATCTAGAAAGGGACAGGCTCTTTTAAAATTTTAGAGGAATTAAGCTCTACCTGGGGCAAATTAAATGCCTTAAATACTACCAATAAAAACAGATCAAGGCTTGGAAACAGTCAAAATGAGGCTGTTACTAGACAGGGAGTAAAGCCAATTGAAATGTAAACCTGAAAACTAGGTATAGAATGACAGTGACAAAGAATATGAGGAAATTTTGGCTTTGCTAGCTGCAAAGTAGTGCAGGGGTGTACAAGAGAATTAGATAGTAGCTCTGTAAGAGCTCTGTATGTCCTGTCATCTGCCTGTCTGTGCCACTTGCAGTAATGTCTTTTCTGCTTACTTGTGGCAGTAGACACAAAAGCATGTATTTGCAGGGTTAGTTTTTATGGATTATCTGAAGAAGCTAAATAAAGTGTTTAATGAAGTAACAGCATGGGATAATCTGACTTTTAGAAATAAAGGACACTAAAAGTACAGCACCTCAACTTCGCAGGGTTTGCTTCTGACAGACTTTTTATTTCAAATGGAAGATCAGAAAAGGTGTCCACCCTCCCCTTGTCTGTACCTGGAGGGTGTGTTGAAAAAAAGCAAACAAAAAAAACCCAACATGGGATGCTAGAGACTAGGCTTCACAGCTAGAAAACAAACATGGTTTTAGGCTGATGATGTGAGGTTAATTTTTATCAATTCTATTAGTTCTTTCTGAAACACTGATCCCAGTCTTGCAACCCATTAAAATGCACAAGGAAATTTTTATTATGTCAATTAAAATTTGTCATATAAAGGTCATCTATAATTATTCTAGCAGAAATTAAGAATATTTATTTAAAGCAATGAAAAATAGAGATGAGCAATTAGTGAAAATTCCTCAGCAGCTCAGTAATATTCTGTGTAATTTGTTATTTATAGTACACTAGCAAGCTCTAAGTGCTAGATACACAATTAAACAAAAAGCCCTACTGGCACATGGGAGACAGTTTCAGCCTTAGTGGATGTACTAAGTCTCTGTGAGAGCAGGAGAGGAGTGAGAAAAGGGCAAGAGATTTCACGATATGCACTAATATGAAAAATAATAAGAGATGTGCATTGATGTGCTTGGTGTTCGGCTTCTGTTGGCTTCTCTGGCACTGTGGCTGGACAATCCCCACTGCATCTTCAAAGCAATTTTCCTTTTAGATTTGTGTCCCCAGGGTGACACAAATTTTCTCCTCCTGTGTTCTGAGTAGGATTTCCAAACTGCAAAGTACATGGCACTCAGACTCCCTGAGAAAATAAATGCTATTAAGGAAAAACAATTAATTTATCACTTATTTTGTTCGCATTTCTTTACCACCTGCTGCCTTGTTATGCTTGCAAGTGCGTAGAATGCTTACACTGTCTCTGACATCTTGTTCTTTGTGTCTTTCTCTGCTATAACTTCTGAGGAGTGTACCTTTTTAGTTCTTGTATAATATTATTTGTAAAAAAATTAAACCGTTTATAAAATTATCAAGCACTCTTGTTAAGAAATTTGTTACTCTTTTTGTTTCCTTCCACCAGAGAACTAAGAAGTATCCCAAGTCTCTCACAGTTTAATAGGTTAAAGTATTTGTGGCTTAACAACAATAAGGTAATAAGATTTTCATTTAAAGAGCAGAACAATATATCCATGCTCCCTGATTATTATTTTGTAACTTTTTCTAATGTAAAGTATTATATAATTGTCAAGCTAATAGACTATTTTTAATTTCCAGGCATATTTAACTGTCAAATATGAAAAGATTTTATTTTTTTTTTTTACATTACAGAGTGTAAGCTAATATATTTTCCTTTAGATTCACATCAGATTTATAAATGGTGAGGTTTTGTGCTAATTCCTTAGCAATAAAAAGAAAGCAGTTCCCAGTGTAGCTGGCGTACCCACCCAGCAGAGCAGCAGCTCTTGGAACAGACCGAGGGGTGATGTGGCTGCAGGGTGGGAGTGGATGGCAGGAAACTCGTAGCTCTTGTTTCGTGCCCTTGCAGACATGCAGAGTTTATTTCCTGGCAGGTGGTTGACGTGAGGCTCCTGTCTGCCCTCATGCACACAAGAGCAACATAAAAGTCTTTGAAATGAGCTTCTCCCTGTGCACGGGAAGCAGCACTGGAATTTCTTGGGATGATGGGGTATCTGCTGCTGTTACACAGGTCACTGTGTCGCCTAAACTCATTGGATTTGAGATTTCCAGGCAAGTGGTTAGAGTGGTACCACATGAATTTCTCTTGTTTCCAAAGGAGTGTATGGCCCTAAATCACTTACACAAGCCACCTGGCTTACCTTCTCCATCTGTGCAAATCCAGATTACAGTATTTATTATATCCTGTATGGGTTTTGAGACAATGCTCTGTCAAAATCTTGACACGGTACAGTTTTCAGCCAATTGTAAGCACGTTGTGTGTTACACAAAATCATCTCCTTGACCAGTAGAATTATTTGGTTTAGAAATCTCCATATCCATAGCCAACAATTATTAAATGGTTGAATTGAATCTAAATTTTCACCATTAGCCACTGGTAATTAAAAAACAAGTAAAATAATAAACCCCTAAGAATTCTAACCTGCTTTTAACTATCTTATTGCACAGTATTTTACATGACTTTCAGAGTGAGTTCAACTTCTTAAAACACCAGAGTTGCTTGCTCAAGTAAATAAGTAGATCTGTGAGCAGCAGAAAAAATAAATTTACATTCCATGTCTCTTTGGAGTATATGTATATCTGCTGCCCCAGGCTAACATCAATTATATGGCATCTTATGTCAACTTCATCAAAAGATCTGTAGTTGTCCATCTATTTTCAAAAAAAGCAAGAGTATAGATACAGTAGAAGATTGAACACAGGTATAATAAGACTTTTCCTTGTATTTCTAAAGGACACTAAAGAAGAAATAGTCTGATGACTAAGCAGAACTAATCTTGCTGACCAAAAAAGATAAATCTATCTGATTTTTGCCTGGATCTCAGTTTTTTACCTAAGAATAACAAAGAGTGTTCTTCTGTTTTTCTATTAAACTTGTGTGGAGAAGCCACTCAGTCCCTTTTCTTCTGAGAAGTTTCACTTAAATGCTGTGATAGAGGAAGCATATTTTTCTGTACTCAATAGTTTCATTACAAAAAAGTCAATTTCAGGTGACCCTAAAATCAAAACTTGTCAAAGACAGGGAAACACCACTAAACAAGTGAGTGGAAATACGTCTGCCTTATGGTCTTCCTTCCAGCTTTCAGTTACTGTTAATGCACAGAACAAAGCACTTTTGGTTTAGAGTCAGTGGCACAATTCAAGGACATTCTCCCACTAACAAATTTGCACCACCAGAATTCAAAGAAGTGCCAGAAATAAAATTTTGCTTGTTGTTCTTGCATTTAAGATGTAGGATAAAACTTGGGCACCATTAGTAGTCCCTATTCTGATGTAATGGTCAGCTTGTTATCTCACTGCAGATACTTTACCTTGCACAGGAGGCACTGAGCTCCAAGCAAGGGGATGTGATTTCATAGGCACCAATGATGACTCTGTATGGGAATACATCCATGCATATTATTTTTCCTGCAATTGTAATAGATTCTCTAAATCTGATTAAATTACATTTTGAAAATTTAGAAGAAATATGTTCTCTTTGGACCCGGCTGGTCAAGGAGTAATTTAAAAAACTAGATGCTGGGTTTATTCCAAGGATATATTTCAGGAATATCCTTAAACCAACATAGAATTATTATGTCCTGCAAGGATCTCCTCACAATAAAAATTATTTTAAATGTGAATAGAAGGAAAAGAAAATGTGAAGGCCAGTCATTCAAGGAAATCTATTTCCAAATAAAAATGTTAAATTTGTAGTTTAAAAAATTAGGTAAGGGTGTACTGCATGTATTTGATGTGTGATTAGTATTTCTAATGAAGGTTCAGCTTTCAAGAGAATCCTTAAGCCAGGAGTGTTAAACAGAAATGTAAGAAACTACCTGTAGTTATGCAGTTTTCAAGACACCATGTTTATAATTCTTCAGTATTACATTTAGATTGACATATAATAGTTTGCCTAACTCTAATTGCAGATACAAGATTTAACTTTCTTGATCAAAAACTATTGCTTGACTGAACTCTACCTCAACAATAATGAACTTACAGATATATCAGGTACCAATATTCCCTTTTTAGGTTGTTGAGCAGAGGCCTATACTTTCTCTTCTGTGTATTGGCATAAAAATTTATAAAACTTGATAATACCAAGTAACTTATTGGTTGGAAGCTCCTATTTATGCATAACAATACATGTTAATTATTAGATATTTAATTGTTCCAGAATACTTTAGTAGCAATAAGGTGATACTTTATCCTGGTCTAAGGGATGAAATGTCATTCATTTTATGTCAGGCAGCTATAAAATATTTTTGGTCTTACATGCACATATTGCGTATTGAGAATTTATAACCAAAAGTATTTTGCAAATTTACTGCCAAACTTATTTTATTTCAAAATTGCATCTGTCTTATACTTCTATTTCAGTTTTGCTTGCTGTTGTAGATGAAAGTGGCTGTACCAGACACATGAATTTGTGAACAAAGAGGCCAAAGCATAATAAACTTCTGTATATTTTAGACATTTTAAATGTGTAATACTTTATTTTTCTCTGTCCCTCTAAAATGAAGGGATTAATGGTGTTCATTAGTTTCTGTGAGATTTTGAGAAAAAGAAGGAAGGAAGGGAGGAAGAAGAGAGGTTGCAGTTGATGCTGATTTGTTGATACAAGGGTAATGTGGGCAACTGGAAAGAATTGGAATGAAAAAAGTTAGGCCTGTGTTTAAAGGATGTGATTAGAAATATGAAAGGGATATTGAATATCTCTAATTTTTTAAAAAAATTAGTATCTCATGAAGTGTGTTACCAAAAGGCAAGCATAGATAGATAACTAAAATTCAGTGTGCAGCGTAGCAAAATAATTATCTAATAGAAGCAGTCTGTTGTGGTGAGAATGATTAATTATTTTTCATTTCATTTCAGGTGCTCTGAAACACTTATGTTCGTTACAGATTCTGTTTCTTCACAACAACGAGTTAAAGCAACTTGGCAAAACAGTGAAGGAATTGAAAGGAATGATAAGCTTGCACACTCTAAGTAATATCTTATTTTTATTCTTCAGAACAGCGAGTAGTAGCTTTTTAGTTTCTTACTGGGATGTTTCTTGTCTGTTTCTGCATCATTTGCCCATAGCTTTTGAAGCTAATTATCCATTTCAACCAAATTTGACAAACTTGAAGAAAAAGATCTCTAGGATATGAAAATTCCACAAAGACTACCTCAACTGAGAAAAAACCTAAGTGAGTTCAGAAGTTAACTCTTCTTGGCTGCTGGCTAGCCAATATTCTGGATGAGTAGCTTGGAGGGTGTCAAAGCAGTATACTGCTGCCTCTTTGTAAGGGAACATGGGAGTACAGTGAGATTATCATAGAGGTAGAGTTGAAAAATAAGTGTTATTGTTGTTGAGAGTGTGAGTGATAGGTTATAGAACCCAAATTCCTGCCTCATTAATTCTGTTGTTTCTACAACTTACTTTCTGCATCTCTTTGGGAGACTGTGGATTTCTAGACTCTAAGAATAAGTACACTTAGGTATTCTTCACAGCAATATTCTTATGCTAAGTGGCATATTTTCTGATGCACTGGCCGGAAGTGAAAACAGCGCCGCCTCTGAAATTTCAAATTAAGTTACACAAGACAGTGTTGACGCCACTAAGTTACAATGTAAGGAGTAGCCTCCAGGGAAAGTAGGATTATATGCTATTAAGATACTGAACGTGAAAATGCAAGCAGTGTTTTCCGTGGCTCCTAAAGGAATGTCAACACAGGTCATGACAGACACTCAGTGCTTGGAGAAAACAGGAAATGGTTTTCACGCCTTAGTGACGGTTAAGGAGGTGAATGTCACCAGGCCATAACACCTCCTTAAACATTCAGAAAACTGAATGTCTGATTGTGGGAAAGGAAAATATGACTTAAAAAGTACACTTTTAATTGAACTTGACACTAGGCCAAAACTAAAAAACAAATCAAGTGTTTAGGAAGACAACATGTCAGCCAAATTATAGTAATTTTTTTCATTATATACAAGATAGGAAAAATAGTCCTTTTAAGAATGCAGTTGTTTGAAGTGATTAGGCAAAGTCTGGACAGACATCCTATGTATGAATGGTGCAGTCACTTGAATTTAATGTTAGCCCTACAAATTAATAAGGAGCTTCAACAAGCGCAGGAAGTTTGTTGTACTTGTTGCAACCATCTGTGGGAAATACATAGCAGATAGTTAAAGTGCTGCTGAGTTATTATGAATGGCAGTCACAAAGGCATAGTGAAAACTGGGTGCAAATTGGACTGGCCACCACCATAGAAAAGTGTTTGAAAGAGCAATCAAACAATATATAGAATATACCAATCTACCCTAATTAAAAAAAGTTGTTCAAAGATTTGTACAAGAGTAAACACTAACAGTGGAAGAAGCCTTAGTAACCATAACTTTAAAGTAATTTCTTCTTTACCTTTGCAGTAATGAAAAAACTGCAAATGTGTTTGTTTCAAGGAGATTTCATAATAGTGAGTTCTCAAGTTACAATTACTCTGTTTGTTTCATAAAATGCACTGTCATATTTGAAGTAAATTACATCAGTAAATGAACAAAATGAATTTTTAAAGTCATATCCTATATATCATATCATATTACTATATAATTTCTATGCCTCCTTGCAATATTAAGAAATATGAAATGTGTGCAGAATTTGCTTTGTGTAGCTTTGAAAAGGGCTGTGCCCATAACTAACTTTTATAAAGCAAAACCAGTGACGGGTCTCACTGTTATGAGGTAGATCTTCTTTATTGCTAGACAATCTGATTTAAAAAAAACCCAAAACAAACACTTGCTAGCCTTCAGCCCAGCTCCTGGATGCTTAAAAAGATTTTATAATTTTGTAGCTCTTGGGGACAACAGAACTATTAAAACACACTATTACTGTTCACTTCAGGAGTAGCATCCAGCCGCCAAAATGTTGCATATCTCTTCTTGAAGGCTCTCTTGTGATTTTTAGCCACTGCCCTGCACTGGATGTGTAGCAGAACACCATCCTTCACCAGACCTTTAGGGAAGACACTCAGCTTCGAAAGATTTACTGCACGTGTTGCTCACAACTGCAGCCTTTGGGAGACATGGAGGGTTTCCTTATGGGCTCACCTTGTGCTTACACCTCCCTTTTGGAATCTAAGATTTTTGTTATGTACTCTGTACATTGTCTCAGCTGATTTATTGTACTCAGCTGATAACATCCTGCTGCTGAAAGAAAACTCTGTTGTTCACTACGTTTCTGCCCCATGTGGCATAGGCACAACTGTTTTCTTACACTCCAAATAGAGAAAACAGACAAAACCATGGAGGAAGAAAGCATTATCCCTAATTTGTAGAAGTAAAACTGTATGACCTTGACAAGAAAGTAGATAGCTGAGCCAGGAATTAATCCCAGATGTTTTGTAAAACAAGACCATCTTGATCTGTTCAATGGTTAGATTTAGTGTAAAAATAAGCAAAAAAATTCACGTTCTCTAAAAACCCCCTACAAATCAGTGTTGATGAGGAGGGATGTAATCCAAGTAGCATTCAGATTCACAAGTGCCTAGTATCTGCCCTGTTTTGTGCCTTGGAAAAATCTTTTTTGAATCTTTATTTCATTCCACTACCAAACATACCTACTTTTAAAGATCTTTCTGAAACATTTTTCTCTCTAGAATGCTATTGCATATATTCTTGTCTCAAGAACAGAATTATCAGATATATGCATAATATTCTTTCTGATCAACACTTTCTGGAAAAAAAAATAACTATATACTACTTTGTTCAGTAAAAATGGAACTTTCTTTTGCTGCCACCTGGTGGGTTTCTTACTAATTTTAAGTCAGTGACTTATAAACATTTGTTTCAGAATTAAAATATTTTAAGTTCCGCTTCAAACACGTGAACAGGTGTTTTCTGTGCAGGAGATACCAAAAATGCCTGTTCCAGCCTTACTACATCCTTAAAATAACTGCTAAATTGCATCAAGCACTGAGCTCCCTTTGGCAGTCATGCTTGTCCTGAAGAACACGGCATGGCATCTTGTAGTTTAGAAATCCATGTGGAATACTTTCGGACTTTTTTCTTCTTCCACTATCTCTTATTTGCTTCTGTAATAACATCTTCCTCCCCCCAACTGCTAAAATTACATGTAATGGGATTTTTTACCCTAGAGTGAGTATTAGCTACAGCCTCTCCTCAAAAAGAGAAAAGCAGATCCGTGTAGCAGAAGTTTGTCAGAATTGTAGCAGAATTGTCAAAATCATTAATTTTTTTTTTCTCTCCTCTGATCTCAAGGTGGCAGCCTCCTGATTATTTTTACTGTCTTAGAAGAACAGCATTTGCTAAAGGAGAAAAATAGAATTATTATGTCTTTCATTTAGGAAAAAAGCCCCACCCAACAACACTTGTTTGTTTGTTTGTTTTGTTAGCCAATCTGGGAATAAGCCAGTTTCTATTTTAATTGATCCTGGATATCACTCTCACGAAATAAACTGATTTGGTGTGTCAGCTAGGTAGGTGTTCCACATATGGCAAAGCAGCAGTGCAGGATTGATACCTGTCTCTGTGTTGCAAAGGTTTGGCTATACAGGTAAAGTGAACCTGAACATAAGCATTCTAGTCAAGTTGCTGATGGTCTTTTGTAGCTTCTTATGTCAAGGAAAGCTACAGGGGACCCATGTTCTGAAGAACTTAGATCACATTAAACATTTTACTCTTAAGTTTCTTGAGTTTTCAAACTCATCATCTGTCAAAACATCCCAAGACTGGGTATTTGCATTTTATATTGTGTCTATGGGATAAAGTACCTTGATATCAACTCTGAAAAAGTCTTAGGTGTCCTAAAGCTCATCTGATTTTAGTAACTCCCTCCCCCTACAACTTTTGTGTCTTACCTTTAAGCTGTCACACTCAAAAGATCACTGTTATTTAAAATAAGCATCAGCTAAAAATACATAAGAAAATCAAAGGCAAGCACCTAGTGTTTTTTTTTCTGTATATCTTAGAAAATAGAAAAAATCTCAAAGGTTTGGAGTGCATGATGACACCTTTACTCAGTTCTTGCCTGTGTTGTTTTGCATTCTCTGCAATAAGCCAACTTGAAGTCCATATTTAGTTATTTCATGCATGTAAAGAAATTGTGCTTTGTTTGCCCAGCATAAGAACAATTTGAATTTGATAATATTTTGTACAAAATCTTCGGCTCCTAGTGATCTTTAATTTTCCTGCCTTGCAAAGTTTTTGTTCTTTTGCTGGGTTTGTTTTTTTTTGTGATGTTGCTTGTTTTTTCTGTATACATTTTGCAGACCTATTCCAAAACCCTCTGGCATATGATCCAGACTACCGGCTTTATGTGATTTACATCCTTCCTTCAGTTCAGCTCCTTGACAGGAAGTGTAAGGATTGCTTTCCTCTTCTCACAAAGCATTGACAGTTGCTTTTGATTTTAATCAGTTTGGAAAAGCAGGTGAAATTATCTTGCCTGTTCTTTTACATGCATTTTTTGATATAGCAAAAGATCTAATGAGCCAATACCCATTTTTTGCAAGATTTATCAAGTAAACAGAGTTTGCATGGCATAAACACTTTACTTTGGCAAAGGCTTTTGATTTCTAGCTTTTCAAACTGTGTATGCTTTTCTTGTATCTTGGTCTATTTGGGTAAGACAGATAAAAGCCTGTGCTTAAAAACATGTACCTACATTTGTGCATTCTCACTGGCATATTCACATGGGTGAGCATGTTTACTTAGGTATGGATAATATCCTCAGTTTAAATATGCACATTTCTTGATGAGGAAGATTCAGACCATGCTTTCAAACATAAATATTCATAAATCATCATGAGCTCTTTCACAGATTGTCTATTGTAAATTCTATGGAAAAAATAATGTCTTAAGAATAGCCAGACTTTAAATCAGTGAATCCATAAACATGTCACAATGAACCCAGAAAATCACCTTTGGCAATTTTTACTCTGTTGTTGGAAAGCTATGTGATTGGCAGGAGGGCTGAAAATTACTCGAGAGCTCTGAGAAAGGGGTTGATTCCTGCCCTAGCTCTACCTTAAAGAAAGTAGCAAGGAAAAACAGGGCCACCTTGAAAACCTGCTCCCAGTGCCAAAGAGAATCAGGATGTAGGAGTTGAGCAAGGCAGATGCAGGACATCTGCAGGTGGTGGAAGACTGAGGAGCTCTGTCATGAAGGAAAGCTGGTGGATGTGCCACAGGATGTGCCAGGGGTTGATGAGGAGCTGCTGGATCTGACCACGTGGCCATTTGCTTACACTGTCATTTTGCACTAGTACCTCCAATCTCGAGTATTTGGTCTCGTGTTACAGCTGTGCTTAACACGTCTGTCAGACTGTGTTACTAATGATCACTTTAGACTGGGGAGTGATGAATGAAGCTTAATGTACTGAAAAATATGTGTTGCATTTACATGTCTAGAAACACTTCCATAAAACTTCCTGGACTTAATCTCCTAAACACAGTTCAACTGTAATCAGTTCTGGATTAAGACTTGCAATTATTTGTATCAAGCTGTATCCTGGACTTCCTATTTAGTGAACCATTTCTCTAACATTACAAAGCTTCTTCACCATCTGTGGAACATTACCACAGCATAGTCCTGGCTGTTGCCTTTACACGAGACATGTGCTCACACTTCTGTTACCTTCAGGCATGACTACTGCAGTTCCTTCCTAATTGGTCCCCTAGACACCATGACTCCAGAACTTCCCTACATTCAAAATGCTCCTGCCAGTTACTTGTTCTAAAGCTTTAGCTCACTTCTGTTCCATAGCTGAAGTACTGGATTAGTATAAAGTTCACATAATTGAAGTTACCATCCCCAGTTTGATTTGACAACCTTAAACTATTTGTTTAAAATTTAAAATTATTTTAAATTAAAGTGTAAAACAGGAAAATTTCAAGCTTTATTTTTGATTGCACTCCTAGAGTTTTCTCTGTAATTGACCAGTGTGAATTAAACTGGCCTTAAACCAGGATTTGGTTTTGCTATTCACAAAGAAACTTCAAAATCTTTACTGACTTCTGCAGTAGATCTCATTTAAGTAGTAGAAAAGTCTAGCTTTTTAGTTTCTTGGTTTCAAACTTGTGATCCTACTACACTCCAAAGAAAATATTTTATTGTACAGGGCTTCACCCTAAACCCTTAGAAAGTATCACTCCATGTTCCCCTTTTGAATTGTTGTGAAATGATGTAACTTACACTGCTGTTACAAAACTCAGCACACTAAAAAAGTTAATCACCTTTTGCATGCTGCCTTTTCAACTGGTAGAAAAAAATTTTTTTATATCCCCTTAACAGTAGTTACACAAAGAGAAAGGGAATCAGCATTTCATCTTCATAACCCCGAAAGGTCTCTGCTCGTGCAGTCAATAGCTTTTGGGAAGAGAGTAAATACACCCCTGGGGGCTCCCATGGGATCCAGAAGATGCATTCAACCAGCCAGAAGACGGATAATGCCCCCAGGTATTTATAATAATAGAAGGAAAAGCATACATTTTGGGTGATTTGAATTAGAAACAGGTTTTTTTCATTCACCTGATAAGAAGTGATTGGTTTTAATACTAAAATATAAATACATCAGGAGCTCAACCAAATTGCTTCATAAAGTAGTAGTAGCAGCAACAGGTAACAAATTAATCCTTACACTGAGAGTATTGAGGCAAGTAAGTTCTAGTCACTCCCTGTAGTTACAGAATTACCTTTAAAGACAGATGAACAAAAAAAAATTCTTTTCCCCAGTATGTGTCTTGTGAGTGTTTGGTTTTACTTTTATTTAATTTAAAACATCTCAATACACTTCTAGGCCAGTGAGAGCATCCTAGACTTTTGATGCCCTCTAGTGCTTTCATAAAATAATCTCTCAAGGAAAGGATTTTCTTCTAGTGTTTTAAATTTTATTGTGCCTTGTTTTATAAGCAGATTCCTTTTTATGCTTTCAAAGCTGAGAATATTTTAATGATGTCTTATAATGGCATATAAGGCGATTTTTAGAGTTCTTAAAACATCCAGATCTGGAAGACAGCATGACCTTGGCACAAGAAAGCAGGTGAATACCACCAGGAACCTTTTGACTTGTACTGTATCACAGTCCAGAACAAACCTTGAAATAGCACACAATCATGTCTGCTTTTTTGATGTTTTGAAGAGAAGAAAACCAATATTGTGCATAGATGACTGAAATCATAGCATTTTAAAAAACAGAAATCATAGCATTTTAAAAAGTAGTGTAGGTGAAGTTTGGAAAGTAATAAAATACCTGCAAGTTTTTCTAAATGCGTATACCACGATAGTAAAGCTGAAAGCGGCGTATTTAACAGTAATTTTGGAGAGGTTGGGAAAAGGAGGATAGTTTGATAATATTTAATAATTTATTTGTTTTGCTGATGATTATCAAAGTAGGTGTACAGTTGTCTTTATCTTTGCTATGCAATCATTCACTTAATAGAGACAGTGGCATCATTTTCTGCAAAAGAATAAAAGCATGGAAATGTATGTTTATGGGGAATAGAATTTACATAAACTTAAAAGAATTCCAACAGGTACTTGCTTCCACAGTAATTGAATAAAATATCTTAAACATTTCAAATAATCTCCTAGCTTTCAATTAATTTGAACAAGCAAATTAGGATCAGGATGTTAATCCTGAGCTACTCAAACTGCTGTACAGCTATTAATGTCTTAATTTGAACTTTTTATTATAGGTTATGATTTTGGAGATAACACAAATAAGTAAGTAATTTTTTGATTTATTTTCCTTTTGCGTCTCTGAAGCATTTACTGAATTTTCTCTTTTTGTGCCTAAAAATACCCTAACAGAGAAAACATCCAGTAAAAATAAGCTTTTAAGAAAAATTTCCGGCCTTTGTATTTAATATAGTTGCAACTGTATACTATTCTGATGAGACAACCTACCCGCTGGTGTCTGAAATTTAATATTGAAAGGTTTTCCACATTTGGAAGTGGGTACATACAACTGCCATTTATTTGTAAGATCAAATACTGATCACTGGAAAAAACATGCTCTAAGTATTAGAGCATCAGAATATCTGGTCTATATTATGGCCCAGAAAACATTCTCCTGAGTGGCTGTTCAAAAATACATACTCTCTGAAAAACATTGTGACCTGAAGAAGGAAACTTTTTTAGTCTCGATGGGTTTTTTTATTCTTTTCAGTTTCAAAGTCATGGAAATAAATGCAAAACTTACCTCTGTTATCTCTGTTGATTGAGGCAGGAGAAAGTTTGCATTTTGATGTGATGACATTGCAGATGCAATCTTTATAAGAGTAAATTTACAAACTTTAGACGTCAGGCTTGGTTTTACTTTTCTAGCTTTACACATGAAACGATTTGAAAAATGCATTAAAGGAAATAATAAAACCCTACATGTCCTACATATCCTTTGACATTACTGAGTACAGCTACTTAAAATCAAGCTGATTTGTGTTGAAAGATTAATTCTTACCTGCTTTCAGTGGAGTTAGCTGTCCTCAGTGGTAAAATGGGTGTATGGCTTCCTCGAGTCTTATTTATGTGCGTGCTGAGGCTTTGCAGGTGCCTTTTCATGACCAAGTGCATTAAACTCGGTGTTTATAGTCCTGTGGTTCATATTAGGTGTGTGTTACTACTGGTACACCTCTAAGAAATAAGTTCTTTTAAGATGAAGATTTAATACTGTATCTGAGTTGGAAGGTTTCGGTCTAACACAAAGTCCTCGTCAATCCTACATGGATGCGCACCTGCTGCTTTCCTCTCCCAGACTACAGCTGTGGCAGGATACAGGAATAACACAAGCTCACAGTGTGCTGGATTCAGAGCTTGGAGAAGGGAGATTTGCCTGAGGGCAAGTTAAAAGATCCACAGCAAAATAAATGTGCATTTGCATTAATTGGTATCAGATTGCTTGAAACATGTCCACTGAATCAGAGCATTAAAAGTATACAATTATAATTTGGGGGGGAGGAAATTGAAAAATATTATTTTGCTTTAAGTTTAATATAAATGTATTTTAAAAAATTTATACCTGATTTTTCCCCATTAGAATCCTGTGATTCTGACCTCTTCTCATTTTGTTTTGCTTTCTGACATTTGGTAAAAGAAGAAAACCTTCTGAAAATTTTAAATTTTCAAATCCTCAGTGTTAATGTCATCATGACTGCCAGCTTCACTTTCTACACTGCGTGTTGTATATTAATTCCAAAGTAGTTTGGAAACATTCAGATAATGGATATTTGCTGTGTTCTTTTGCAGAGTACCGTTTGAGAACCCCGAAGATGCAGTTTTAGTACGGGCAATGACAAGATCTCTAACAGAATTTTCCTCTGTGGACTGGAACAAGGTAGCCACCTGTCAAGAAAGGCATCTTCAAAATAAAGCAGAAGAACCCCTTGAGAAGCTGACAGTCAAATTTAGATGAGTCCTATCTTCCTTAAGAAAAAAACAATTCCACCCTCTAGTGTGGAGCCCCATAAGTAAGATAACACCTCTATAAACAAGTATGTGACAACATGGATCTAATTAAATGACTTTCCAGAAAAAAAGTGTGTAATATAGTGAAGAATTAAAATAACAAATGATAAATATCCATGTTATAATAAAAGTTGCTTGAAATGCAATTCTTACCATACTTTTGTTATCAGAAAGTACTAAAGCTAAACTGCATGCTAGTTTTTGAGAAACTAAGGATAAATATTTTCATTGCTTATAGTTTCTGCTGGAGAATTAAACCTATCGTGTTCTCTAGCAGTAATTTGCCTTCTCCCATCCAAATAAAGATATGAAAAAGCAACCATTAAGCTCTTCTCATTTCTGGGAGGGATTAAATTTTCAATTGGCTAATTTGTGATTGAATGTGCTAGAAACTCTCAGTCATATGAGGATATGCATTTGATCCCAGTACAGTGGATCCGCGAGCTCTTAAGCATAGTGATACCTCTCTCTTGTCTGTGGCTGCTCATACTCTCCCAGGATGCAGGCCTGTGCTCACTTGTCATTCTGGAGAGACAGGACTTGCCCAGGACACTGCCCCAGGACTGCTGGACTGGTTTAACTCTCTTTCATAACCACGTGGGTCACACGGTGCTGGAGCATTACACCTGACACTTTTGGCTTTTAAACCTGTTACCAGTAAGGAAGTCAGCGGGAAGTGTGTATATAGATGGAAAATAATACATTTCCTCACATATTTATTATCCCTGCCACAGGCTTAAAGTCAGTGATGTCTTTTAACATATCAAAGGCCTTCTTCAGTCTGTGACTTGTCTTCTGAGTCCATCCTTCTCTCCAAAGTTACCACAGAGCCACAGGACAGTCTAAGCTGGCAGGGAACCTCTGGAGCTTATCTAGTCCAATCCTCCTGTTGAAAGCAGGTTAGAGAAGAGGTGGTCTGGTGGCCTGTCAAGGGCAATCCAATATTTCCAGCGAGCAAGGCACCACTGCTGAGAGAATGAAAGCTGGATTTGTGCTGTGGATTTTAGCACACTTCCAGAACCCTGAACCTTTTGCCCTGAAAGGCTGGCATTTTTAGAGAAACCTTGAAGAGCAACACATCCCTGTGGGCCCCAAATGCTACGTGTGGAACAGGGAACCAGCAGCACTTCTGCATTCCCAGCCCCCAGAGTGGATGGTGACTACAGCATGACTCCAGATCTAAATTCCAGGCAGGCATCTCTTGCTTGCCACGTGTCCACTCAAGCTACAGGACGCCCCTGAATGTCACATGAGAACGTCACTGTATGTCCCAACAGGTGTTACAGACCCAGTAAACAGAACTGTCACACAGCTCCCTTCTTTTAAAAAATTTCCCTTTATTCTTCACAATCTATTAATCCTTGAAATTAAAACACAGGTACATTCCCTGCACAGGTGCATTTATGTATCCTCACTTGTACAGTTTTCAGAATATTAAACAAAAACTTTCAACATATTAAATAGTAAAAAAATTAATAGCTTTTTCCCTCTGTTTTAAGGATGGTCCTTACTCCTCCAATTAGAAGAATATTGCCATGTTCAAAACACCAGTTATTCAGCCAACAATAAGACAGTCTCCAATTTTGCCATCCTTATGCAGCAAGTGATATTTTCAGTTGTGGAATTCCCATGGATTTCATGACACACACTAATAAATCTGAGTGAAAAGCATAGTTAAGGGAAGCTATTTTCTAGATCTGGTATTTAGCTGAAAGCCAAAGTGAAATCCCAGCTGTATCAATGCACACATGAATTTCCCCATCTGTGACCAGGTTCGGCATGAGAAATATTAAGCATTTTTTATATTTATGAAATAATTCACTAAGAATTCATAAGCAACATCTCAGTGTACTCTAAGGTATCTTTACCTGAAAACTGATTTAGAAACCATTAATCTCATCAGTCAAAATACTTTGAGTCATTCTGGCCTTCCCTTCATTAGACTTTGGAATATTTCTGACCAAACCAATAGTGAAATAATACTGTTGAAACACAAATTTCACCATCAGCTTGAGACACCTGAAACAGCAGTTTCATTTACTAAAATTTCCACCAAATAGACACTATTATTGTGCTCTCAGTAGCCAAAAATATTTACAGTAATGCCATGAAAAGTTGAGAGTCCATATGAGTATCTTCCAAAGGTTAACTGCTACTGAATTCCTTCATATAAAGCTTCATAAAGTGGTGAAAAAAGGCAATTTAACAGTTGGCTTCCCAGTGCTTTTACCTACAGATCTATGTACTTGCAGGAAGAAATATGTAAACTGCAAGTAAAATAAATTTTAGGTTCTGAAAACATGAATAATCCAAATCAAATGCTTTTAATTTTTCACTAAGTGGTTCATTAACCAGAGATACTCATAGAATTTCACTAGGCTTAGTGCTGGTATACATACAGATGGATCTATGCCACTCTAGTTTTTTGCAAATAATAAATACCTATTTTGACAATTTACAACAGAATCTGAAGTATTTATAGACAAAGTAGTCAGTATTTCATCTCATGATGAACAGAGACATTCTGTCTTTCAAAGAAGTCTTGCATAAGCCATGATCTAACAACTCAGACATGGTTAGCATAAAAAATGTTTAGTACCCTTGAGAATCCTCAGTCCCTTCCTACCCTTTTTTTACTCCTCAGAATCTTGAATTTTCTGAAGATTAATGTCAGCTGAGACAGTCTCACTTTCCAGTGGACTTTCAGGTTGCAGGGCTAGTGCCTCCATCTCTTTGGTAATTTCAGGTTCTTCTGTTCGGTCAGTAGGATTATTTGGATCAACTTCTTTTGTAGGATCTGGAGCAGGATCTGACTGTTGTTCACTTGTAGAACTACTCTCTACTAGTTGCATTTCATCTAAGCAAAAAAGAAATCACACAGTTAATAAACACTGAACTCATTTGCAAAGCAAATTTTTTTTACTGAAGAACAATAAACAGTAGGACACTTTGCATCAATTACAAATTACCAAACTTCCTGGAAAACAGACTCAAAACACTATAAAGTTCTGCTTAAGTTGGTATAAGGTTACTCTAAGCAACCCTACCTAAAGCTCTCATTAATTTATCTTCAATTTTGTCACACTCCTTTTTTAATATACAAAAGAGCAGAGTTATTTTGACTCAATTCAAATGTGTTTTATTGACACTATTCTTACCATTAGCTTTTCAAAGAATGCCTGCAGGCTGGTTAAACACAGAGTGCAGGTGGGTTTGGTTTTAAATAAAAAAGGCATGTATGTGACACGTAGGAAGCATTTTTGCATGTAACAGACTGAAGAAATGATCTGCTAATAAACAGTTGACCACAATGAACTTTGGTTGAAGTGAGTCATCCTAGAATTTAAAACTTGACTGCATGGAACGGAATCAGCTATTGCACCTTTACTTTTCAAGCAATGTTTTTGGAGAAAAACAATTGCTAAATAACTTTTTGCCCTGATTCTGCTAAGTAGGGTTTGTGTGCAAGCAACTCTGAAAAGCATGAAGGGAAAGCCTAATTGAGACCAGGAGTAGTTAAATCTTGGTTTCTTGTTGTTATGATTGACATTCAGCCAGAACTTCTGTCACATCTAGCCACAATCCTGCCACAAGATCGTGACAAAGCCCTGCCAAGGCCTTACATGGCTACAGAGCTAACAGCCTTAAGCACAGGCTGAAGCGTGGACTTCCTTAACACTCACCCTTGTACAGTGGAAACTCTTAAACTCTTGGGTGTGCCTGTAGTTGCAACTGTGACATTTTTTTAAATTTATTTTTAGTTTCCTTATGTACAGTATTTGTAGGGGGTTATTGCTAACTTCCTGAAATAAAACTGTTGTTGATATGAAGTGCTCTGAGACAACACCATTTATGAGTTGAACTGAAGCTCAGATGAATTCAGTGGTTTGCTCATAACACATAATCTGATAAGGTCTATAGTGTGTTGGCCATGCTCCTGTAGATAGTGCAGTAGCAACATATCAGAAAATGTTAGCTTTCCTTTTTTTTGGAAGGGAGGGAAAAGAGCCATCCACCAAGATCCTGTCTTTCCCTCTGAAGAGGACAGTAACTGGCCACCAACTCTTTCAGTAAATGTGAACCTGCACGTGTGTGTTTGTCACCAGCGCGAGGCATCACTGCTCACAGCTCATTATGTTTTGCTGTACTGGTCTGCAATATAGCCAGGGATTTCAAGTGTCCTTGCCTCCAGCTTCTACAGTCATCCTGATCCCATGCAACAGCAGCTCTTGTCATAATAGGATCATCATAGGAAGCTGTTGAAAACTGCAATTATTACTAATTTATTAGTATTTGATATCCTACTATAGTCTTTTGAGTACAGTTGAAATGAATACTACAAGTCCAAGGTACTTCTACAATCCCTAAAACAAGGGAAGGAAAATCCAATAAGTTTTAAAAGAGAAAAAGTGATTTTTCCTATTATTTCACTTATATAATCATTGCATCAGAGTTAAGGGAGGTGGCAATACAGTGTTTTCCCTGTTATTAATTATTTGCTTCTTGAAGGGAAAAAACCAGCATGAACAGTTTAAAGACTAATGCTTGCTTACTTCACATTCCAAGTACACAACACAAGTCAGTACTGTGATTATGAAGAGAAAGTATTATGGGAGAATTAACATTACATTAACCTTTAAAACTGGAAGGAACAGACTGCTTGCTTATTATCCAACTTGTCCTAACACCTCCAACAACATACAGAGCTTGATTAAAGATCTGGATTTTGAAACAGTGCAGCATAATTCAGAATGCTTTAGTTGCAGAATCCTGTGTAACTGTAGTGTTAAAAAACAGGTTTAGAATGTACACAGTATATTTGTAAATTGAAGACTAGAATCCCAACAAATGCAGGCTTGCTGTTGTTACATCAAAGATTTTTCTCCCAACTTCAGCTGTTACAGTTTTAAGACCTGTTAAATTGCTCTTTGTGGTGCAGTTAATGCACAATTAGTTTCTGCAAGCAAACTAAAGATTCTAACCTTTCTTTTGCTTCTTTTCTTGTTTCCTTTTCTCTTTGGCAGCTTCTAGTTCTTGTTTCTCATGAATTTCCTTCAGGGTCTTGCAGACTTTTTTGTGGGTAAACCAGTGTATTTTCTGGCAGTTCTGGTCACAGTACATCACCTGAAAGTTATCAGAGTTATCAATTAATTTTCATGTACTAAAAAAATATACCATATTCTTGCATTTCTTAGTACACCAAGTTACTCTCTATGTATAGCACTTATGAGTATTTTAAAGCAAATTGTAAGGTCATATGGAGTCATTCTAAGCTATATAAGAATCTGTAAAGAACAGTTTGTTTTATTAACTCTAAACATACAGAAATGTTACTCTTTCTTCATTCTTAAGCATACACACTTGGAAATCCCAATACTCCTACTTGTGAATTTCAAGCATCTCTTCCAGAAGTAGATGGCTTGAACATTTTCAGTGCAGGCACATGTGCCATTCCTCCTAAGTCTACACAGTAAATAGGCAACCATTCAAAATTCTTAGCAGCTCAATGGCACTATTTTTTGGATTCTTACCATTTTACATACTGAACATCTTTTGTCTGCTCCCTTTCCCCCACAAGTTGTACAGAATTCAGCATCCACAAAACCCACTTGGCCAGTAATTGCTTGTGTAAGTACAGAAAAAGCTGTAGGGTCAGAGCCCTGAAAGACAAGACAAGAGGTGGTAATGAGATTAAAAACCAGCACTGTTACAAACAGGGACACGCAAGGGAAAGGCAAAATGATTGCACAAGCTCCTGTCTCACTGAAGCTGCTGCAGCAGCAAGAACATAAAACTAAATCACAGAACTTCAACTAACATGCACAACTTAACATTCATATCATTGGATAAACTTCTGTAGATGAACTTAAGCCCTCAGCTTCTGTAGAATTTACTCTGTAACTTATAAATGATACTATTAATGAACTCAGTGTTCTTTACACACTGTCACCCACTTGTAGATCCTATGAAGCAGATTTTTGCAGATCAGTGAGTGCTGACACATATAAAGATGTTTCACTTGTCACTGATACACTGTTGTGCTCAGTGCACTCAGATGCTACAGATCAAATGGTCAGAACTTGAAATGTTCAAAACAATTATTTGCATATTTACTATTTAGATGTTATTTGCAATTCTTCCCATGCAATGCAAGCAGTAAGATTTAGTATATTTTATTGTTAACAATAAATTAAGACTATTCTTTTGGACAATAACGTAAACATTAGAGAAAAAAACCTGCAAGTTACTCTAGCTCTAAGTAAATCCTTAAACCATTAGACTACCGTGGAATATGCACAATCAAAACTCCTGCGACAACACTGCGACACCCAGACTGAGCCCCAGTACTTGGGCACTGACAAAGGTCAAAGGCTTCCTGAGAAATAAAAATTATAGTGTCTCCTCCTTTCCAGTTCTACATAATGGACAGAAATCCAATGGAATAAACCATCATTTTTTTAAAGGCAGAAAAGACTGCAAGCTCTCCTAAAAAAAAAAGGGATAGGAAGGAAAATGTTTACTCTAAAGCAAGTCGTAATGCATCACGATGGCTTATGTTTTCACACTGTGTTCCTGGCTTAGACAAACAGTGGAGATTGCACTAAACCTCAGGACATTTTAACAGACCTGGAGCCACTTAAGATGGAAGCTATTTTTAATTCACTCAGCATAATCCAAACACATCGCAAAATTGTTCCACTTCCCCAGCATTTGTGGATACAACATCTCGCTCTCAGAGACCAGAAAGAACATGCTTGAAAAAAAGAACAGTAACTCTTGAAAAATTTATTATGAAGTAATAAATAGTACTACAGTGAAGTGTGCAAGGGCATATGAGGAAAACTGAAGTTAGATTTTTTTTACTTGTAATTTTGATTTCCTAATTTAGATATACATGTTGCTGTACATTGCATCATCCTGCCTCTCTCTGTGATAAAAGGAGCCTCACAGAATGTTTTTTTCTTTTTGTACCATCATGTATTACCAACTTTTTGTGTACAATGAAACTAATGAGTGCATTAAATCTAGGAAATTATTCAATCTTAAACTGAATTTAGACATTGTGAAAAAGAGCGCAAGATAAGCTTCATTTATGTCTGAATCTACAATTCCTAAAAGTGAACTGGCAGAGAAAAGCTGAACAGATGTCCCAGAAAAGGAAAAAAAAAAGCTCTGAGACAAGAAACAAATTGCCTCAGTTTTCTTTAAAAGCTGAGGTGTTTAAGCATTCATTATTGGCACATACCCGTTGAAGTATTTTAGAGCATTTTCCTGCAATACGTAAATCAAACTCCAATTAGCCATGAAGTTCAGGGATATCAAAAACCTGTGCTTAATATAACACATTGCAGAAGCTGAGAAGATAAAGATGGCTCAAACTGAATTTACTATGCAAGGTGCTTAGAAAGCATTTTCTTGATAGGAAAAACTTACTATTTCAACAGGAGCAATACTTCTCACAAGCTGCTGGAGCAATGTGGCTTCACAGTAAGGAAACTTGCGGATACTTTCTCGAATTAGCTTCTCTTGATACACAGGGAAACCATCTTTGTCTCTCCCTTTTAAGAGACTAAATTTTTAAAAACCCAAGTAAAATAAGAAATCACATAGTAAATATTCAAGAAAAAACACACAATATGCTGTACTCTGCCCTCTTTCAAATTACACAGAAGAACTATTATTCAAAATAAATTGACACCTTCATACATAGAGGTGTTCAATGCAAATTAAATTATTTTTATTCTAATGTACAATCATTATGAAATACACAATTAATAAATGTATGCTCTGCAACCACAACTTAGTAATTCAACCACACAGAGAAAAATAGTTATCTACAAGTAGACTAGGATCTACATCTGACTAAAATATCAAAATACTTTGTGGTGTTTAAAAATAAGCATTGTAAGAATAAACACTGACAAATACACAATATTTTAAAGTGCAAAGTCTGTCTTACTTATGTTTAGTAACATGTTATAGTCCTTACACCTCTGTATTTATCTGGTTTGCTCCTACTTTTTTATATGGATCACTAATAAGCTATATGATTTTACTACATGAAAGCTGACTTCTTAATTTATTTTCAGTATCACACAGGATTTCAGTAAAACTCCATGGAAGTCTACAGGGAATGTGATCCTTCTAAAAGCTGGGTCGCTTCCTTGGATATTTAAGATCAGGCAGCTAGTTTTGTAACTGAGTAGATTCTGAAGATCTGCCTAAGTGATTTAAGAGTCCAAGTCTCTCAGATCCAGTCTGTGGGATTTGCAGTTCTCCATTGCTTAATTGTTTTTGAAAAAAAATCTCACCCTGTATGACTACTGGAGAGCAAGATGGCACAAGAAATGTTTCCAGATGATCCATATCAGACACTGAGAAATTCTATTTTCAAGCCTATCACTCCCCTTTTTCTCCATCACGTTGCTGCCTGCTGCTTCATAGTGTGTATGTGAATGCCAAGCTCTAACCGGTTCCAGCAGAGAGCTGAAACTCTAGGAATGTTTACTTTGTACCCAGGAAAGGACAGTGTCACTTCAGACAGAAAAAAGGGAGTCAGTGCCACCCTGAAGTAAATGAAGCTGGGATTATTTCAAAATTTATTTGGCATAGCCTTTATCCAGGAAAATCCAATCTATTATTGCAGCTCTTTTTCTGGTGTCTGTAAAGCTGGTGTGCAAATGTGCCTTCAGACCTCTCTGTAGAAATACGCACCTTTTAATTAATCCATCTAGTTTATCCTCTCGCTCTTTTAAAAATGTAATACATTTCTGGAAGATGCAACTGATGTAGTGCATTTTCATAGCAAGTACTTCATTCATATCTTTCTGCTTCATACATTTCTCACAAATGAGATCCAGAACCCTGTAACATTTCTGCAGTGCTTCTACTTCGGCCAATAGAGGGTTCTCTTTTACCAGCAACACGATCTAGGAGAGAGATTAAAGAAAATGTAATCCAGTTAGGAATGAATATTTTTAAACTTGTGCATTAGCATTAAAGCTTATACAGCTCATTGTAGCCAAATTTCAGTGGAGTTTCTAATATCCCTCTACTTCCTTCTTCAGCAGTCTTCCCTTTCTTTTTTCAGTCATGATTTAGTATTATTATTCAGAATACTGTAATTCACAGGAGGAAACAAGAGGAAAATGTATGCTCTACTCACTAAATGAGCTGCCTGTCTGTATGTACCACAAACATCTGATTGGCAACTGTTGATAAATTCCAGACTTTGAATGGCAAGCCTGAGGAACTCGTATTTTAATTTAGGTGTATTCATTTCTCTGAACTACACTGGAGGAGCAAACAAAAAGCCATTATTTTCAGCAAATGCCCAGCAAAGTAAAAATAAATGTTCTCTTGCACATACTTTCAGAAACAGCAGCAGGGGTAGATGTTACTATGGCAAACCAGTGATGAAGGTAGGAAGATACACGCTGAGAAAAGCATTGAGAGAACAATGAGATTTTGTTAAGACAGGAAATTGTTCTGTATTTTCACTTCTAGTGGGGCTAGTTAAAAAAGCCAAAAAAGAAAGATATTTATGGTTATTGATGTAAGAATCTCTCCACTTAAAGGTGTTAGTTCAAGAGTCTCATGTATACAAACACTGAAATAGCCTAATTTTTTAATCACATCTAAACGTTGAACCCGATTCTTCCTCATTTCAGAAGCATGTGAATTAGTGGATAATGCTTTTGATCTCAGCTGGACTATCAGAAGAGCTGAATGCTTCCTGACACAAAGAAACAGCTCCCATGCCAACAAACACATACAATTTACATATTACTCCACCTTAACGGGATGCATGTTGGTAGTAGTAATAATTTTATGCAGAGGGCCAGCTAATTTTACTGGCAGTTTTGGTTCTTTATCTAAGCCTTGTGGTTTAGTATAGTAATCCAGCCTTTCACGTGGAAAGAAGTTGTTGATGACGGTCACACAGTCATGTTGACCTAAAGGCACACAAGAAAAAAAAATCACCAGTGAAATAATAACCAAAAAAAAACCAAAACCCAAATCTGATAGAAGCAATATAAGTGAGAATCACCCACAAAGGAGCTTTGCATCATATACTTTGCACTGAAAACAGGCAACTCTTGTCATCCTTTCATGTGTAGATTTAATGTTCAGTAAGTCTAACTGCTGACTCCCAGCAGGGAGTGGCCACATGAAAATCCATTTTGAAAAAACTATCCCCTTCCTGCATCCTCTTTCCCTGGTAAGCCAAAAATTAAGAGAATAGGTATTTCTCCCCCAAGTTATACCATCCTAGCAGTCTCATACTGGTGTTAAAATTTTTCAAGAGAAGTTCCTCCACTTTGTACTTTTAAAAATTAATGACATTTGCATTGAGACTTGTAAGTTTTCAGACCTGAAACAGATAGTAGTGTATTAACCGAAAGTGGGAGAAGTTATAAGAACAGAACATGCTTCAAATTTACCAAAACTAAAAGGACTGTGATGCAAGTAACAAGATGAGAAAAGTTATACCCTCTTGTTTTCTACTTCTGACAATATGATGGATTACTTGGCTACAGGGAAAGTAAAACTTATCTTCTTTACTTCAGGACCACATTCTTTAAATTGACTGATTTGTGTTGGCACTAATCCTATAATCAGTACAAGACACAGCCAACCAGATTCAAGCATTTAAAATCCTCCACTCTTTTAGAAGAGACAGTTCTGAGCTAATAGAGCACAGTGTAAGACAAATGACAGGGGAAGAACTATCCTCACTTCCCACACACAGACAGACGAATTAATGTTGATTGGACAGAGAATAAAAAACCAACAGTAATAGATTCCAACATTCAGACTTTTACAGAGTAGTGTATCTCAGAATGCCTGAAAATATTTATTCTACCTGGGTGACGTGATGAGATATTAAACAAGAACTCTCCAAAATTATGTTGAAGATAATATTCCCCACTCACTAATAACTCCATACAGCATCACACTGGAAAAGACTCCCCAAATCCAAAGCAAAATTAATAGAAGTAAACTTCTCTGACACATTAAGTGAATAGTTAAGATTTTGTTGATTGAACCTCAAGTGAGCAACGCCACCCTTTTCCTCTTTATAAGAACAGAATGAGATAAGATGGAAATTGAAACTTAGTACTGAATCACTACTCAAGGAAGTAAATCTAAATGGCAAGATAGGCTCTTGAATCCAGAACACTTAATAGACTTGCAAGAGAGTTCTAAAGCATTGAAACACCATGAGAACGTTGTGTTTGAAAGAAAATACAGGTCCTCGTTTTTGGGAAGGTCACCTGGACAGCAACAGTTGTATCATTAAAATGACTCCACTTTGCCTCGTAATATTTTATCAGTTTTACTTCCTAGAAGTAGAGAAAGAGTGGAACATTAATCCAGGAATCTCCTAGTACTGTCAAGGTGGGTAAAAAAAGTAAAAAAGGTTTATAAAAACAAGAAAAAGAAACATGACAACAGAAAAAAAAGCCTGTTGCATCTTTTTTTGGGGATAACACTGCATACTGGAATGAGAAGTCTTTTATCTTGTTCTAGTGAAGGTCAGGTCAATAAGCAGTGACTGTTTCAGAACAGGTTCCAAGTCTTCTCCCTCTCCCAGATGCTGAGGGAGAAGGGTAGTGGCTCCCTGCCAGCACACAGCACGCTAGTGGCAAAGCTCAGATGAGAGTTCCTAAGGTCATTCCTTCCCACTAAGTAAGCTCCACTTAGGCACTTTGTACTGCACTTCAGGCACGTCCAATGTTACCAGCTTCCTCTTCCTATTTCCAAAGTGGCAACACTGCAAAAACTTACACATTCGAACAGCAGCATCTGTTCTCACAGATAAGATCGTCTGGTTTTTACGAAACCAAGAATGGGAAAATAGAACATAAATTGACTCTTACAGGATGACGTGGAAAAAAAAGGCCAACAACCATGTCAGTTCAGAACAGGTAATTAAATAATGTTTCTTCAACAAAAAACATCAGAATATAACATTTTACTTCTTTAGGAATTTGGGAAATGATAACAGATTTTCACCTTACCCACAAAAGCAGCCATCTGAGCTGCTGTCCTTCCCACAGAGTTGACAACATCAGTTTCTGCTCCAGCCTCTAACATCATCCAGGTGATTTCTTTATTTCCTGAATTTGCAGGGAAGATATGGGGAATGCGTGAGAACAAATCAGAACTTGTAATTCTTTATGCTTTAGAAAAACATGGACTGAATTTCTGAAAGACCGGGCATAACACTGAGGGAAATGAATGTTCTTAATGTCATTATTTTAAGACTGGATTAAGAGAAAGGCACGGTGCTTATTTATGGTTCCAGAGGGTGTAACTCTGCTCTCAGTAAAGCACATTCAGCTCCCCATGGAGCTTATGGGACTCGTATGTGCGTAGCTATGCTAGAGCTTGGTCTCTCTGGATGGCAGTATAGAAGCAAATTCTGCTAATCTAGTTTGACAGTTCAACTACATTTGCTATTCTGAGAAGAAAAACAAATTCAGGATTATGATGTAGCAGGAGCACAGAGAAGAGAACAGATTGTTCCTTTCTCCACAAGTGGGAACTGGGTGTTCAGACTGGGCTAAATACCAAGTAAAATGAAGCTAAAATTTGATGGGAAGATTAGATGACTTAATTGGTGCCCTTCAGAGACTAATAAGGACACTTGCCACCACTTGTGTTCATTCTGCTTTCAAAGGTATTCTTACTGTATCAGTTTTAGTGTGGATGCTAAGTACAGAAAAGTGAATATAAAAAGGGGGTGGTGGATGAAAATGAACGTTTCTGGTTTAAAAACAAAGTCATTGCGTCAGTAGTGCTCATGCACCTTGTGCGCTCCCAGATAACAGACCTTAAAGTCAACATTCGGAAGCGTTCACACCCAGGATGACAGGTTAAAAGCTTAGCTGTGAGAAAATGGTAAAAGTCCAGCATTTTCCATAAAGCTGCAGTCATTTAACAACCTCCACGTGTTTTTCTTCTGCAGCTCTGATATTGCTCAACGACACAGAATATTTCCCAAATCTTTTTACCAAAGTTTCAGCAGAAAAGCAATCTGATGATCCACTTAGGATTCAGATAAACACATAAGCCTTTCTTTCTTTTATACTTAAGATGAAAGAAAGCAGTTTAAACTCTACCTTCTAAAAAATCTTACTTCCTTAGAATCTCATTTTTGGGAAGAGATAAGTGGTCTAGTAAAGAAGATACTTAAAATAACCCTATATTCCCAAATCTGATCTTTTCCCCAGAAGGAACAATGTTTTAATGTACTGTCTTTTTCTCACTCACGGAAATAACTGTTCCTGTCATCAGGGGAAAAGAAGGAAAGCTGCAAACCACCATTTGAGACAAGAGAAGATATGTATAGCTATAAGCACTCTCATAAGAAGAAAAAATAATGCAAGAGGAGAGGGAAAACTAATGTGGGAAAAAATGTTTTTGAATCATTCTTAAAAGCCCACAAGATAATTGCAAAAATAATGTAGGAGAAAGACAAAATTTGAAAAATACTGGCTTGATATGAGAAGTCTCAAATATTACTAAAAGCTACGGATTTGTAGTGCTACTAAGGCAGTCTGGTGCAGCAGCTTTTTCATTGTAACACAGTGTAAGTAAACTGAATATATCTCACTGAACAAGACGACTGTCCCAGAAAACTGAATTTTGGGATCTGTAACAAACAGAACAAAGACTGAATGCCTCAAAATGCAGAAAAGAATCAACTTATATATGAGTCTGAACAGTAGCTCTCCTGTTCCACTGTCCTCATGGTTCTACTGGTCCTGACATATTGCCATGGTTACATAAGTAACCATAAGTAACAGTAAACCTGAATAATAAAAGCATATCAACATTTCCCTTTAAATTATTAATTTATGGCAAATTAATCGATGTCATAAAACTCAATGACCCCAGTTTAGTAAGAAGTTACCTGAAAGCCCAGCGAACATCAGGGCAGTGTATCCATGCTCATGTTCATTGCAGTTCACATCAGCTCCATGTCGCAGGAGCAACCTGCACATGTCCCCCTTCCCCTTGTAGGCTGCGTGCATCAGAGGGGTCATGCCATGCTGGCAAAGCAAAGTGGAAGCAAGTAGCACACAAAGAAGAATGTTACATCTCTTGATCTTCATACATTGATAATTTTTACTTGTACAGGCATGTTCAGTATAACTACTAAAGCCTCACATAATATTTTGTAACCTAAGTTACAAAACACTCATAAAATCTTCATCAAAATACATGGTTAGTAACATGAAACAGATTTGCCAGTTCCAAGTCACTTTTCTGATTATTCTGTGCTATAGATTTGAAAACAGAACAGTGTTGAATAAATGAAAACCATTTACTGCCAATTTCTCATTGGCCTTTTCTGTAAAACTTTAGTGTTAAAGACAACTAATGCTTCTTCTAGCAGAAAAAGCTTTTTTTACAGAACTTGCTAGGTTCATACATGATTTCTTTTTTCCCCTGCTGCTGCTTGTATGATAAGCAACAAGAAAATTAGGAATAGGCTCTTGTTTTAAATATTACAAACACTTGCAGTTTCTGAAACCCATCTTCCTCATCTTCAGTCAAGATTACTGGTAACTGTGCTATCCTCCTCTCTCTCACTTCTCCACCTTTCTGGCATTGTGTCCAGGATCAACCAGAGCTCTGAAAGCCCTTGTGCAGATACAAACTCTCACTAGACTTTAACAACCACAACCTCAAACCTTGCTGTTGATCAACTGTCCTGGTACAAAAAAAGGATTTGCTTCAGCAGGGCAGGCACTGAGGTTTTATTGGAGTTGTGCTGGTGTAATTATAAATGTAAACCTGGGCAAACCTCGGGGGAAATTTTCAGAACTAGGGTGAACTGTGAGTGCAGGCTCTCTCCCTCTCCAAGGGCAGGGAGAAGCACATTTCTGTTCGAGAAAATTGCATGACATTCCATTTTTAGAATTTAATATGCTTTTTCCAATATGCTGTTTATTTTCACATAACATTGAGTCAGGATTCATGTTATCAGCCAAGACACACTAATTGCTCAAGAACACTCCAAAACTGACTACATGGGAGTGTGCTTTAGTTTGTTCCTGAAGGAAATCACAATGGCGTTTTGTTCCTTTTTTGCCAGTCCAGGCTGTGTACAGGAATACACTCATGCACACCATTACTGCAGCTCTGTAAATGCATGGTAATGTGATACTTACTCTGAAATAATGTAATTGTCAGTTTGAGCCTTTATTTATTCCTTGTTTCAATTTATGATGGCATAAAACTCAACTGAGTTTATCAGTATAATTTTCAAAAATTTTCTAAAGGTGAGAGAAGTTGGGAAAGTTATAACAATTTTGAAGTATTATATTTTCATTATTCTCTATGCTAACTGAAAACAATAAAAAGTGATTACTTGATGTTTCATATTCTAGCAACCCAAATATTCTGGTAAACTGCATTATAAACTGCCACTGAAGAAACAAAAGACCTGAAGAGATCACTTCACGAACATGAAAAAAATTGGTTTTGCTAAGTTTCACTTGGGATGCCACAAATGCTAAGTCTTTTTGTCCTAATATATAAAATATATTATATTACATTTCATTATGTTACATCAACAGCAATTTTTAGGGGCCAATCCCATAAAAATGGCAGACACAGCACGGATTCGCCTCCTTTAGCAGCACAGAAAGGCACCACTGTAAGGGGATACGAACACAATGTGGTTTTCGATGGGAGAAGGAATTTTTAAAAAACAATTACTTAAGTTTGGTTATATCTCGAATGCCAGTTGTTTCAATTAAGATCTGAAGATTACAGGACAAAGGAAGGAACTGGGTTTGGTTTTGATCATCCCCTCTTCCCAGAAAACTTTTTTTATAATCGTTTGATTCAATTTTGGAAGTGTCAGGCTGTGGTGTGGATCAAAAAAACATATCAAGTAGAAAATATGTGGACAGTTAATAGAAAATTGGATTTAAAGTCACACTAATATCAGCTTTGCACATTCACAGCAAACAAAATAGGGTCAGGCTAGACACAACTTTATCTGAAAAAGCTCAGTGTCCTGTATCATGTCCCTACACAGAAACTGAAATGACTGCAAATATTTTTCTTATCCTGAATGTCAAAGACAGGTCCAGCAACAGTATGTTTTCTCTCAGATGACACTGGGATTATCAATACAACATATTTATAAGACAAAACTAGCAGATGATTTATTAAGCATAGAGATGAAACATTATTTATTGTTCCACTATGGAACATCATATGAAGAATTCCAACAGCTACTATATAACATTTTTCTGATCAAAATTCTGGCCTTTTAACCTCGTTCCCTAGGACAAGAAGAAATCCTTCCCAGCTTCTAATCTGTTTTGCAGGGATGTTACATCGTAACATCTCCAGTCTTCTGCAGGGCTGCTTCCTGCAGGCAAGATTTGGAAGGCAGTCACCAGTCACATGCACAAATAATTTTAGCTACAGCTAAGTATGAACTAATTAGAATATGAAATGCTGTTCAGTGTCGATAATAGCTTCAGTTATTCTCCTTTACAGTCATTCTGCTCAACTGTTGGTTTCACATCTGTAATGCATTTGATTCCTCTGATGATTTTTCAGTTCACCTGAAAGTGATGAAAAGCTAAAATCTACATGAGTCACCAACGTGAACTGAAACCACATAATTCTTAATGGCGGTTGAATTTTCTTTGGTTTGCATATTTTGAAGTTGTATGTAAAAACCACCAAGAGACAAAACACTTTCTCTTCAATGAAGGCCCAGGATCTGGGCATTTTCTGCCATATAGGATGTTCATGCTGGAATAGCAAGATAGATTAACCGAAGAACCCTCTGATGAACATAATCAGTACAAGTAAAGCTACACACATCTCAGGCACTAATAAGCGGCCCACTGCTGTAATTCCCGGGAAGTGTTCAGTTCTGTACTTAGCATATAGAAGGGAACTGTCTCTAAAAGATGTATTACAGAACTGAACAGCTGAATTACCAAACTAGAGGAAAAAAGTAAAGCTGCTAATGCCAGATGATAGTTCTGTATATAAGAAGATTATGAATGACCTTATAACAATTTTAAACACAAAAAAAATTGTGAAGCTTTTTCAGGTCAAGTCTCTCTGCTTGATCTGCAGAAAATCGGGCACTGTAGTACTACAATGCTCCTTTGCAGCCTTGACTACCAACATGATCAGGGGAAACTTCCATGGCTAGAAAGCCCATGTGCTTCCTCTGGCAGGCCTTTCTGTATGTAATAATCTGAAATATCTTAGCCACACACTCCAAACAGACAGAGTTAGTCAGCAAGTCACCAACATGAGGTCACAACACTATTTACAAGCTCTGCCCTCTCAGGGGAAACAAAAGTTCTGAACACTTTCTTCCAAAGTAAGTTTCCAAATTAGCAACCACTCCATGTAAAAGAGGACAATAAAATGACTAAGAGGTGTGCGTTTAAATTAAATATATTGGTATTTATTTTGCATTCATTTCCATAGCCCATCTATTTGTCTTAATGTTTTAGGACACCTAAGCTTAAATGTCCCTGAAGTTTTAAAGTTGCCAAGCTGTTAAAGAGCAGTTCTGTGAAGGCCTATTATATTTCTTTGCTTTCATAAAGACAGTGCTTAAGCCTAAATACCTTCTTCATCTACCTAAATCTGTAAAGAAACAACAACAGAAAAATTATTTGGTCAGAAAGGATGCTGAGAAAAAACAGGACTGTATCTGCTGGATACCTCCAGCCTTCTGGAACATGGGCATCTGTGAAACTCATTTGAATAAAGTGATCTTATTCTGTGTTCAAGTGACTTATTGCTGCCAACAGAGCCCTGCAGATAGCAGGAGGTGAAGGGTGAGTGAGTCTTGGCACAAGGAAAAGCAAGTAGACTTAGAGTAACCTTTTATTTTTAAATACACATACCAACAGCAGAAGCAATGCTGAAATATAGCATCCAGCTCATGCCTACATTTTTGAAGTAAGAAGCTGAAACCACTGGAAAGGATTTGGAAAATAACCACAATTATAGCTCAATTACTGCAGAAATATAACTTTAGGCAAGATACTTAAAAGGTCAACGCATCTGGAAGATATTAAAATGTGTCTTGGTCCTTGTCTAAAGGTACACGGAGAAAAGACAGCTGATTGTCAGTAGTTTTTAATCTAGAGGAAAGCAGATTCAAGCAGCTGGAATATATGGTCAAACCAAAAATGAAAGGAACAGCTTATGTGTTTATTTTTTTAACATTAGGAAGAGCAATATGTAACAGCCTGCTTCTGGATGTGCTGTGAATTCCTCAGCCTGTGCAAATTATTAAATTGTGATTGCATGCTTGCTGTACCACAACTAGAAGAGAGAATTACATTAAAGATGTGCTCATTCTGTGGATTCTCTCACTTATAAAGGACTTTAGGATGGAAATGAGTTCCCAACTGCATTGTGCTCCCATTTCAATGCCTAAGCATTCCATTTTCAGGGCTGTTTCCTTACTCCTTAACATTAGTAAAATAAGTAACAATAGTAATATAAATAATAACATGAATTTCAGGAGAAACAACTAAGGCCACAGAGAAAAAAAGTAAGACCTGATGCATTGAGAGCAGTCTCCAGGTGTGGTGATGTTGAATAACAGATGAAGGTAATGTTTAACTGCGATTTCACACACTCTTAATTTTGTATAGATATTTAACTAACACATTGGAGCAAAAATGGCTTATAATAGAAAAATTCTAAAAGTTGAGGTAAGATGACTGATGGATTTAAGACTCCTAAACAAATCTGAACTCTGTCCTGTTCAACATGCATGATTACATACCACTCTTGGGAATTAGAAAGGAGACGGCAGGAAGTCCATTGCATAAACTTAAGTCTTATGTGCCTTGTATTTAGTCAGATATGAGCATTAGGCAAATATTGTTAATACTATTTCTTCTTTAACAACAGCTCTGAGCATAGCTCAGTTATGGTTTCTATTAATAAACCATATCCTCTTGACTGTAATCCTGTATGGTGCACTAATACTGCATCAAGGATGCAGTCAGCAATTCACTACAGGGAAATCTTTTAATGTCCCTACCATAAAGCACACTTGCAAACATACTTGTATCTTGGGTTCCTGAAGTTCACTGTAAAGCTTAGTGTGACGAAGATTATTGGAATTTGTGTAGTGGAAATTAAGGCTTAAATATTTAACAGTTATTTAAGAGCATTCAGAAAATGGATCTGTTGGCAGCACAAAAAAGGCTAACAACAGTCCATGAGGATACCTGGTAGATGAAGGGGCAATTTTCCTCCATTCAGAATTCATGGGACCACATCTACAATACCCTGCCCAATTCTGGGTCTACCAGTGCAACAAAGACATGTATAAACAGCAGTGAATTCAACAGAGTACCACCAACACATGGTGGGAACTCGAGCACTTGTGTGGTGAAGAGAGGCTGAGGGAGCTGGGCTTACTCAGCCTGGAGAAGAGATGGCTTTGGTAGAGCCCAGGAGCAGCCGGCCAGAGCCAGCAGGGAGCTCACTGAGAAGACAAACTCTTCTGTTATAATGGCAGGAGGTCAAAAGACACTGAGCCTAAGCTGAGGTTCTGACATAAGGGAAACCCATTTTCACCAGAAGCACAGTAAGGCAGTGGAACAAGTTGCTCAGAAATACTATGTAGTCTCCATCCTTGGAGGTTTACAAGGTCAGATAGGACAGAGCTCAGAGCAACCTCATATGACCTCAGAGTTGAACCTGCTCTGAGCCAGAGGCTGAACTAGAGACCTTCTGAGCATCCTTCTAGTATGAATGTTCCAGTGATCCCATGAAATTATAAAACTGTGAAAAAAACCCACAAACTGACACTTAAATTAAGAAATTACGCATGGATTTAACATGCATAGTGGGGAATTACAGTTTTGCTTGCATGTTACAGTTCTTATTAGTGCTGCACACTTTAGAAAAACATTCTAAGAAGGAAAAAGAAGATGAAACATATGAATATCCAACAATACTCCTTTCTCCATGAACTTACTCTCACCATCAGGCAACAGTTAAGTATTTTATCTTCTACATGTCTATCACACCTGCCTCTGAAAAGACTGTTTTCCTCTTTTGATCTAGCTATTCACCCTCTCGGTATGTTAATGGTTTGGCAAAGATGGGGTTTTGGGTGATGAGACCAAGCACAACATGGGGCAGGTATTCTTTATTCTTTATCCCCACTACAGTTTGGTGGAGGTGACAAGAAGCCAGGGAGCACCCCCATGTTCTTGCTGCAGTATTTATCTTACCTTACAGACACCAAAGTTCATGCTGGAAATTGAGAGAAAATACAAATAGTGTAGTACTTTAAGTAACATTAATCTTTAAACTTCCTTAAAAAAACAGTAAGAAATCCTCAAAGGCTCATTATTCTGCAGCTGCAGTCTGGCAATATCTTCAGAAAAACTCTGACGAAGTGTGTACAGATGATATTTAATAGGAAGGCCTTCAGACCCAGTATTTTCTTTGCTAAACTCAGCATAATACTTGTAGTTTTGCTGTACCTCATCCAAGCAATTGACACGGACATTCTTGCTTCCCAGTAGTCTTCCAGCCTCATCAGTGTTTCCTTAAATTTAAAAAAGGAAAAAGAAAAAGACAGAGATAGAAAGGGGAGTGAGAAACAGAATAAACTGAGAATCAAAAGGAAAATTATCATTTCCATTCCTCATTAGAATCAAAATCTTTGTAGCTTAACCACTTGGGATGTAGATCAACCACTAATAAATCAACTGTACTTAGTGAAGAGGCTTAGGAATAAACAATGTTCTGTTTTGGAAGTTAAAAGGCAAGAAGTCACAACACTAACGAGAAGTCAGAGAGCGCATACCAGAAGTAAACATCCATTTTTTGTGAAGTAACTGATCTACACAAACAAGAACTGGACACTAATACATCTCTTCATAAACAGCACCAGAATAATTCTGAATGAGTACAATGACGCTTAGCATTTTAACACACTTTGAACTTTTAACTTCTTTGGGAGCATCTTATGTCTAAGAGTTACCTAAGTTCTCATAAAAGGGAATTATTTATAAGACTTTCTGGTCCAAATGAAATATGCTTCATCATTTACTCACAACATCTTTCCTGTTTAAATTTGAAATTTGCAACATATGACTTCCCAGGTCCACAAAACTGGAAGGAATTTGCTTTTGGTAATAGAAAATAGAAGTGGAAAGGACAAGGGCTAAAGCAGCCTGATCACTGACATTTCTAAAAGTTGCCAAATACATAAATAGACTGAAGTCTGGAAAAAAAACGTTCAAGGAAAAACAGGATGTAACTTTGTATTTTCATTTTGCTACAAGAATCTTTTTGGTTAAGCCACCGGTCTATGAACCTGATTTAAAGACCATTGAAGGACAATTCACTTAATATCAATGCAGCTTCTACATGCATCAAACAAATAGAAATGAAAGAACATTCAAAGACTCTGAGTTTGGGGAGTTAAATCTATTGCAAATTAACAGAAACTTCTGATCACTGAATCAATCACAGGTACAATTCTTTCAGCAGTGATGTGCTTAACAAAAATAAGCATTGCACCCCTCATTTGAATTATAGGAGTCATGCTTACCTTCATTATATCACAAGGAGGTGCTCTTCCAGCAAATTTTCAGCAAAGCAGCTCTTGCAACCTCAGCTGTGGCTAAAAACCCCATTACAAATACTACAAATAATTTTTTTCATCAAGCTTTTGGTGTGGTTTAACTGTTCTACAGGTTTCTTTCTGCCTTTATTATTAATTAATTTAGGGAAAAAAGACAATCATCTGAGTCATCTCACACACCTGATAGAGACTCAGTCAAGGAACTGCCAAACAGCCTACTCCTCTAGACATATATATATTCTAAACATTGGGAAGCTTCTGAAGACCTGGACAAATTTTCAGAAAATCATCCCAGCAAAAGAATGAACATCAGTAAGAGCAAGTCCAGAGAAGAGCAACAAGGCTGGTGAAGGGACTGGAGCACAAGTCCTATGAGGAGAGGCTGAGGGAGTTGGGGTTGTTTAGCCTGGAGAAGAGAAGGCTCAGGGGAGACCTCATCACTCTCTACAACTCCCTGAGAAGAGGTTGTAGCCAGGTGGGGGTCGGTCTCTTCTCCCAGGAAACTATCAGTAAGACAAGAGGGCACGGGCTTAAGCTCTGCCAGGGGAGGTTTAGGTTGGATATTAGGAAAAAATTCTTTACAGAGAGAGCAATCAAGCATTGGAATGGGCTGCCTGTGGAGGTGGTGGATTCTCCATCCCTGGAGGTGTTTAAGATGAGACTGATGTGGCACTTAGTGCTATAGTCTAGTAACTGTGGTGCTAGTGGATCAAGGTTGGACTTGATGATCTCAGAGGTCCTTTCCAACCCACCTGATTCTATGATTCTGTTCTAAGTCTTCAAGGGGTGATTTTCAAGTAAATTTCAATACAAGCAAACCTAAGTAGCATTTACAAGTTCAGAGTTCTCAAACACTGAAGGATTTCCAAACATGACACTGAACTGCTGGAAGCCAGACTTCTAAAACTGTCTAGAGCTGCAAGTTGGAGCCAGGCTGCTCATGGTGGTGCATGGTAGGAGGCCAAGAGACAACAGGCAGAAGTTGACAGAAAAGGAAACTTCAGACTGGATACAAGCAAAAACATTTTCACTATGAGCCCAGTAAAGCAGAACAGGTTGCCCAGAGACACTGTGCAGTCTCCATCCTGGGAAGTTTTCAAGGCCTGATAGGATAAAGCCCTGAGCAATCTCATTTGACCTCACTGTTAACGTGTTTTGAGCTGGAGGCTGGCCTACAGACTTCTGAGGTTCCTTCCAACCTGATTCATCCTGTGACTGTAATCACAAGGAGCCAGGTAGGTTAGACAGAAGTGCCTGCAAGACGAAGGCCTGAAATTCTGATTAAAGTGTCTGGTTAAAATCAGACTGATTTAGATTCACAATAAATTCACTGCTGGCTGTCCTATGCCTACGTCTCTGACACGGAGCAACATTTTAATATAACTGAGAGCGAAGCCCCAAAACTACAAGTAAAATTTCTTAAGGGTTCAATTTGCCTGCAAACTACATATAGAAATGCGTGGGACACATCAATTGTTTTTAGTTTACCTCTAACTAACCATCACCAACGATGACTTTCAAAATGCCATTTGAAGTACAACTATTTAGACATGGCTCTGGAATTCATGTTGCTGGACCAGGAAATCCAAGTGTTACAGCAAGCATGACAGAAGGCATGACAGAAAGCCCCCCAACAATAAGCATGGGTGCCACACAGTGCAGTGAAAACACACTTGTGTGAAATGCAAAACCAAAGAATCACAGAATGGGTCAGGTTGGATGGGACCACAGTGGGTCATCTGGTCCAACCTCCCTGCTCAAGCAGGGTCATCCTAGAGTACGTTGCACAGAATTGTGTCCAGATGGTTCTTGAATATCTCCAGGAAGGGAGATTCCACAACCTCTCTGGGCAACCTGTTCCAGTGCTCGGTCACCTGCACAGTAAAGAAGCTCTTCCTCATGTTCAGGTGAAACTTCCTGTGCCTCAGTTTCTGCCCGTTTCCTTTTGTCCTATTCTGGACACCACTGAGAAGAGCCTGGTCCCAATCCCTTGACACCTTCCCCTCAGATACTTTAGACATTGATGGGGTCCCCTCTCCTCTCTCTAAGAGAATAGTAATAAAGTAGTATAAGGGATAAGAGGTGCACAACACCCTGGACAAGGTCGAGTTCTGTTAATTTAAGAACTACCTGTCTGCAAGGACATCCTGCTTTGGCAATCACATATCGGGAAAACTGTACAGCGGGCTAGAGGACCGGATTACCCCCAAGAAAACTTTTTGTTTGTTTTTAGCAGAGCACATTAACACCAATCATTAGGTAAATGTCAACAGAAAATGCTAATTCGTAAGCTTTCCCTGGCAGAGTTAGATCCGCCCAGCTGAGCTTCCCCAGCCCCAGTGCATCGCACCTCGGCCCTCACTGCATTCCCTGGGTGACACAGGCCTGCTTGAGAGGGAAGCGGACCAAGGAAACAGTCCTCTTCCAGGCAGGGAGAAGAGTGGCGGGGTCCGAAGGCGGGAAGGCAGGCGGGGCCCAGCGCGGTGAGCGCAGCGCGGAGCGGCCCGGCCCGGAGCGGGGGCAGCGCGGCCGGTAACGGCGCCTCCCGCGAGAGCCGCCCGGGGCACGGCCGGCGGGGCCGGGCGAGCTGCGGCCCAGGGCCGCAAGTGGCGAGGGCCGGCCGGGCTCACCTGTGGCGATCACTGCCAGCAAATCCTTCTCCTCCGGGCTCAGGTCGCCCTTCCTGGGGGGAGCCATCGCGCACGGCGAGGCGGGACGGGCCCGGACGGTGCCGGCAGCGCCTCCCGAGCCCCGCCCGCGGCACCGCCCCCGCCCCGCGCCGCGCGGCGCCTTCCGCCTGCAGCCCCGCCCTGCCGGGGCCGGCCGCGGGGCGAACCATTCCGGCCCGGGCAATGGGGGACGCTGCGTGCCGGCCGCTCCCTTCCGCCGGCCGTCCCTCTCGGCGTTACCGCCGAGAAGGACCGCTTCGCTCCTTTCCCTCATTTTCAACTTGAGAAAGGCGTTCTGGTTTTCTTTCCTCTCCCTCTTTTTGGCTTCTTCGCGACCTCCCCTCCGTTTCCCCCCCCCCCCAGGGAGGCGCCGGGAGTGGTGCGGGCGGGCGGAGGCGCCCGTGTGTCAATGTGTCCGTCCTTCACTCCTCCATTGTCTCTCGCCGCCGCTGCCGCCGCCGCGCCCGCTCGCCCTCCCCGCCCCGGACCGCGCAACCACCCGACAGGTGCGGCCGGGAGGGGAGAGTGCCAGGCGGGGGCCGCGCCGGAGCCCCGCGGTGGGGCTGTCCGGGCGGCCGCGGCTGCGGCTGCGGTGGGGCAGCTCCGGGCGGGCGCGGCGGCCATGGCGGGGCAGGTTGGGCGGCGGCACAGCCCCGGTGCCAGGGCAGGTCCGCGGGTCTGGAAACGCCGCCGTCCGCAGGTGTGCGGGGCTCCCGCACGGGCGGCGCCGGGTCCGCTGCGGGAGGGCGGCGGTGCGCGGTCTGGTGCCCGCCGGCTCTTCCCTCCGCAGTCCTGCTTTCCTGCCTTTTTATGGCATGGGGTTATGGGGTAGTGGTTGTTTTTTCTCTCAGGAAGGAAAAGCGGTTTGTTCGGCTAAAGCGGCCGAGTGGAGCCGTGGCTGTGCCGCGGCATCGTGTCTCCGGGAGGAAGCGGGCGTTGATGGATCGGGAAGGGAAGTAACGAGCTCGGGGTGTTCAGAGCGGTGCCTTTTGTTGGCGCCTTTCTAAAATTAAACTGTCGGTGGAAAAATGATCTTTGTTACGGATCCAACTTTCCACTCCTCCAGTTGAAGCTCGGTAGGCACTAGGACGATCCTGCAGATCTTCTCCAAGGGACAGAGGCTGAGGTTTAACATCCTTGGTTTCTGCCCGTGTTTGTACTAGAGGGAAAAGCCGTGGACCATGATACTTGATGCTGACTTTTTACCCTTTTATACTCGTTTGCGCTACTCTTCAATGAGTATTTTTTGTCTCCTTTCAAGGAACGCATTTTTTTTCCTGTAACTAATTTTTGAAGGCATAGCTTTATCAGCAAGGTGATTTTTTTTTTCTTTCCTTAGTATTTGCAGGTCAGCTCATGGTTACTTAGGTATTGGAATTTCTCTCTCAAATGTTAATCTTGTTCTGTATTTTGACATCTGTTAATGGCTTGACTGACTTTCAGAAATTGTGAAGTCCCATTGTTTGCTTCCTGATTCAGAGAAGAGCATGGTCTGAGTATAGTGAATCTTCATAACTATTTGGGTACAAAACCAAAATGTGATACACTTCTATTTTAAAGAACCAGCGAAATTATGTTTTCATGATTTTAAAAATCGTGGAAATACAGTAGCATACCACCGTCTAGTTTTACTTACATCAACAAGTGTAAATCACATAGATTGCTTTGGACTTCAGATTATAACAGATACCCTTGAGGGTTTTTTTGTGGCAAAACAAAAATGCCTTGAAGGAAATATCCTCAAAGCATTGCCTAAAGGCAAAAGTGCTTTTAATATTCTGATCCAGAAAAATATCCCTGTTTGGTGCTAACAGAAGTCTGTCACTGGCTCAACATGAAGGCTGAAATTAGGGTTTAAGTGCTCTTTTGTTGGTTCACAGCAGGGCGTGACTTTTACCTGCTGTGAACAAATTTTGTTATATTACAGTGCACTGATAATGTCTGTGGCACTATTAAATAACAAGTGCCTTCAAGCTTCCTTTCATATTCCAAAAAAAATCCCCCAAACCTGTTGGGCATTCAATGTACAAAAGTATGCATATTACATTCCCTTTTTTTAAATATGAAAATGTCAGTGCTGTCGTTGCACCCTGTCTTGCAGAGTGAACAGGTAAACAGTTTTTCCTTGGCAGCGTCACTGGATCTCACTTGGTGAGTAAGGCTGCAGGAGCGCTCCATCTGCAAGGGTAATAAAATAACACTAATTAAAATGTTGCTTGTTCTTACCTATGGAAGGACTGTATGACCTTCAGTCCTGTAATATGCAGGCATTTCACAATCTTCAGTTCATCCTTGTGACATTGTGATGAGGTAATAAAGTGGTGTTGCCTCCATTTTGTGAACAGAATCTGAAGCATGGAGGCAACAAGTGATTTTTTTTTCAAGGCAGTGTAGGGAGTGAGTGCCGGGGCAGGGAACTGGAACATGAAAATGTAGTTTCTGTACCTTTGTGTCTTGGCCCTTAATGCATTTTCTTTTGTCTGTTTTGCATCTGTTTGTTTTACATATTTAAGTTGTGGGTATTACTGTTTGGTAATTAATAATTTATGTTTTGGATATTAGAGAGGGAGAAGTAAATGTTAACCTCACTGTGACTGGGGATATTTTTTAGATTTTAAAAGATACGTGTACTTATTAAAAATTCCCTATTTCCTCATCAGGTGATACATGTGATTTGTGAAAGCAGGGACCGGTGGTGACATTTTTGCCTGGTGGTTTGCTGGTTCTAGTGTGTGCAAGTGTGTCAGGGGGGATTTGTGATGGCTATTGTTGACAATGTATAGGTGATCCTAAGTGCCTGACACTTTCTGCAATTGTCAAGAGCAACATTCATGCAAGAAAATAATAAGAATTTCTTTAATTAAGGAACATTCATGTACAAAACAGTAAGCTCTTTCTTGGATCAAGCTGGGGGGAGAAGACTGCCCTGTGCCCTGGAGAATGCACCATGAAACGCTTAGTCTTTGGAAATGGAAGAGAGGATAATGAAATGTTCAACTGGTTTCACTGGGTTTAAGCGGTTTTCTCTCAAATGACCAACGTTCACTTGTGTCTTGGAGGCTTGCTAGAATTATATCTGTGTACTCTGCTGCTCAGCTAATGGTAGCAGGGGTCAAATATCCTATAGCCTCTTTCTTTGCCTGGACCTGTCAGGATCAGAAACTTGGTCTGACCCACTACATTTTAACTAGGGGAAAATAAAATAATAGGTCAAACAAATATTCATATTTCTGTGACTTATTCTCCAAACATATATCTCACTGGTTCACAGCTAGGGACTTCCTCAACAAAAAGTGATGTCTCTGTGTTTACCTTTGTATTTGATAGCCTGTGGTAGGTGTTTTGAGTCTAGTAAATTGTGTGTATGCAGCATCTTGTGATTATAACTTCCACGACTGCTTGAAAGATGACCTCTTTTTACGTGTTTTTGAACTTGCTACTTCATGATTTCCTTTGATCCCTCAACCTCTAGTTCTTGTTTTGGGAGACAATGAGTCGTATTTACCCTTGACGTGCAGTCATGCCTTGGCAGAGCTGTGTTATCCCTGCCATTGTCTTTTCTGAAGCTGAAGTCTTAGGGTTATTTAGTCATTCCTATGTAAAAGCCATTTCATATGGTCGCCAAGTGCGTTTTTGTGAAATGGTTCTGTCTCCTGCATGGCCTGGGCTATAGGAAATCTCCTTTGAGTGGAGCTGAGCTTTGCAGACAGACCCCCACTGGGTTTTGGTCCTGCTGTCTCCAATCCTTATAATTATATCCTGGCCAAAGTTAAGAGGATCTAATAGGATTATTCATTTAGATCAATTCAAGTTCATGCAAGTTCAAGGATTTTTTTATTGCTAAAAACATCCTCTGTTTTTTCCTCTCAGATCTGACAAATCCGTGGATAGGTTGCTTCCCCCCTCCCTGCCCAGTTGACTGGCATTGTATAACTGACTTCCTTAAGAATTTTTATTTTATTTTAAGTGGAGTTTTTTTCAGATTTCATCTGGTTTTGGATCTCAGTGCAGCCACTTGATCTTTGATGTGATCTGTCAGCATTGCTCAGGCGTGTTTGTACCTGAAGGTAGACTATAAAAAGACCACAAAAGAGTAACTGAAACTGGGGTGCACCAATACATGTTGGAACACAATTGGTATAACCACAACAGCTATACACAAGGTATTCCCATAGCTAAGATGTGTACTGAGACACGGATAGAGATTTTTATCTGCTGCCTATTCCCTGTGGGACCTTGCACAAAGTTAGGCTTTCTTTACACTCTGCAAAATCGGAGTTATTCTTATGTCAGATCGAGAGGTTTTGTATGGAGATCACTTACAGTCATTGCAGATTCATGGTAGCAAACTAGCAAGATTATTGCTTTTAGTCAGCCTGTAAGAAGGATGGGTTGCCTCTAGTGAGAATTAGGAATGAGTACAAATAGGTCTGGCAAAGGAAATACTAGACACAGTCTGGGTCAGAGAGGTTGGCCAGGGATAGGCCAGGAAGGAAGCGTCTCCTGTAATGTCCTAAATCACAAGGAGTTACACCCTTCTACAACTCCTTCAACTACTGTAGGCAGAGCAATTAAATATGGCTTTGGGGTTGTACTTCCTTGTAATAACCACTGTTTCATCTGTTTTCCTTAAATGTGATTTCATGAAGAAAAACAAGGCTAAGCAGTTCAATGGTTTGTAATTTGCAAGCTAAAGTAATCCTTTCATTTTAGGTTTTGTTTCCATAAATAAAATCCTCTAGTTCTCTAGAAATGTCTTTAAGAAGGAAGATTCATTCAGTGCATTCAAGTTAAACGTTAGTCGTTTTTCTTCTGATAAAACACAGGGTTGAAATCTTGGGAAAATACTACTGAATGGTAGCAGATACAGGGCTTTTCATTTATATTCACTATCATTTCATTCCTTGAACAATAGAAAATTAGCAAAACAAATACGCTGTTTGTTTTAAATGCTCAAGAAGTCAACCCTCTAGAAAGAAGAGGCCCCAGTCAGTGTGTCCCCAGGGCCATGGGAATCTTTGGCTCTGCCCTTGAGATTTATCATCCTGCACATCAGTCTCAGCTCCCTGCACAGCATATGGAAACTCCTGCTTCTTCTGTGCTCAAGCATGTGTGCGAGGTCTTTTGCCAGGCTTTGGGTTTGGCTGCCTTGTTTTGTGGAGCTTTGTTAGAAGGCTTCTTGAATTAGAGAAGGGAAATCATAATTCTCTAGAGGAGTCAAGGGAAGGGTTTTATTTTGTCAGTTTTATTCCTATTAAAATGTTTATTTGTTTATGCTGAAAAGTGCCTTTATCCAAATGTGCCCTGTCATCAGTATGTCAATTTATTTGCATTGCTGCTGTGCCTCCAAGATCCTTCATGATGATATTGGACTGGTTCTTTAATGACCTACGCTGCAAAATCATCAAGACATTGGATTGTCAGGTCTCCTGTGAGGAAGTTGGGTGATTCTTGAACTTCTGTTTGTGAGCGGTGGTCCCCAGCTCCCTGAAGCTAAATGTGTCAAACTAAGGCATTTCATGGGTAGCCTGTTTGATGCTAGGATTAGTTCAGTAGTGCCCTTCCTAAATTGTGTTTTGTTTCCTGGGTATACGAAGGCCTGATTCTGTCCCCATTTTCCTTTGTTCTGTCAGTTTAAACAGTTGTTGACCTTTTCAGTGGGTATCAGCTCTGCAAAAGCAGTGTTGTGGTATGAGGAGATGATGCAAAAAACCCTTCTGAAGCTGAGGGAGAGCAGAATGTTGGTGATGGGAACAAGAACACTGTCTTCCTAGTGCCATGTTCCCCATTTATTATTTTCAACATACTTGTTACATTTTTTGTTTGTAATCCAAATATAAATTACTCAATTTCTGTTGAAAAGTAGGCTATTATATTGCTAAATAAACTACCTTAATTTGTGTCCTTAGCAATTGGTTAATAAAGGCTCATATCAACATATCCTTAATCTGAAATATCAACTTCATTTTTGAAGTACTGCCAAGAATAGCAAAAAAAACCCCACCTATTGCAAAACCCCCAACTGAAAGTCATATGGAATATCTGTTCTATTTTAGAATTAAGAAAAAATTAATTTTTGTTGGGACTTCTCCTACCTTTGCATTTGTATCCTCCATTAGCAGAGAACATATGACAGTTCAACTCTACAGAGAGTATCAAACTAGGAAGAGCAGCATTTGAGGTGGGATGCAAAGGCGTTGGTCTGCATGGCCTTCAGCAGTCCATTCATTGACTTGGGGAGTTTGGCTGCATCCATGATTGAACAGCTCTACATTTTGGGATTTAACATCAGTTCGCTTTTTAAATTTTTTTTTCTTATGCAGTAGCTGTTAACAGTTTTTGGTTGTTAAAGAGCTTCTGTTCCTTTTTAAAGCAGGCAGTGTAGCACTGAAAGGTGTGTGCCCTTTTTCCACTGGAAGTTCATGCATTTTGTAGAAAGTTTTTCTAGGTCCACATTCAAGAGCCCAAGGTTAACTGGCATGTCCTTCTGAAGCCTCGGAGAGACCAGCCAAGCCTTTCATTGTGGTTTCTCAGTCCAGAAAAAAAAAATCCTTTAGTTGTCTCATTAGTAAACCTTTTAAATTCTTCATATCTTGCATCCTCGTAGGAAGTGAATTGTAGAAATCTAATGTAGCTTTTATTGGAGCTCTTGCTCTCTTGTATGTAGATATATATGCATACACCTAGAGATACACATTCCATGGAACCTTTACTGGGTTATCTGCAGAAGTAGGTTGCCGATATTGGTCTTTCCAGTGCATGAACAGTGATGCTGTAAACAAGGAAATAGATTTCCCAATTAATAGTGTCAAATAGAATTGTGCCAAGCTGACGTTGATACAGTCCAAACAACCACAAAGTGCACAAGTGCTTTCTCTGAAGGAAGCCAGGCTGTCTGGCATAGTGATGTTTTATGCCCTTTAAAAAAGATACTAAACCTACTCCAGTTAGAAATCCATAATTCCTGTAGTGATGTTGGCTTCAGAAACTGAGTTGGGTGTGGGTGGGTGGCTGTGGTTTTATGCTGAGCCTATTCTCACCGCATATTTGGGGTACACTGGATTTTGAAACTTCTCAGCTAACAGAAAATTCTGTGAATCATTTCAGAAAGATAAATAAGCAGGTCTACTGGATTAACTATAGAACTGAATAATATACCAGTAGTAATTGCCCTATGGTTAATTTTGGGTAGGTAACTAAACTCTTAAGTCTGCCTGAGATCTTTATAGGCGTCACTGACTTTAACACAGATGGCCAGTCTGCAGGTGTGAAGTTTGATCTAGTTCAAACATCTAAGAAGTGCCTAAAGCTGAAGTTGTGAAGTTGTTCACCCATTTCGCTCTAAGATGGATGAGTAGAATATTTTAGACTAGCTATGTTCTGGAAATGTTTATGTTTCTCCTTATGGTAAAAAGAGGCAAGGATTGCAGGGTCAGACTGAGGTGTCTGTCGCCGTTCATTTTTAAAGTTAGGTCAAATGCACACCATTTTTGGGTTCTGACAGTTGGCTGTTTGTTTGAGAAAAGTGGATATGGGTTTTGTCCTAGCTGATCACCTGAAATCATGGACAGTGTACCAGGTAGTGATACTCAAACCCAATAGTATCAATTAAATGGCTGGGTTTTGCATTGAACTGAGCTGACTGACGGCTGTCTGTGCTTCCATTACCAGTGCGTGGGCACAAAGTGCTGCAGTGTATCCAGCACTGCCTGCTGGTGGGATTTGCTGCCCCTGTGATGGAGTGGGGTCAAATATTACATACCTGCTCTGGTCTACATCTGGGTGAAACAGATGTCTCAGTAACTTCTAGCTTCTTGTGATGTGATTATGCTGTTAGGAGATGATGCTAATCCTGGAAAATAGATACAAATTATTGATGCAACGGGCTAGTTACTCTATTTTTTTTTTCTAGCTCACGTCATTTGCACTGCTACTTTATTTGACTTCCTTTCATGGCAATGTTTCATAATTCTGAGATTTTGGCCACCTGTGCGTCTAAATGTATTTTTGAGAACTGAGTTTTCATCTGATTGTAATTATTATCAAAATTGCTTATAACTTTTTGAGAAGCAGAACTATTGTAATGCATTCATAATAGCCATTGTTTGCAATGTTGTGTTTATAGATAGACTGTGAATTCTTAGGGTTTAGTTTGGTGGAATTTGAAGTCTTCTGAGTCTTGATTACCAACAAAGATGTATTCTTGGGTTTATGCATTTATATTTTCAGATAAGTGTTGAATTTAATGTCAATTATGTCTAGATAAAGCGTGGAAAAAGATCAAGAAAAGTGAAGTTGAACTGTTAAAATTGAGAGAAGATGTGGTGCTTTGAGCACTTCTGTGTCTGTGCATGAGTACCAAAATAAGGGAAACATGATTGCTTAGCATTTGATTTTTTTGTTACCAAACCAGGACTGATCTCCCAGTCCTGATATGTAGATAGTGTCAGAGTCCAGTACTCTCTGATCAGCACATTTTAGATATTCCACATATGAAGGATGTGATGTTCAATATCTAATTTCACCTGGAGATGGTTGGTATTACATGAGATTTATGATTTAGCAAAGTAATACAGATAATGCTGAAAAAATAATACAGTTGTAAATGCCTGTAACAAAGTAAAGCAATTGCAATACACGGTTCAATCACAATACCAATGTGGTTGCTATTACCAGTCTACAGTGCTCACTGGGCATGATGCTGGGCATCCACAGTCATTGGGAAGAAATATTGATGGGTTGAATCACAATATTCTGTACAGACTGGCTCAAAGCTTTTTGCTTTCATCACCGAAGGTAACTAGTTTGAATGTTTTCCCTCATCTTAGAAGAAGCAACCTGATGTCCTACAAAACTACTGCTACTGACCCAGGACAGTCCTCTTGGGATTTTTGTTTACTCATCTTCCTCACCTGCCTTACTCAGTTGCCACCCAGCTCTGAGTGCTGTTGCCATAAAACACCCAAGTGGCATTTGCTGTCATGGGCGAGTAATGCTTGTCTTGTGTGTTTGTGGATTTAAGAGAGAACCTTCTCCTACCAAACTTTGGCTTACTGAGAGAAATTTGCCTTTGGTGTAGAGTTTCATCTCTGAAAGTGGCCTGCAGTATAGGGTAGGTGTGAAAATAAAAACAAAACAAAAAAATGGGGAGGGAGGAGAATGTGGTGGGATGGATGGAAAGAAAGAAAGATGGAAAGAAAGAAAGATGGAAAGAAAGAAAGATGGAAAGAAAGAAAGATGGAAAGAAAGAAAGATGGAAAGAAAG
>JAWWES010000081.1:28840700-28913260 GCA_035583135.1 Lophotriccus pileatus
AAAGATAGATAGATAGGAGTCTTCATTTCTTTCTTTCATGCCCTTGTCAAACCCACAGCAATTTTCAAACTTAGAAAGTTTTATCATCCCTGTTTTTAATAGCTCTTGATAGTCTCTTCTTCCATGAATTAATCTAAGAGCTTCCAGGCCTCCACAGAGAGGTTAAAAAATGCCTCTCTGAAGTAAGCCTGAGAGCGCCAGGTATGTGACCTGCCAGGCAATGGGTAGGATAATGAGTGTCCTCTCTCTGTGTGCTCCATCTGTAATAGTTATTTTTCTGACTCACATGAAAAATAGTTGATTGTGTAGGCACCGCATGCCATATACTGTTGGGTGGGCTTTGTTTCTTGTTTTTTCCAACACCTATTGGATATGAATCAGTATCTATTGCCATAGAATTTCTTAGCTTGATCTGAGAGGAATTGTGCCCACCACTACCTAGAAAATAACTGCAGGTTGAAGCAGTCTGAGCACTGACTGCTTTATTCCTCACTCCAGGAATTTGTTCACCAAAAGTAGTGTGTTCTGTCAAAATGTTCAACCTGCTCTGAGGAGGAAGAAGCAGTCGCAGGGAACATGGCACTGCTTTTGGGATGCAGAATGATACAAGTGAGTGATGGACTCCTTTTTTGTCCGAGTGAATACTGCTAACAGCATAGCTGCTGTTGGCTGGTATGTTTGGAATACTTGACATAGTGCAAAGCGTTGTGCCCTTCGTGCCATCTCTTCGTGCCAGAAAGATCAGAATTCAGATATCTGTAAGCTGATTCAATTTCCTGTAGGTAAAAAGCTGTGCGTTACCTTAGTGAACTCCTTGCACCACTCTTTGAAGAAATAATTAGGGAGGTCTAAATTGAAAATTGCTTTAATGCTTATGGCAGTTGTTCTGTCAAAGCCAGGGCCTTCACCACTTGCAAGTGTGTAGGAGGTGCTGGCTATTAATACATCCCTCCTCCAATTACTGTATTTAGTTCATGAAATAATAAACTGTTAGCAACTGGGAAGCATTGCTTTCTGGAGAGTGCAGAGATTGTATTTATTTATTTTTATTTTTTAAGTTTAGCCCTTGTAATTTTGAAGGCAGTTTTGGGTCTTCAGGTGCTGCACTGCTGTGTCCTCCTGCTCTTCCTGCAGTGGCCTTTATTACTGAACTGTTTTGTGTTGTCTTGTATCTGACAAAATTCACTACTTGGAATGAAGCTTCTCTGTTAATTCTTTTAACATATTTTCTTCCAAATACTTGCTTTTATTAGTTTATTGGAGACCTGGTTCAAGGGGACCCTATAAAGTAACTCCATTAATGATTTTTTGGAGGTGTACTGTGAACATTGGCTACTACAGTTTCTTTGCCAAACATTAATGAAGGCTTGAGCTAAGTTGCAGCAGTACCTTTATAAAAATGTTTTTGTAGAATTTCAGCTGTACCATTTTTCCTATAGTGAAATAATCTCTACTGCAATTGCTGAGACCATAATTCTTTTCAGGATAAACAGGACATCCAGTGTCCCTCTGAATTCAAGAATCCTGTTCTAACATTTACACAGTCCGTTGAAAGTGGTATTTTGTATAAGGAAAATACCTCGTTGGCAGTGGAAGAATATTGTCTTCCTCTTGTTTTCTCAGTTCACCTGACCTGGATCTCTGCCAATCCTTTTTATCTCCTTTTTCTAAGAGGTTTTCCTGTTGCCAAGGCATGCAAGCTTGGAGTTGGATGACTAGCCATCACTTTAAAATGAATGTTAATTGGATATGAATTGATCTGTAGCAATACCCCATCTCCATTATCTCAGCCTACTCCAGTTAAGAGCACAGCGCCTAAGAGAGCTCTCAGCAGTGAGAAAAGCTCCTACTAATACCTTGTCCTTGAAGAATTACATCTAATTCCTCCTCTTCAGTTGCTGAAAGAACCTTGTTACTGAAAGGCAACATTATGTGTGTCAGCCTGTGTCATTATTTTCTTGACCTGTCAATTATTAAGATTCTTTTTGTCTGTTTTTTTTTCTTTCACTGACTGTGCCATGACGTATGCATTTTTCATATGGTTGCTGGTTATGACACAGAGAAGTCCTTTGTCTTGGTGCTTCAGTTTACAGTTGTCTTGACATTGTGAAGTGCGTCTGGAGTGCTTCGGGAGTCTTATTCATCTGAGCCACTTCTGTAGAAATTTTTGGTTAGTGACCTAAAAAATGTTCAGTCTCCTCAAATAAGTGCAGTGAGGTGGATCTCTAATGCAGTGTGTGATTGTACATTCATTGATGGCAGTGGAAAGTGGGTTTTTTTGACTGTTTTTCAAGAAACATCTTCCTATGCATCCCAGTTTAGCAGTTAGGTGATGTGATTTATGGTGCAAACTTTGGTGAGTCTATCTTCTCTTTTTTTTTTTTCTCAGCTTAGAATCGTGGAATTGTTTAGGTTGGAAAAGACTTGTAAGATCGTTGAGTCCAGCCATTAACCCAGCACAGCCATGGCCATCACTAAACCACGTCCTTAAGTGCCATATGAACACATTTTAAATACCTCCAGGGATGGTGACTGTACCACTTCCCTGGGCACCCTATTCCAATACATCACAACCCTTTCAGTGAAGAAATTTTTCCTAATATTCGTTTCCTCTTGTCCTGCTACTTATTATTTGGAAAGAGAGACCAGGCCCTGCCTTGCTGCAACCATTTAAGGTACCTGCAAAGAGCAGTAAGGTCTTCCCTCAGCCTCCTTTTTTTCAGGATAATTATTCACAGGCTGCCTGCACAATTCTTGGCTGGAGAATCTTGCATGAGCACAGGTTTTTATTTTTTATTTAATGCATAGTAAGTTTCATTCTCTTTAGGTATTTGTTTGTACTTCCTGCAGAACGAAACCAATTCCACTGGTTTCATGTCTTTGTTTTCTCTCTCCCACTAGGCATACTAATAAAAGACTAGTACTTTTATTGGAGTAGATACTTTTTAGTGTGGACAAACACTGTTCTGTGATGAAAAACTAAACATTTTAAAAAAATTAAGTGCCTTGAGAGCTTCTAGAAGGTTCATTTGGGAAAGACAGGGCATCCAGTGTGTGTTGAAAACCTGCTACAATGCTGTCTTAAGATTATGTACGTGATAGCCATTGGTGACTAGGGCATGCTTCCAAGTATGCGATCAAAGGTATTTTCAGCAGTAAATATGTGGATTAGCAATATGCTTATTTCATGTAAATATTAAAACACAGGGTTGATTGTATTTACCCTGCACATCCTTACATGGCTGCTTTGTCCCTGCATGTTGCTGTTGAAGTCGTTTGTGCAATAAAATCAGTGAGGGGATTTTAATGTAGTGAGAGCCTGGCCCCGGCTTTACTGTGCCTAGTGAATGGCACCTCAGGAATAAAGGTTTCATAAACATTTTAACTGGGGGCAAAGCATCAAGATAAACCTTGTGGGTGCCAGTGTTGCCCTTCCTAGTGCCATGGTCGAAATTACAGACCTCCAGCTTATCAGTGATTTCTTAAAAAAAACTCCTATATATATAGGAACAAGGGACAAGAGTCAGAAAATACTGCTGAAATGGCACAAGTCAACCTGCATGAAGAAAACCTGGTGTGTCTCATTAAGTGTAGGTGCTTGGTCTTGCCATCTCCCCAGATGTGCAATGAAGGAGAGGAGAGGTGGCTTCTTAATACTGCTCTGGTCCTAATCTGGGCACTTGGGTCCCTGGGAAGCAGAAAATAGAGCTGCTTATTTTCTTATTTTTCAACAGTATCAAAGTGAGCTTTTAGCAGGAGATAAGGAATATTGGAACTTCACATTGTGGGCTAGCTGTTGTACTGCCTTGAATATGGAAATAAGGCACTTTTCCTTCACACCAACCAATCCTGGGAAATGTTGGGAGCTGAGGTGAATTTCAGAGCCTTATGAGGGTGCAAAAATTATTAAAGCAGAAAATGCTTCACAGCTGTCTCAGCAGACAGCACTGCAGCAATGTACGCTGCATGACCAATGTGCATTGGGATCACTTCCTACACCCGGGTGTTGGGAAGTCCTGTGGAAAAGGAGGACTGTAAGAGTCCCCAGAGGGACTCAGTGTCCCAGTGGAAATTGGGAAGCCTGACGATGATTTGGCAAGAGTTGGTGGCTGCATTGCATCCGCTCTGTCTTGTCGTCCCCTCATGTCGCTTTGTTCCTCTGTGCTGGGAATGATTTATGAGGTTTCCACCTACGGATTTGGTTAGCTCATAATCTAGCTGCCTGCTGCCTTCCCAGAGAGCAGAGACAGCTGCTGGCTGTGTGCTGACATGTTTCCTCTCTGGCAGAATTGCAAGGGCAGCTCTTCCTCCGTGCTACTCAAGTTTGGTTAATTTGCTCTTAGTTACTTCTTGGCTTGCTTGCTGCAAGAAGAAAACCCTCTTTACCCTGGAAGCGTAACTGTGAGAGGATGAAAATGCCCAGTAACGTTGGTGGATGAAAAAGACCCAATAAGCCTTTTAAAGTCCAGTAAAGTCCTGGATAGCTTCTGGTGAAAAAAAAAAAGATTGCCCTTGATTTGTGGGATGGAGTTTTCCTTCACAGCAACTCTCCCCATCTATGCTTCTATTTTATTTGACTTTGTGATGAGTGTCCCTGTCTTACATGATATCTCAACAGGGGAAGGAGATAGAAATAATTCTTGCCAAGCATCTGTTCCTGTGAAAGCTGGTGGTGCTGTGTTGGTGGTACTCTGCCAGCTCTCTCCATTACCCTGTCAATCAAATGCCATCGGTGCCAGTCCCCACAGCAGCAGCATCTTGTGGAGCAGTGCTGCCAAAGCCCCACCTCCACTGGGCCCCCCAAAGGGTCACTGCTTGCCCCCATGGGCTGTTTTTAGTGCTGTGTGTATATGGAGCCATAAAATCTTGGTAGGGAATTTAATAATGAACTGTTGTTCTTATGTTGTCTGGCATTGATTTGCCTCTCTCTGTACGTAGGGCAGTGGAGTTTTGCTGCTGTGAAACAACTGTTCCTGAATTCATTTGAGCATGTTAATGTTTGAAGAATCTCAGGTGATTCTGAGATTTTGGTTAAAAGAAGTAAAAAATGATGCTTAGAAAAATCATGTTATTTTGAATAAAGGTTTTCAGTATTTTTTTTCTTCAATTTGTGCAATAGGTTTCCAAGAACAAATGTTTCCAGTATTTTAGTGTAGTAGAAATTCAGCCTTACCAAGGCTTTAAATAATTCAGGAGTTAATCATCATAAGAATTTCCCTGTGGTATGGATAAAAGACTGTATTTTTCTAACTTGTTAAGCAAGTTTATACTTGCTGAAGTTCTAAAGTAACTTATACTTCATCTGTTGCAGGTTTTGTAAATTAATTTTATTAATTAATCTTGGATTTATTAATTAAAGCTGTTACAGTTTTTATTAATTGTGTGAGAAGGATTGGTCGATTAAAGCAACTACTGTATAATATATGTCTAGTTATCTACAACTGTAGATATCCCTCGGTTTTTATTTTAACTGTTTAGGGTCTTTAGCATGGAAGTGAGGAGCAGCAATAGAAAAAGCTGAGCCTGTGGACTTCAAGCAGTCTCAGGAGAATGTACTAACTCACCAACTTATGTATTTTTAAAGTATGAATCTGCTTTATACAAGCCTGTTAACAAGAGTGGGAGTGGAATTTGGGAGACAATTTTAAGTCATGCGTTTTTTTTATTTTCTGATGAATTTTGTAGCTGCAAGTTTGCAATTAGCAGGCTTAGACATTTGTGGTTTGTGTGAAAAATGAGCCATTTTCCATAGTCCACACTGGAGTGTGTTGCCTGGTTCTGTATTGCTCTCTGATATCTGCTTGAGTGTCAAGCAGTAAATTGAGAGTAAAGCTTCCATTGCTGAGCCTCTCCCATCTTCTGTAGAGGAGTGGAGTCTGTGAAAGGAGTGAGCTATTGTTTTCACACTCCCTCGTTTTCCTGCTGACAATTCATATGAATCCTGGAGGACGTTTGGCTGCAAGATCAAAGTTTAACCAGTGGTTTGGGTTTTCTTTTGCAGGCTATTTCCTTCCTACCCCTATCTATCCTTAAGTTCTTTGTTCTGTAACCATTATGGCTTTTCTAGCTGCCATTTCAAAATTTGTTATTGGCTTTAGACTGCCCAGATGCCGTACCTTTCAGAATGGAGAATATGTGTAATAGTTTAAGGTCTTGTGATTTCAAGGTTTTGCAGCTACATGACACCTGGCTGCACAGGCTGTACCCTGATGCAATCACATGTGCTGTGCAAGTTTATATGCTGCCATTCTGAATTTACAACCTTCAGCCATTACTTTTGTCCTGTTGTTGGCGTGCTCTTGATTTAAAGAAAAAATAAAAATCCAGGCATCTGTTGTGGTGGCAGCAGCACTTTAAAAAGTCTCATTTGCAGGAGCTGCTGCTGTTTGTATTATAGATATGTCCTGGGCTGTCATATAGATCACCAGGTTGGTTTTGCACAGCCTCATGCTGCCATTTCTTGATGAAAGATCCTGGGCCAGTGCTTGAGGCAGTGCCTTATAAAGCCAGACCCTCACTGTAGCAGATTAGAGCACAGTGCATGTAAAGCTAAATATAGAAGGCGTATCCTGTCTTCCTAGTAATTAACTATTAAAGAGTCTCCTCTGTTGCACTGAAGCTGTAGTCATTAAATCTGCCACAAGTGGTGAGTTTTACTTTTAACTTCTTTTTTTTTAAATCTTGTTCCCATCTGTCTTAAAGGACATACTTTATATTCCGGGGGAACAGTCATGCTTGATAGTCATGCTTAAGGTGTATGCAACTCTTGCAGTTTAAAAATACACTGCATCAAAGGGAAGGAGAAGTCTGGTGCTAAAAACTTAGCATATGCATTTCTGCCTCTTATGGGAAAGTGGGAAACTGTATCAAATGGCTGTGTTGAAGGCTTCTGTATGTTCATTAAGGAAGTGGGTACTGTGGATCGATCCCACCCTGATGACATATTTGTGCTGTGGAAGATCTGTGACAAGCAGATTAATTCTTACCTGCTGCGTTGCTTGCTTGACACTTTCTTTCCAAACCTCTTGGGCTCCTGCTGTCTCTTGGACATTTTAAGACCCAGACGAAGGTGTAAGATGTCCAGGCCAAGTATAAAGACAAATCAGAAATGCCTGGGAAATGTTATAGATCGGTCTCTTTACAAATAACTGAAGGTCAGAAAGACAAACCAGACAAGTATGTCAAATCTAGCCTGTCACTGGCTAAAGGCTGGGCTGTTGCTTATCCTTGTAGACTGCTAGATTATCTGCTTAATTAACTTGTAAAGCACCTCCTGTTCTCTGCCACCGAGACAGCTTAGGAAGGGAAAGAGCCTTTTGGGCTCTACTGTGAAGGGAGGCTTGGGTCCTACAGCACTTCAAAAGATCCCATGATATCATGGTTTGCCGTGTTTAACTCTCTTCGCAGATGAGCAAATCATTTTTCCAGAAGGCTCTTTAGTGTTGCAGTTGTTTCAAAATGCTCCTTGGTCTGTTAAAACTGCGACTTTAAACCTCAGCGATAAATGTGAACATCTCAATTTAACTGCTTGTTATATCTGTGTGTTTTTATGACTTGCAGGAAGCAAACCCAGTCTTGACTCTTAACTTTACTGGCTATTTCCAGTGCATGTGGGCAGTTTTTGACTGTGGAGAAGTGATAAGCCTCCACTGGAAAGCAGTGGTTTGCCAGGTTAACAGTTTGAAATGCTGAAGAAGTGGCCACCTAGGGATGCTGCAACTGGAAGGGGTAGTCTGGCAAATAGTAACACATTGTGTAGCTGAAGCATTGTTAACAGAGTTAAGTGAATGTCCAGGTATAAAAAGAGCATTACTTGGATAGTAAGGTGTGATTGACGGAGTCTTTCTAGCCATGAAGCTTGAATTTCTTTTCATTTGTGGTAGGAAGAAATATTGGAAATGTATGTACTTTTAAACTGGACTTGTAGAGTCTACAATGAAGAAATACAAATAATACAGATTTTTTTTTCAAGAACTGAAGTTATTAGAAGAACATGCTCAAAGTCTTGCATGGGAAGGCTTAATTCTGGATGAGCAAATCATACATAACAGTGTCCTAATGACCTGCAAAATGTGAAATAGATGGCCTCTGAGTATCAGGGCTGGCACTTGCTGCTGGCAGGACAGGGGGGTGACCTCTGATGATTTCTGCATGCAGCAAAGCTTCCTTTTATTCGCTGCTGTTTGCATTCAGCTTTCAGTTTAGCTGCTCTTTGTGGAAGCTGTGTCATTAAACTGACTATATCCAAAGCTGAAAAATAGTTTTGTTTTCTTTAGATAAAATGGCATTAATATATCAGCACTTCCCAGATTTTTTGACATGGTGTGTCGAGATTCGCCGTTAAGGTCTGAAGTCGTACAAGCCCAGTATTTTTTACTGTTACATGATGTGTCATGTAGGTCCCTAACTGTGTATTTATGCACAAAATTGGTGGGGCAAGGGATTTGTTTATCTTTTATTATTTCTACAAGACCCACCTGCTTTTAAGAACTAATGTTATTAAGAATTTTATTGGGATTTGATGGTTGTAATCATGGTTATACCACAAAGTCACATCTTTAGCAGGACAATATGTAGCCCTTGGATCAGTCTGTGTGCTGAAAATGCCAGAGGGTGAGATCTGTGCCATGATGAGCCCCACCAGGATGGTTCTCAGACTTTTGCCCCAGTGGCTTCTGTGCCCGCAGCATCCCCATGAGCTGGGTGGGCAGTGGTGCTGTACACCTGCCCCAGGAGTAAGGGCAGCGGCTCCATCACCTTCGTGTCCAGTTTTGAACCTCCAGGTTTTTTTACAGAGATGCCAAGAGCCAGGTTTGGGGAGCAGCACATCTTGTTGAAGTCATTCTTGGACTGTAGTGCTCTTCATCTTTAAGATAATGTGAATTACTCTTTGAATATGCATCAAGAACTCTCTTGCCCTTTCACATGTTGGGATTTTACTATGTGATGAAAGTTTATTTTAGTTTAGATTAAACTGCTATCTGTAAATGCCAGAGTAAAAATATTTTTCCTTTTTTTCTTTCTCCAGAAATTTTATGAATAAGAATCAGAAGCCGGTGCTAACAGGCCAGCGGTTCAAAACTAGGAAGAGGGGTAGGTTACATTACATTTCTTACTTTATTTTCCTGTTTGTTAAAATGACTACAAAGAAGGCAGGTGGAATAGTTTAAAGTTCAATAACGTTAAAGTTTTTCTCCCCTTCTTTTCAGCCATGTCAAGACTGCAGATGTTATGTTTAACTAAGCTCTATGAATTTTATTATTTTCACTATATATCTTAGGACTTTATTTAAAATTTGTGTTTATTAGGTATGAAGTCTTGTGGAAGCCTCAGTTAAAAATTGGATTCTGAGTTTACAATATATCTAGAGATAAGGATGAAAACTTATTAGATGTTTGTTTTGCATTTTTCTTAAAAACCTATTTTCAAGTAAGAAAGTAAAATATGAGCTTTTATTTAAAGATTGTGTAAAGGAAATGATCTGACTTTTTGGGGTTTGATTTTTGGTTTTATTTCCTTGACTCAAATCGATGTTATGTCTATGAATGAATCTTTCATATCTACAAAGGAATTCTCTCACCTTCCTTCTCCATGAGATGGTCAGATAATGACCCTACTTTCTGTAACAATATAGGTCAGAAATCTCCTTTTTCACAAATACTTTTTTCTGCTATGTTAGTGTTCTTTTATTGTTAAAATAAAGCAATTACCATTGTATGAGTCCCATTTTACCCACTGTGATACTGATTTTCTGTAAACATGACCAACACTCTTTCCTTATGTACAATAAGCATCAATTTTAAAAAAAAACTGTATGGTGCTAATTATACTGGTTATCCAGGTATTCTGTACAGTGAGTGTCGTCCTAACATGTTTGGTGATACTATACTCAGAGTTCATTTGTCATGTTTTAGGTGGCTGAGATTAATGCCCAACAGTTTGAGGCAGAAAGCAAAAATATGTGTAATAAATTAATTTTATCTTCCCCCCAACAAAAAAAAAAAAAAAGTCTAGTTTATGAAAAGAAAGCTCAGATTTTTTACTGGTGTAATAGCAGATTAGTACATCAGACACAGGTGAAGATCTGTCTGTCATGAAACAGACTTTTTCCGTCCTAACTTCCCTGTTTCTGATCAAAAGCTAACAGCTGGTCTTAATCTCTTGTGACAGAAAATGTAAATAAGAGAGTTTTTCTCAGTGTGGTTGAGAGAAACAAAAAGAGTTGCTAACCTTTCTTAGAAAATTGCAAATTCTGTCACGAGTCTGAAGCGATGAATGAGTGAGTGCTGTGAGATCTAGGATGATCACGAACCTTAGAAGAGAATTGCAAAATAATTCAGTGTCAGTTATGTTAAAAAGCAGTGCCAGCTTTCTCATCTTTACTTCCTTGCACCCAGCACTTCTTCAGTTTGTTTGACTGATGAGGTCTCTTAAATGGAAAGTGTATTTTTTATGATGCATATACAATGTCTGTAGGTATAACTAATTAAAAAAGAAACCAGTATTGTTTGTAATTAAATGTCATGATGTTCCAGTAATTAGTGGGATTAACTTCCTATCAGCGTGGTCCAGAGTGTTATTCCATAGGAGCTGTACACTGCGTTAACTTGCAGCCATGTAGACATAGCTGGAGGAGGGGAATTAACAATCCCTAAAGAATTACATCTGTCAGATTCAGCAGTGAAAGCAATGAGACATGCACACTTCTGGATTGATGCCATGTATTTTTCAGTCCAGGTCAGTCAGTTGTGGTACATACATTACTTGATAAAATTGTCTCAGAAAATATTCTCTTTCTCATGAAGACTTTCAGCCCATGCTTTGCACTGTGGCATAAAGGGTCCTAATACGGACTTGGTCTTTGACTCCTGCTTAATACAAGCAGTAATTAGAATAAATAAAGAGATCTGATTTGTATTTCAGTGCCTATGTCTTTTTATTACAGTGATTGGGAGTGGCACTAGATAACTCATTGACTACATGGAAGAAGGAAAAGCCATGGTGCGGGGTCTGAAAGATTGGGGGGTGGGTTTTCGGTTATTTTTTTTTTCAGAGAGGTTACTTAAATAGAATTGTGGATATTAAATACCTTTAATATAGAAATTTTAATATGCAAACATTTCTTTTTGTGCTCAAAGCATAAAATCTCTTCTTCAAACATGGTGGGATCCTGGTTGCCTTAATGTTTGAACATCCTGCTTAGAAAATTGTAGATACTTGTTTCTTTCTAGAAGCAGAGAGCTTGAAGAAGAGAAATGGTTTCCAAGGATGTTTATTCCCCTCTGTTTGCATATACTTTTTATATCACAGCAGTGTCACAGACTGTTATGTCTTGGACTTAGACTAGAAGATAGATTAGGCCTTTTTTGATGACTTTCGGTATATCGGGGGTCCCGAAATGTCACCCAGGTAGAACAGAGTGCAGTAGCTGTGGTTTGACTGTGACATTTCAGTTGTCAGAGACTGTTCTGTTGTGTGTAACAAGCAGGCAGGTAGTGGGGTCTGAAATGCACAAATGCTGCAGGCAGTGTGCTGGTTGAGAAACAACTGCTTGTTTTTACCGGTTGACTGGTGTCCCATGATACTCCTTTTTCCCTTCTGCAGCTCCTTGGAGCACTGCCATATGGGGAGACAGCGAGGTGTGACACTGCAGCCAGGCATCTAATAAAATTAATTGCCTATATGAACTCTTATCACTGGTCAGCTAGCTGCAACTAGTCTCTGACTATGAACAACTTCTGAGCTTTTAGAGAGCAAAAGTGGAAGAATACAATGTTTTTTTCTTTAAAGTTTGAAAGTGTGCTTAGTGTCTAAAACGTTTTTGAGAGAGGACCAGGAAGGAGGAGATTGTAAATCCCACTCTTTCCAGTTCTATTAGTTGACCAAATAAAAGGAATAAGCCTTGCCTCCAGCATATGTACTGGCAGACATGAAAATCGCTTTAAAAAGATTTGAAGGAAGAATGATGTTGTTAAAGGAAGAACAACATCAAACAACATCCCCTCGCAAGGGAGGGAGGCATCTTGCGGTTCCATATCAAGGTTTTAGCGATTTAGGCAAAGAAAGTAATTTTGTTAGTTCTCAGTATAATCTCCGTACTTGTTGAATAGTGCTGTTTTGGTGAGGATCAGCAGTAGTTGGCATCTGGGCAGTACTTGTGTTTATGGAGCAGGTACATGGGATGCGGGCTGCATTGACTGCATGCACGTGTGCAAAGTAATGTCTGTGCGTTCTGAAATGGAAGAGCAAAAAATGGGAGTAGCAAAAATGCCAGTAGGTAGAAAGGAAAATTTATGTATCCAGGCAGTTGGCAAATACATGCAAGACAAAAAGCTTCACAAAGCATTACACAGGAACAAACAGTTGCACACTGTTTGAAGTAAACTGACAGGCAATACCTGATACCTAAGGTTATTCCTATGGTATAGATAACGTAGGATTAATATATGCTAAAAAATTGGTGCAAAATGAGCTAAGCATAATGATACATAACGCTTTCAGGAAGAAAATTATCTAGTAAAAAGTCAATATTAACATCGTTACATTAAGATGAAGTAAGAAGAGGGTCCAAACAAAGCATCTTTTTTTTTCCCCCAGAAATACAGTTATGGGCCTTCTGTTGAGGAGCTAAAATTTATTCTTAAGGAGAGTGGTACAAATGTACTTTGTGTTTTTCTTAGGAGCAAAAGAAAGGATGAAAGTATCTGGGATCATGGTGAAAATGAAAAGCTGTGTATAGCATTACGTCACTGGATATTGTGTGCATCACATCTGCAAGCTACACCTGCCTCTGCTAGCCTGTGATTGGAGCTGTGCTTGTTTAGTAATTGTGCTTTTGGCAGCTCAACATACTGTCACCCCTTCTTGATGATGGCTTCTTACTCACCCTCTTGTACTACATCAGCATATTCCTCTTCAGCACATTAGCTTGGTAGGGGAATATTTCAGTAAAATTATAAATCATTTTTCATGCAATGAGTTCTCCTGTGTAAAATTTTTAGATTGTGATAGACAAGAAAATAGTAGAGTACTACAGATGAGAGGAGGACTTCTGGGGCAGGAGAAGAATATTTAAAAGAGTTAAGAAATACTAATCATGGTGTTTGTATTTGTACAGAGCACTGTGTACCTATGATACTTTCAGTTTAAATGTGAACATCTTAAATTTTTAGACAAAATACATTTGAAAAAATAAAACAGGATTATTTTTTTAACTCCTCTCTTAAGACTGAAACTGTCTTCTTGTTGGTTGATGTATCACTGAGCTTTTTTTTTTCTTCTTTACAAGTAATACATACTTATTTGATAATCCAGAAGAGAATAATTATACTCAAATACTTGTTTAAGGGTGGAACTGTGTTTCTTCTGTGCAAATAAAACTGCCTGAAGTACACATACTGGAGTACTTATACTTCAGTAAAAGACTGGTTTGCTTGTGGGTTGGTTGGTTGATTGCTTTGTTCTTTGTTTTGGGTTGTCTTTTGTACTTCAAGTTGGAAGAGAGCTGCAATTGAGTATTTTGTAATAGATCTGATTGTTCAGATGGGATTCCAGTAGTATGCTTCTCTGTAGGCATTTCCCTAGAGGAAGGGCACATTCCTCCATTTCTCCCCTCAGCCCTCTCTGGTTTGTCTACCATGAGCATGCCCTGCAGGTACGAGAAGTGGTTGCTTTAATGGCAGACTCCAGATTTTCATCATAGCTGAAGTCTAGGTAACACAGCTAAGAGCCAGAATGTCTCCAAGGTCTGGTGTGAAGTAAAAGCCTGGGAAGAAGTCATTTGCACTCCAGAGAAGGGGCATATTAAGTAGTGTATTGGATTATGAGAGCGTGGTAGGCGAGAATCTAGATTGCTACTGTGGTTGTGTGCATCACTTCAGGATAAGCTGGGTTAGGAGCAGATGGTTTCATGAGCAAATATATGGGTGTCCATGGAGTTGAGTAATCCTCAGCTTTGGTCTGAGGATGTCAGAGGATGGGGAAACTCTCCACAGGGAGATGGGAAGTAGACTTAGGAAGTCACTAGAAGCTAGGCATAGCAGGGGATTTCTGGAAAATAAGGGGACGCTGCAGTTTTCCAGTGCTTCATGCTTGACAGGCAGCCTTTGAACTGCAGTTGGATGTGTGCTGCCAGGCTTCTTGGAAGGACAGGTTGACTAGTCATCTGAGCTTGCCAGTGTCCTGGGACACTGAGTGGAAGGGATTGCTTTGTGCCTTCCAGGTATGATTGTTATGGAGGAAGAGGATGCATTGCAAGTGGTGGAGAATGTGCAAGTGACGTACTGAAGACGGTAGAATAAGCACACCCCAAGTACATGCAGGGAAACAAGGAGAGAGAAAGTCTTTTGTGTATTAGAAATAAAAAAGTTAATTAAAGTAGGAACTGTGTGGAAAATAGTTATTGCCATAAGACAACTGTGGCAGGAGGGAAGAGACTGGGGGAGAAAGCAAGGTCTCTTAAAAAATTCTCATTTATCTTAGTAATTGATTGATCCAATTGATATTTGCAGGTTTTTCAAGAACTTCTATCAATATTTGTGTCAGTGGGTGATAACAAACCTGGGTTTTGAGTGTACAGAAAGTACGCAGTTCTGTTTCTGAGGTTCAGTTAATTTGACAGTAACAGGCATTTCGTATGTGCCCTTAACATAAAGCCAGGGCCTGTTTTCTTAAGAAGCTTCAAGTGGTAAGCTGTTAACAGCCTGCATGAAAAGGCAACAGAAGGTGTGGGTAAGTCTACCTAGATTTATCTGGAAGTTGCAGTAACGTCTGTTGTGACTAATGACATTGACGTAGGGCATTGTCTGGGGGTCAGACTGTACCTTAATAGAGTTCAACAAGGGACTGCTGTAGAAAATGCAGTGTGAGTGCTGTGTTTCTGTGTAGCTGGTGCTGTGAATATGAAAGATAAATTCTTGGTTACACTGTTTTGCCTGGTCCTAAACGTTTATACAAAAACTAGTTTTATTAATACCTTGATATCTTTTTGCAATGACTTGTCTTTTTGAAAACATTTTAGCTGTATGACCGTAGTTATTTAAAGAAAAATAACAAGAAATGAAAAATGGAGTGTTCCTACAGTGACGTTATGTACGCATAGCTGACATTCCCTTTACTCTGCTCTCAGATTTAGCAATGCACAGTGATATACACACGTGATAATACCTTCAAGAAGAGAAGTAAGAGTATGAAGTTTGAAAACAATTTCAGTAGTTGCTTTTCCTTCCCTTTATTTATTTATTGTGATATGTTTGTGTGTGTTTTGGTGTTGGGAGATGAGAAGTTTTGGTCTTGGGAGATGAGGAGGAGAGGGAAGCAAGGGTAAACACTAAAGAATTTCCAGAGGCAGTAGAAGCCAAACAAAAGAACTTTTGTTGTGTTGACCAGAATGAGAAGAATATATTTAGGTGCCGTGGTCATTTCAGTTGCTGGCCGATGCAGAATTTTAACAGACAGTTTAAAAACTGGTTCTCTCCTTTTCTTTCTCTTTTATCTCTGTTTCAGATGAAAAGGAGAAATTTGAACCCACAGTCTTCAGGGATACAATTGTCCAAGGCCTCAATGAAGCTGGGAATGACCTGGAGGCAATAGCCAAGTTTCTGGATGCAGCAGGCTCACGTCTCGATTATCGCCGCTATGCTGACACACTCTTTGATATTTTGGTAGCTGGCAGCATGTTAGGTAACCTGCAGAGTGTCTGACAGAGAATTTTGATTATCAGCTTTGCTTGCTTAAGAGTCTGTCTTCCTCTACAGTGGAAATTATAACCTGTATTACAATTTCACTTATCTAGACACTGCTTGCATCTCGTATCATAGCACTGTTTGTTGTTTGTCATGCGGTAACACCTCAGCACTTGATGGATACTGCTCTCAGAAGCCTTCAGTCTGAGCTAAACCAGCATATTATTGCAACAATGAAAATGAGAGATATACTAACTAGGGGAAAAAGAGAGACTTATTAGCAAAAAAAGGCTAACACACCAGCTGTTGTAAATCTTGGCTTGTAGATGTTACAACAAAGGCTAGCTGAGAGGAGAAGTGAAGGGTAATGAGGAGTGCTTTATGGATGTTCATGGGATATTTCCCCCAGGTATGAGTGGCAGCTTTGGCAAAAACATGCCTTTCATCTTTCTCTGTGTTTTGAATAAGTTAGCTCCTTTTACTGGTCATGTTGGTTTGATTCCTGCTTCCTGCTCTTTAGTATGTAAGAAGAAAAGATGTTTTTGTAAGATTTGAGGTAATGCAAGAAACAAAAGCTAGTGGAAATACCTAGGTAAAAAACTCTCAACAAAATAAGCCAGTGTTTTGAATGTTTACATGAGCCTACTAAGCATTAGAGGAATTAGTAGGATGTTCTAAGTCCTCAAATTACTAACAGTGCTAATACTTTTCTCTTTGGAAAGGATTTTCATTAGTGTGGTGTTTAAAGCAGTAGTTAAAATACGCACAAGGGTCATCCTCCAACCCATGATTATTTGATCACTCTCGGTGCTCTCAAAACCCAGTGAGACGTGAGTGAACTGAATCACTCAGTCCCACGAGCTCTGTGTGATCTGAGGTGCAGCATATTGGTGAGGTGTCTCTTCTGTCAGATGCCACCACACCTTAGCAAAGCTTGGTCTCTTTCTGTTCCTCCTTTTCCCCTTCTAACTCTTACTCTGGCCTTTTGCCTTAGTGATAGTAACATAAGACTTACAAGACTTATTAAATGTTACATAAAGAACATCCTCTAAATCAAGTAAGAAATCATTCCTTGCCTTTTTTCCCTTTCTTCTAGCTCCTGGAGGCACACGCATAGATGACAATGATAAGACCAAGATGACCAACCACTGTGTATTTTTTGCAGATGAAGATCATGATGCCATCCGAAACTATGCTCAGGTCAGTAAAGGCATAGTTGATTACTGTATTCCATTTATGTATCGAAAGGGATTACAGTGGAACATATGCAGACTGTCTAGGCTGTAGTAGGCTAGTTATAGGCCAATTGAAAATCCAGTTAATCAGTAATCTGCCCTAACCTATACATTTTAGGTAAGAAAATAGGATGTCTGAGATAATCCTATCACAGTTGGCAATGCTTTCTTTTACAGAAAGCAGTTTTGCTTATCTCAGTCTGCTGTTGTTTGAGTCTATTTCTGGACACCACCCTTATTATTTTTGTTGACCTTTTCTGTATGCAGACTGAAAGATTTCTATGTATATATTTTTAGAAACAAACGAACTATATCAGAAATACAGCTTGTATCAGCAATAGTATGGCCAGCAGGATGAGGGCAGTGATCATTCCCCTATACTTGCCATTGGTGAGGCCACACCTCAAATCTTGTGTCCAGTTTTGGGCCGCTCGCCGCAAGAAAGACATTGAGGTGCCAGAGCGTGTCCAGAGAAGGGCAGATGGAGCTGTTGAAGGGTCTGGAGCACAGGTTTTATGAGGAGTGGGTGAAGGTGCTGGGGCTGTTTAGCCTGAAGAAAATGAAGCTCAGGGGTGACCTTTGTCGCTCTCTACAACTACCTGACAGGAGGTTGTAGCGAGACAAGGCCTGGTCTCTTCTGCCAAGTAATAAGGGGCAGGACAAGAGGAAATGGCCTCATGTTGTTCCAGGGGAGGTTAAAATTGGATGTTACAAAAAACTTCTTCGCTGAAAGGCTTGTGAAGCATTGGAAGTGGTGGAGTTGCCATTCATGGAGGTATTTAGAAGATGTGTAGACATGGTGCCTAGGGACATGGTTTACTGGGACTTGGCAGTGCTGGATTAACAGTTTGGCCTAATAATCTTTAAGGTATTTTCCAACCTAAACAATTCTGTGAAGTATAAAAATGACAAAAAGTATAAAGCTCATGCCTCCAACCTTTAATTGTATAACTATTTAGGAATTGGGCATATATTCCAAGAGCTTTCGTTTCTCCTGCATATGTGATACATGGTTTCTTCTTGCAGGAATAAGGCTTGCATAAATAGGCCAATGTGGAATTAACACAAAAAAGCAATGAAGCCTAAAACATTCTTGACAGGAAGCTAACTCCTTAATGGAAGATAATGATTATATGAGAAAGTACAGTAAGAATTCTATGGAAAGTTCAAATCCACCATTCAATTCCAGATACAAGAGGGATGGCATAAAAATGCAATTTCACTGTAACTCCCATAAGTCAGAAATCTTTTGTTAATCAAGTAACGTATTTATCTTTTAAAATAACTAGTTTTTATTGCAGTGCTGGAGACAGCGAGTAGAAGCGTAAACACCACTGTCCCTGCTCAGGTGTCTAGGGTGGCAAGCTGCTGGGAAAGGTGCTTGGTTGATTACAGGGTTCTGGGATCAAAATCTGCATCAGTAACAAATGTTTTAATAGCAGAAAGCTCCTTTAAAAACATATCTCTGATAATCTAAAGAAGTGAAATATACTTATTTTTTGAAAAAGGGTCAACATTTCTTGTGCATCAGCCTTATCATTTCTTAAAAAAGGGTATTCTGCTTCAGGAAAATCTGTGTTATTGGTAAAAGCATTGATACTGACTTCTTGCATTTTAATATTTTAATGATTTTGTAACAAAATTTGGCAGTACCAGTCCTCCAAGAAGAAATTTAACTTTAAAGTGAAAGCTTGCATATTGGATAAAAAAGCTTTACTTCAGGATTTGAAGCAGTGGAATTTTCAGTGTATTTTCCGCATTTCAAACCAAAAGCCAGAAAAATAAGTCAACATTTTGTAATTAATGCCTGAAGAGATGTGTGACAGGTTTTTTTCCATGCATAATGGAAAATAGAGTTCTTGTGCAATTATCAAAAAGTGGAGTTAGTTTAAAATAGTGTTTAGAACTTCCTTATCTAGAAGATACCTAGAAGGTAATTTCTTACTCTGACTCTCAGATGAACCAGTAGTGGGTTTTTTTGTATGGATTTAGTCATGGAAACAATTAGAAGAGTGAAAAGTTTTCAAGTAAAAAGACTAAAGCTAATGCTAATATTTTAGCAGATTATTTGCATATCAAGTGTACTCTGTTATTTACAGGGACTTATGAAAATATACAAAATTTTGTTTGTAAATATGAACAAGGAAGTAGCTTACATTTTCATCTTACACCTTATTTTACTAAAATTTCATGTCTCTCTACTTCTCAGCATAGCCACAACTTAATTTTTCACTTGTTCGGAACCAGAATACTTCCATTTAGGATGTTAGGATGTATTCTATGGTCTGAAAAGTGAATTGAAACATTCTAAGCTTAATTCCCCCTCATCCACTGGGGGATCCATCCAATGTCATTTGTTCTCTACATAAACCTTATTACTTGTGACAGTGAGACATATGTTTTGTGCCTTTGTACAGTAGTGTGAGCAATTATTTGTTTATTTAATTTTTTATCTCTTTTTTCTTCACCTTGAATGCACTTTGCACCTGTGCTGCTGCTGGTTTCATGAATCTGTGGTCACATGATGGGAAACAAATGGTGAAAATTGGAGAGCAAGTGTTTCCAATAACATAATTTTAAAAGCTTTGTTGAATGTTCTTCCTCCTTCCTTGGCAGGAGTGTGTTTTGTTGTAAACATTTATGTTAGTTGATTTGCAAAGATATTGCATCTGCTGAAGATGCCCAGCATCCTGACTGCCTCACGCCATCACCTCAGCTGACAACTTCCCTCGAGCTGCACTGCCAGGGGAAGGGTGCAGAGTTAACCTTTTCCTCCTCTCTCTTGCTTTTGATCTATGGATAGGGTGAAAAGTAGAGTAGGAATAAAATTCTGAGAAATGAAAAAAGAAGACTCTCAAACTGCAGTAAATTAGTATCACTCGGTGAAGCAAGAAACTCAAGACTCGTATTTTTCCATTTGTGAACAAACTGATAGAGGAGAATGTTTCATGGTCTCCATGAGGCAGACAATGCAATAGATAACTGGAGAAATACCATTCTACAAGCTGCTTATTTCCTGGAAACATGTCTAAAGAAAACTGTGCAGTGGAATATTAGAATGTGAGAAGCCAGCAGTGCTTTCTACATTTCCTTTCCTGCTGTGGAGATAGTAAAAATGTCTTGTCACAGATTAGTCAAAGATAGGCTTTATAATTCAGTAGTGGCAGTCTTGTTTCCCTTTGCCTTTTTTTGTAAAGAAAGATGGCTGCAATTGTTACACTTTTTAAGTCAATCTGTGTTTCTCTTTAGGTCTTCAATAAACTTATCAGGAGATACAAATATCTGGAGAAAGCATTTGAAGATGAAATCAAAAAGGTAATGTGATGGCAGTCTTTTCTAGAATGTTAATATTTTTTACCTTATTTCTTATATAAGTGTTCATGTACGAATGTGGCTGTGTTAGGTGTTTTATTTAGCTCTACTGGAAAAGAGGATGGAATCTACAGGAGGGCAGCTTTACTCTGCAAATTTAGCTCTGTGGGAATACTGCAGGCAGCACTTAATGTAGAGTATTTCTGAATTAATGATTCCTTTGGTTTGTCTGACTAAACTCATTCTAGTTTTTTTGTGCAGAACTTTGGGGTATATTTCTTAAAGAGAGGTGGTGTTACTGTCCTGCTAATTGAAAAGTTCTCTGTGTTTTTTTCCAAAGAATAAATGTAAATCTACTGTGCAGAATGTCACTTTAAGTATGAGTTTTAAACCACTCCTGCTTTGTGGAATGAATCTTAACCACAAGTTTTTTGTATTTGAGACCAGAGATATGCACAAGAGAAAGTAAGTCCTCACCAGTGACAGTGCTCAGGATTTGCCTCTTAGACTGTAGTGGATATTTGTGGATATTGCTTTGTTTTGTGATACTGAATTCTATAGAGACAGGAGAAACCAGGGTAGAAGTGTTTGAAAAACAAAATACAGGTTTCTTTTGTCTATTTTGAGTTCTTAGTAACAGATGTAAATATCGTTTCCTAATGGCCTGAAGGAGTAATCAACTCTACTGTGCTGTAACTTAACTGGCATGCTGATAATGGCAAAACCTGTCCTGTGACTAAAATACCGTGTTTGTTAAATGTAAAAGTGTGTTTCCATATTATTTAGACATCAGAGAGATTGCTGTAAGGGTCAAATAAGGGCATGCCTGGAGCTTGATGCCTTACCACCACCTCTTGTGGCTGAATGAATTTGGCTCTGATTTATGCATTCTTTCTCATATAGGAAATTATTTTTACAGTTGTGGCCAGCATGCCTATCAAGTGATGCTGATTGCTCAGTACATCATTCTAAAGACCTAAATTTACCTCTATCCCCACACAAATCTAATGTTCCTGCTGTTAATTACTATAATCACTGCCATGAGAAGCGCTGACTCACAGCATTCAAGTTTCAGAGCGTGTTCAGCATATTAAGCAAATGCCATGTCAATTCAAGCCGCCTCCTCTCTCTTCTGTAACTTGCTTTAGGTTTTGAATCCTCTGAGTTTAAAAATTCACTTTGCACACTTAGTGACAAGATGAGACTGTGGTTAATACATAATAATTTAACTCTTCAGTTGAGGAACAAGTGCCTCTGATATGAAGTTTAGCCATAAGCCAGCTTGAAAGAAAGCAGTAATTTTAGGTGCGGTATGACTGTAGCAATGCCACTCATTTGAAGCCATTAGAAACATTCAAGCCATGGCAGCAGGGGATCAGAGCAGGCCTGTTCACCTTGCTGACTGCCTTTTATGTACATGCTTTTTGTGTAATTTTCAGTGTCCTATTAGATCTTGTATGACAAATCACAAGATGAGGTTTGCATAGTAGCGCTAGGCTGAGGGGAAATTTTTCCATCAGCCCTTCCATCACCATCCATGGCACTAGTGTGAATCTTGGTGTGACTCCTGGGGGTTGCAGAGTGCACTCTCTTTCTTAGTTAACGTAGTTTATTAGAGAGCTAGAAACTAAGAAGGTGACTGTGAAGGTGTTTGGGCCTGTGAATTGCACCTGCACTGCTATTGCCCTTAAAACCCTTGAGACTATTTTTAGGTGCCTTTTGCTTACCTTCTTTCTTACCTACCCCTGCTTGTGTAAACCCACCAAGTGACTATTGTCATTTATGAGTCTACTGGGTTTTTAACTAGTTAATCCTTTAATCCCTGTGTACTTGTGCAGGAGTAGCTGCCCATAGAGGGCCAGATGATAGATATATTCATATTTTTAGAAGGTGTTTTTGCAAGATCAAGTCATTCAAAGACTCCTGCAGTTAGTGGTGGTTGGAAATGCGAGAGAGGGACTCCTTGATGTTTTTTTCATGGGTCACTGTCCCAGCAATGAAAGCGATTTTTTCTGGCATACTCATTCGACAGATAGAGCACTTGGGGGGAAAGTAGCTCTTCTTGCAAAAACAAGGCACGCTAAAAAACCAAGGCAATACCAGCGGTTTCACTCTTAAGAAGCAGATGGTATCAGTGGGACTTCTCTTTCAAGAGAGATTATATTAAATGACAGTATTTGCACAAGTATTTGTCTTCTAGGTCATATCTTTGCCATTAGGACACCATTTTCAAGCATCTTTCCCCTTTTTGTCTGGCTCTAGCTTTCAGATGTTTTATTTCTTAATTCCCAAAATTACAAGTTATTCTTTTTTTCTAATGGCATAAGCAAACCATATCTCTAAAGTTTTACATTTAAATTATTTTGTGCAAGTGATTTCAACAGAAGACAAATATGTTTCAATGCACTGCTCACTTGCTGTTTTTTGATGTAGGCAGCTTAAGTTCATATGAGCGTTGCCCAGTGTACTGACAGACCTATGACAACATTTTGCAATAATTTCAGTAAAATTCTCAGTTCCAAATCTGTGTTCATCTTTCTTTACATATGTATTTCTGTTGAGGTTAGTGGTTGAAGAATGCAATATTAGCTGTATGTATAGTGTCTTTGCATGTGTAAGTATACAGGTTCTATATAAGTTTTTTATTCTCAAAATTGGGATAAAGTGCAGGTGAGTTTAGTTTTGGTCTTAACAGTGCTAAATATTACTGAGTTATGTGAGGACATCGGAACTACTGAGAGATGTTGTGATGTCCTTCATTCGTGTTCTTATTTTCCTAATGAAAGAACCATAAATCAAGCTAGGAATTAGGAAATAGGAGGAGAATAACCTTCTGAGATCAAATGAGGAGTAAACAGAGATGCTTTAAATCATCTAAATGAAAGGCAAGAATCAGTCTATGGAAATCTGTTGTTACGTTACCTGCCTTCTCCATTGCTGACAATTCAGTGCTGTCTACAGATGTGACAAACTGTCAGCAACAGACCAGTCCAGATAGTGAAGATATAAAAAGACACCACACTCCCTGTGTTGGTAGAGTTCCTTAATTTTCACTCTTAAGACAGATCACAGGAGGAGAGCAGAAGGTTTTGTCGTGTGCTTTTTAATGTTGTGTGTGTCTTAACTTGTGCATGTCTTTTATGCCCAAAATTTGCGCTTAGAAGACAAAAATAGCATGTAACAGCACGTTACGTCTGGCCTTGTACTTATTAGGTATTCTGAACTCCCACTTACATAGGTAGGAGTTCTTATAGCTATAATAGAAATACAAAATTGTGAGCCAGAATTGCTCTTTTTATGCCTGGACTCAGTCGGTATCTCTAACTAAAGCAGTAATGTCCGTGCTTGGCTAACAGCAGGGAAGCATCAGCTTGGAGAATGTTCTGTGGGTGGCTGGGTACTATTCTGAAGTGACTTGGACATTTTGTGACTTCCCTGCTGAGGTTTGTAATTGTGATGGTAGAAGAAGAGCTCTTAAATAATCAGCAGTAAAAATCTGAAATAACAACTTTGGACTGAGATTTTTTGTTCCTTTTGATGTTTTTAAGCGAGTTTATGAAAGGTTTTGTTTCTTCCTGTTACCCAGTCTCCCCCTAAATTAGACTATGTTTCACAATTGCTTGAAAATATAGAATAATTTCCTTAAATAGAAGAAAATTACAAGTCTAAGTTTGAGCTGCTTTTAAAAAATAGTAGTAAAAGAAAAATGATGCTAGTAGCACTAAGAGTACTTTAGGTAGTGAGAGATGTGTAGAAGATGAGGGTGCTGCTTAAAATGTACTGCAGAGGGGTACAGAAACCACATTCATACCAAAAGACTTGCAAGGAGCACATTTCAGACGAAAGGGAAGAAGATAAGGCTGCAAACTGCATAGATGTGTGATTTCAGACCTTCCAAAACATTTGAACAAACACAGATTTCTCAAAAACAGACTTGATAAATTTTTGGATGGTCCTTCTCGTAGAATCTGTCTGTACCTTAGACTGTGTAACTCTGGCTTTGCAGATGGATTTCCTGACATCATTGCTTTCCTGACTCAAATCTGGCATGAATGGGTATAACTGTGCATGATCTACACATTACTGGCAAAACCTTATATTATATTGCTTGTATGGAAGCAAAAGTTAAGTAGGCTACACAGAAATCTGAAGCCGTTTGTAAACAGTCTCAGTACTTAAAGCAAAGAGCAAAAGGTCTAACTCTGATTTTTTTTTTCTTGTGCAGATCTCATTTTAGTACAGTGTTGTTGATAAAGATGGTATAAAGAAAGCTTTAAATCCCCAGGCTTCCATTTTACACTGGGTTTATATTGAAATTCTGTAAAAATATTTTCAGTCTTCACATTGCATGTGGCCCTGGAGCTCCTTTACCTGCACCATTTATATATACCAGTTAGTTGCTGCTTTTGGAAATACAGCACACCACTTGTTTCTCATTCATATATTTAGAAATAGTAATTCCATTCTTCTGCATTCCAGATTTTTGTATATTTTTTGGTTGAGTCACAGTTTGTTGAAATAAACTTACACCTTGAGATTTTATAGTTTAATAATATTTCTTTTAAGATAAAAGTGCATGTTGCAGTCAGTTGGCTGAAGCCCACTAAAAAAAATCCCAAATGATTTGTCTGTGGCTGAATCATTCAGGCCTGTGTAAGCTGTAATTTAAAGCTGATGATATTACGTAAGTACTGCCATATGAATGAGGTCTTTTTCAGTTCTGTTCTCTGATACAGGGCAGAACTATTCATAAAACACTGCATGAGTTTTAATAACTTCATTAGTTATCTGGATTTTTAAAACATCACTGCATTCAGAAAGCTTTATAGTTAATAAGCTGCTTAGATATCTTGGAGAAGATCTCTCCTGACTATGGTAACAAACAAGCACAAGTACACGTGTAATATTCTGTCCCTTTGCATGGGTAGAATCTGGTAATTAAGAAATATGTGTAATGTGGAAACCTGGTGGGAATTTTCCATCGAAACAAGCTGTTTTGCTTTGATTGCATCTGTTGCTCATTTGGAAAAGGAAAAAGGGTGTCATGACAGCCGAAGGTCATGACACCCTTTTGAAGAGTGTCATTTCTTCTTCATGAAGAAGAAAAATAATTCCTTTTTGACTCCAGAAAATCATATCTGCAGTATTTCTTTTTTCTTCCTTTTTTCTTTCTTTTTCTGTGGTGGTGGTAAATTTGTAATCCAGCATCTGATGGAGTCAGCAGCCTTTTGCACTGACTGGAGCTGTCCTTTGTTGTCTCACCTCCTTTTTCCCATCATCCATATTGTGATTGCTTAATCACACATTAAGAATATATGATTGTTAACAATAATACCATTGACAAAATCTCACTTTGCACGACTTCTGATGTAAAGGAAAAAGTGTAATGTACTTCATCGGTATGCTCTCAAGTCATTCATCTTAACATGTGAAATTAAGATTTTAAAAATAGAAGCTTAATTGCCATTTTTAGACTTTTAAGAGGTATATATGTAGTTCGGATCTTCTAGCACTTAAGATGATAAGATTTTTTTTTTCCCCAAGCTATTTGTTTCTCTTGTAATTGGTGGTGGGAATGGTAAGAAGGTCTTAAAGCAGCTTGTGTTCCTGTCAGCTTATGTCTTTTGTCAGCTTTATTGAGAATGTCAGAACTTGAAGTATATTTCTTATTTTAGCCAGTAAAAAATCTGTTGTAATTGTGCTGTATTCCTGTTCCCAAAAGAAAAACAGGAAACTTTCTCATCCTTTTATTGTTTCCATGAGCGATAGTTTTTGAAAGCTAGAAAGTGAACTGCAACTCTGTGTAGCTTGGCTGGAACTCTGAAGATGTGAATAGGCAGGCTCCTGGCTGTGATTTCTGTGCATCTCTTTCTGTAGCAAGCACTTTTATCTTTATGCATATATGAGTATATTTGGAGAAGACAGGTCTTTTCTACCTGACTAAGGCCATATTCCATGTAGAATCATAGAATGGTTTGGGTTGGAAGGAACCTTAAAGATCATGCAGTTCCAACTTCCCTGCCATGGGCAGGGTCACCTTCCACTAGACCAGGTTGCTCAGAGCCCCATCCAGTCTGGCCTTGAACACTTCCAGGGATGGGGCATCTACAACTTCTCTGGGTAACCTGTTCCAGTGCCTCACCACCTTCACAGTAAAGAATTTCTTCCTAATATCTAATCTAACCCTATTCTTAGTTTGAAGCCATACCCCTTGTCCTGTCACTACATGCTCTTGTAAATAGTCTTTCTTCGTATTTCTTGTAGGCTCCCTTCAGGTGTTGGCCTGTGTCCTTACAGAAAGTAAAATTACAGCGGATCAGTGAAATGGCATTGCCATGTTTCAGAGCAGATTGCTATTATTTGTAGTGGGACTTTTGAGAAATAAAAAAATTAGATTGTTAATATTCATCTCTACCTGATATCGTTGCCTGTGCCTCAAATATGTATCTTCTTTTTTTCTCCTTGTCTGACCCACAGCTCCTGCTATTTCTTAAAGCCTTTACTGAGACGGAGCAGACAAAACTGGCAATGCTTTCTGGCATCCTGTTAGCCAACGGGACTCTTCCTGCTACAATTTTAACAAGCCTCTTCACTGACAATATAGTCAAAGAAGGTAATTTTCTTATTACATTTTTAATTACATTAGCTTTTTTATAAATGTATTTTAATGCCATATTGTATATATGTAGCAATAAAATGGAAGTTCGAAACTTATGACTGTACAACAGAAATCAGTATTTCAAAGCAGAAGCATATAGAGACAGCAATGGCCAACTTACTTTGTGGAATCTACTAAGAGTGCAGTCAAACATAAAACAAACCTTAAAGGATTTATGTTTTTATGGAAGTCATTCTTATGTGTGCAAAATTATAGAATATGTGTATTATTGTGATACTATAAAGGTGGGAAGTAGAACATCTATTCCAGAGATATGCCTGCTAGCATTTTTTCAAGTGTTGCCAATATCTTCTGCATGTGAGTGGGAAGTGGGACAGGGAGCACGTGCAGGCCAACGGGATATTGCAGCAGAAAAAAAATCAGTCCCTCATTTTGCCTTCATACTAGTAGTGATCAGTGATTGATAAACTTTCCCATGCACTTGTATTTGTCACATGCTGAGTAAACATTCTTCAGTCTTAGGGTATAATGCCTTTTTGAGATGACTTATTTTAAGGATTTTTGTTATATATTTGTAGCCATCTACCTTGGAATCCTGAGTTTCCAACTGATTACTCAACAATTTCTTTCTCTCAACAATTTCTTTCTCTGACAGTTACTACCTGACATAATCGCAAATGTACTTTCAGTGTGGAACAGTTTTCATGACCCTTTTTTGGGTTTTGTTAAAGAGTTATATATTATCTAAATTGTATTCTGACTTCAATTAAAAAAAAAGTTATTCTAACTTCATGTTCTCATTTGCAGCTTGCTAACCATTACATTTGCTTTCTAAATGCTGCAGAAAGAAAAGCCGCAGCTGCAGCTTTGCTCTGTCATCGCTCACAGCTTTTGGAATCAGAATTAAACTAGGAAAAAAATCAAACAAAAGCACTAATCCATGTTTTAGCGTGATTGTCTCCAATGTTTTTAAATTAAGTCTTCCTAGTTATGGGAAGACAAGAGATGTCTGAAAATTCAAATTTTAAAAAATCACATAAATTTTTATTATTTAAATTTAACATTTTAGGAATACAATTCTTATTTGCATTATGAACTTAAGTTTCTAGTAGCTCTCAACTTCTATCAGGTACTTACATACACTTTTGATTCGTGGTTTATATGTACTAAAAGCATACCTGTGACAGCATTTGAGGAAAGATTGTTCAGTCAGTGTCCTGGAATAGATATTGTATGGAAGAATAATTAAAGACACAAAGATAATTGAAAAATGAGAAAAAAGGGCAAGGCAAAACACATAGATCACATATGAATAAACTTGAAGCTTTCTTTGATTTACAAAAAGCAATACTGCAGGCAAGTAAGCTTAAAATACAGGAGGAAACAATGAGGTGAGCTGAGGGAGTTGTTGATCCACTTGGTAATTGTAACACTGGCAAAGAATTGGCTGGAATTGAGACAAGGGTAGACTGTTGAGACAGGAGATCTAACAAGTTTGAGCACAAATACCTAATTTATTTTCAGATTACCCAATTTCAGTGTTGTCGTTACTTTTACCATCATATATAGATGGAAAAAAAGGATGTCCTTTGTGGGTTGCTGTCATACTTGTAGCAGAGACAGAGAAAGGTCTACAGGATGGTGGAACCTCATCAGGGTTAAGTGTACCCTTCTTGTCACTCATGTTAGAAAACCAGTGCAAATGCAAAGAGCAGCTAATGGGGTTAATCAATAAAATAAATGGCTGAAGTTACTTTCTGCAAATAGGAAAAAGGAAAAAAAAAACCAAACCAAAAAAAAAAGAGAAGAGCTGTTTAAAGGCAAAGACAGTTGGCTGCACATGCATAAGAGTATAGGAACTGGCCAGTGATAAATTTGGGCAGTAAATTAGAAGCAAGTTTGAAAATATGTGGGTAGCGAAGCCCTAGAACAACCTGAAATACTGATGCTGGCATAAAACTTACTTTGTTTTAAGCTGAAACTTGAAAAAGTGTTTAGGACATGTATTAGGACAGTGCTTGGTGACAGAGACCATTCCATTCAGTTTTGGTATTGGGCACATAAGCGCATATTGGATATTCTGAAGTGTGTTTGGAGGTGGAAGCTATGCCTAAGGCACCTATTGGTTGACCAGGTTTGTGAGTGTTGGTATGAGTGTAGTATGGAGGAGCATAACTGACCTACAGGAGACCTTCCTCAAGGATGAGCTGGGTCTCCATCTCTGAGACCTTTCAGCTTCCTTCACCTCTCTGCACTTGCTGCTCGCAGACAAGAAGCTGGAGCAGAGCTGTGGTGGAGGAAATAGGAGGTTTTGCCTCATGGTTTATTACCTCCCCTGCTAGTGGAGGTTTGATGTAATGCACAAAATACTAACTTGTGCCCCGAGGAAGGAATTTTTCCTCTTAAAATAGTATTTGTGCCTGGTCCTACCAGCTAATAAATGCCTCTCAGGAGGACATAGTACAATCAGTCACCTTGAAGGTGCAAAGTTATTTAACCCTCTTCCGGGGCTTGCTAAAAAAATGTTTGAAAATCTGTTTTTTCAGTTCTTATTCCAGACTATCCTTTATTGTTTTGTGCCATTGTTTCCTAACTGATTTAATGTCTTATTTTCCTTTTGCATTGGATTCAGTCTGAGAATTGAGAATGTAGGAAAAATAATTGCAAAGAAAATCTTTGAAAAATTGAATGGAGATGGGTGATACAGAATTAAAAGATTTTCAGTCTCGCATACTTCAGAAAATTAGTATTGCATTAAAGAAAAAAAAAATATTTCAGCTCTATGTGTTTGGTCCTGTAATCATAAATGCATTTTTGTTCCATTGTCTTGTAACTTTTTTGTTACCATATAATTCTTACAGTCAACTCTAATTCATGTTGAAAATTGCTGAAATGTGCTTTTCTCAAACAGGGATTGCAGCCTCTTTCGCTGTAAAGCTTTTTAAAGCATGGATGGCAGAGAAAGATGCCAATTCTGTTACCTCTGCTTTAAGGAAAGCCAACCTTGATAAGAGATTGCTAGTAAGTACAATATATTTTCAATAAGCTTTATCTCTCCCAGGGAAAAAGAAGGAAATCAAATGCAGATGGTAGTTTGCTGTAAGCATGTTAACTCCCCCTCAGACTCTGTTAGCGTTTTTAAAATATTTTGAATCACAGCAATATTGTTATGGCTGTAGCATTGATACAGGTTCAGGAATATTAAATATCACGTGTTTTTACATTCTGTCTATTTTTCCTATAGTCAAGTGCCTTCTGAGAGACTGTATATAACTACTGCTAACAAAACACACATCACCAGCAACTGGGCATGAGAAGTTTTTGGGTTTTTTAATATATTTTCCTCTTGTAAGTAATAAAGTATAAAGGATTATGATTAGAATGTAAGTTTCTGAAGCAACAGTGTTTAAGTAGTATGGTGAATGCACACCATACTACCATTTTTTGCAGCACTTGCCATCTGAGTAGTATAAATGGTCATATAGTGATGACAGCAGACCTAGTAGGTGCAGTGCAGGAAGGCTTTCAGCCTTTGGACTCAAAACCCATGTTCTGGGTTTGCAGCAAGGTATTGAGAGAATATATGAATATGTAGCAATATCATGTGCTTTCTCTCACAGTGTCTCTCTGAAGATCAGTAGGGATTTTTAAACCTCAAAAAGATTGCTGCTGCGATAATCCAATCAAATACATATCCTGTGTAGCACTGCCTGGAGACTCAGCAGTATTTCCTGTTTCTGCTTCAATAATTTATAATTAAGCAAATAACTTTCAAAAGTGAAGCAGCTTTCCAGACCCCTTCATCTCTTCAATTTGTATTTGATTTTAAGAGTGCAAGTCATAAATAATTTGCCATTAAGCTGGGAACTGGGCTAATTACGCTGTTTATTAGAGAGTGGTGAAAAGCAAACTGCATCTTATTTGTATTTCAGACTTGACTGACTTAAACTTTCAGCTGTTGACTCTCATTATGCTGCTATATTAAACAACTATAAAGTATCAGATGACGTTACCTAGCATAGATGCCTTTATAAAACTGTCATCTTAATCTCGTTAGTAAGTAAACAGATGAAGGGTCTCTACCTTCTTTGTTAGAAAAAATGTGCCATCCATCCCACAGATCATTGTTAAGACACCAAGAAACTGGGTGGTAAATAAATGCCATTGAATCCTTGCCAATGTGGGTCATTTGCTATAGCAATTTTTAAGAATAATTTTAACTTTTCTAAGTAGTTGGACTCTCATAAATTGACAGTGTCTTTGAATTAAACATACCTACAGGAGTTAATGTTAACAGGACACAGTGGATTTTGTGATTTTTGTTAAATGATACATTAGTGATAGGCCAGGGTACCTGGGCCACTTTTTGAGTATTGCTGAGCATATTTTTCTTTTGAGATAAATGTGTGGACACACTGGGAAGGCTTGGTAAACATGCTGTGCATTCCCTCCACTATAATGAAACACAGCACTATGAATGAAGTGTTGACTTTTCAGTGTCAATACAAGCATTCACCTTTTTTTTTTAAGTGCAGTACCAGGTTGTTCCCACTGTTCATTCTGAAAAAATGTTTCTTCCATTCTGTCAAGAGTCATAGTTGGTTATTTATTTAACAGGGAACATTCCTGTCTTTTTAGGAACTCTTTCCAGCCAACCGGCAGAATGTGGACCATTTTGCCAAGTATTTTACTGAAGCAGGTCTAAAAGAACTCTCAGATTTCCTTAGAGTTCAGCAGTCACTGGGGACTCGTAAAGAACTTCAAAAAGAACTACAAGAGCGTCTCTCTCAGGAATGCCCAATTAAAGAGGTAAAAGTGGTTTTTTACAACTTCTGTTTATATAATCATAGCCAAAGACTTAAACCAACACTAGGTAGAGAGGAACAGATTTCCTCTGTTTTGCTCATAGATTTCCTCTGTTTTTCTTCAAATTATTTTAATTTATTCATCTGTTAACTCTGTGCTTAAGGCTAAAGCAACAAAATATCCTCTGGATTTACTAGTGCAGCTGATTATGGGGTGGGTTGTTGTTTTTTTTTTCTGTTCCCTTATTCTTAAGTATTTCCTTTAGCTGCCTTAACTGTTAGATTGGAGGGGACAGACAAAAATTGTAGTCACATTACAGCAATGTCATGCTAAATTCTTCCTTTTTATTATTCTTATTCTGATTTTGTTTCTTATTACTTCTACACCATGGTGTTACTTGTAAATGACTGCAAGTATTTGGAAAGTCACCAATTTCTGGTTCATTGGAAATGTCACTTATTTCCTCCTCCAGGTAGTGCTTTATGTAAAAGAGGAAATGAAAAGAAATGAGCTGCCAGAGCCAGCTGTGATCGGTCTCCTCTGGACCTGTGTCATGAACGCTGTGGAATGGAACAAGAAAGAGGAGCTGGTTGCAGAGCAGGCCCTCAAACATCTGAAGGTGCGTGCATGGGAAGGAGGCTGTGAATTAACGATACATCCTATGGCTGTCAAGTTTCTACCTGTTTAAATCCAGAAGATGTAGAGTTTTGAAGGCTGAGAACACCAAGCATTGTATGTAGTCGACTTCAATCAAATGAATGCAAAACTGAGGTAGTTCAGATCACTGAGTGCCCTGAGGCATTCAGTGCAGAGGGCTGGGGGAACTGAGGTGATCACAGCTTGAGCACCTCTCCATTGTGCTTTCAGTGAGCCAGGTCCTGAGAGGCTCCTTGCACTGGGGAGAATGCTAAGCAAGTGCTGGGATTCAGCTTGCTCAGATTTGACTAGTAAGCCTGCAGGAGCTGCCTTTGCAATGTCTTTGCCAGAAGCAAAGACGTTTTGGAAGCATGGTGAGGTGGCATCTGTGCTGGCTTTGCACAGAGCTGGTTAGATCCAGGCAGGAATGCTGAGGCCAGAATCTGTGCAATAGTTGTTGCCATTTGGATACTCAGCAACTTGTCAACTAATAAGCCAGAAGCTGGCTTGGGACTGTGAGCACTGTTTAGTGTGGTTACTCTCTGATCCAGGTACTGTCCTTGTGGATGAGGGAATCACCAACTGCATGTTGATACAAAAACTTTCAAGATCTTGAAATAGAAAAAAAAACCCCAAACCAAAAACCAGTGCAAAGTCATCAAATTCATTGCCATTGTTGGTATTCCTCATCTAAGTCTGTAGGAATTGTGCAGTGCAAGATACTTGAGCTGAGAACAGAGGCAGAGAGGCTTTTCAGCAGAATTATTCCCTTTAAGCTGGTAAACCATGACCAAGAGAATACTCCCTCATAGCCAGGGCTGTGAAGATTTGCCCCAGGACAGAAGCAATCTGGTCTTTATTCTTTATGGTAAAATAGATCTTTTTTTTCATAGTGGATGTCTCTCCATACTTGGGAGTTCCCACATTGGTTTAGCTCCTACTACTGCTGTCCTTTCATCTGAATTTAGTTTCCCAATCAATCATCCTAGAAATGCAGTCGCCTGGGATATTGTGTAGTCTTTGATGGTAAGATTGAATGCCTTGAAGTTTTCTCAAGTGACCCAAATAGCAGTAGAGATGAGATAGTTTCCAGAAGGAGGAGAGACATTGTTTTTCTCTTTCTTTTGATGTAAAAATTGATTATATCTCTTTGAGTTGTAACAAAGTATCCATTGAGATTTATTGTCTAGTGCTGCAGGGCAAATTAAGAAACACTTTCTGGAATATTTGAACATTGGAAAAAGAGAAATTTGTTTGTGCAAATATTGTTGACTGGATGTTTAGTCCTGTGCATGTCACTGACCCAAGTCATCAGCTATATATGTACTCCCACTGAATTAGGTAAGGCATCTTGCCTAAGATAGGCAACTTGCTAGCTACATCCACTTTCTAAAAAGGATGAATTTGTATAGGGTATTCACTATTTGTACTTACAGGTAAGATTTTAATAGAAGAAGTAGAAATAAAAATTTACACTTTGATAGCTGCTTCTTTTACAATTCAGTGCTCAAAAATTCACAGCGTTTGTTTCACATCCTTCTTCAGGATAGGTGGAGTCACATCTTGGATTCTTCTCTTTGGGCTCTCAGCTGACCCAGTGTGTGAGCCAACTCCAGAAATTGGATTAACATTGTTAGCATGATACAGAGCTTAGTTCTGGGCCCTCCTGTGCATCGACATGCCAGGAAACAATCAAGGGGGTTGCTTTGATCTGGTGGCGCGAGTCAGGATGTGTATAAATATATACTTGATGTGCAACATGTCAGATGGTGGGATTTATTCTTGTATGGCTGTAACTGACAGATAAATTCACAAAGCACATTCCAAAAGCTTTGGCATCTGAGTACCAGTCTCTTTAATTTATTAGATTTCTTTTAGTAAGCTTATATACAAGGCACCCCTGAAAAGATGTGTCAAGGCACAGAATTTTGACTTAGTTTGCAGACCTTAAAAAGCCTTGCTGGATCGGTGGCTACCTAATGGAGGAGGTGGACAGCCATGAAGCAGTGTACTCAGGCAGTGCAGTAAAAGTCGGTTGAGCTCCTGCCATCCATATGGCAGGACTGAGCTCAGGAGGAGACAGGGCAAGCTGTTCAACCCTGAATCTTATCAAATAAGCTCCTCATTGTCCCAGTAACCTCACCGTGACACTGGGACATAGCTCCTAGGCCACCTCCAATGCAGAGAAGAGATGTTCTCCATGGGTGGGGAGAATCCTCCAGACAATTTTCACTGGAGGCAAGGCTGTGGTGAGCTTCATGACACTGCAGGTGCTGACCTAGTGCTCCCTAACGTGGCACAAATAGAAAATAATGCCACTCAGCTCAGCCAGCAATGAGAGGAAGCTAATTTTGTGGATTATTCATAATTTAGACATTGTGAAACTTGTAACTCTAAGTCTGTACCAGTTGAGAGGTGAGAGAGGAATGCGAAGGGAGTCAAGCCAGACGTGGCAAAATGAAAATATTTTACCTCTAAACTGAAAATACAGGATTTTTATTAGAAATTACTTAATGTTTATAATGTTTATAGATAGCAGCACTTCACAGATATATGGGTGGTGGTGAGTTCTGCTGAATAAACCAACTGCTATGTATAGTGCCCTGCCTCCCTACAACAGCTGAATGCTGCAAGGGCTAAAATGGGAAAAAGAGCTACCCAAAACCTGCACAAGTTTTTCAGTGCTTTTACCAAAGCAGTGACATTTTTTATTAAGATGTGGCTATACCTGCCAGAAGTGGAAAAACTTAGTCTCTGGTGTTAGCTAGATCTTGCCATTTCTCATAGGTAAGGGAGTTTCTTCCAGAAGTACTAATACTGTCTGCCTGCTGATCTGCTCATTACTGCTGCTATGTAATTTCTTGCTCTCTCTCTCTGTCTTTAATAGCTGATAATTATTAAAAAATACTCTTTTGACCAACTTGTAAAATTTTAATTGATGCATTTTAATAGTTATTTCCATGGATCATGTTGGGTAAAACCCTCAGGATTTAGTCCCTGGTAGAGAAGTGCTGAAGTGTATGTACTTTTAGACTTGCCCATCAGTGATGGGTGAGTTTTTTACCTGGCTGAGACCATCAGCAGCCCTGGTCTCACATACCAGAACTCTGTGATATCAGGCCATTGCAAATCCAGCTGAAAAATGTCAAACTGGGTGTTACTGAAAACAACTAAGAAAGGCTGAGCTGATCAGTGCAAGAACAATTTAAACGGTGACATTAATGTATATTTGGCCTGGAGCTCTGAAGATCAAGGGTGTTTTCTCTTCATCTCTGAAACATGCTCTTAATATTACCTTAAGATTGCAATCTTAGCTGGACTCATCACAGGCTAAGATGACAGGAAATTAGAGAGATGTGGATATAAACACTAAGGAAGAGTGAACAGGATATGGTTCTTTAATGTAATTTTTAATTTTAACATCTGAAATAAGAGGGGAAAATTGCATAACAAGTAAGTTTTTGCTTTATCTTTTATTATATGAATAGGCTCCAGGAAAAGACAATGAAATGTACCATTACTGCCTTGTCAGAGTAACATTAGCAGTTAATACTGTACTTAGAAAATGTTGATGTTTACTAACGAAAAGGTTTTCATGATACTCTTGATTGTGGTAATGAGAAAAAATAATGCTACTTGATCACAATTCACTTGGAATAATTTAATTTATTTCAGTTTCCTGGAACTTCTGAAACCCCTGTGAAACTGAAGATTTTTATTTTCATGCATTTCATCCTGGGATGTCTTACATTAGGAGCCTCAGTAAAGCATCACTCCTGAATCAGCAGCATGCTGCCTTGTGAAACGTGTGACAGCAGTACTCCCAGACCATGGGCTTTATAAATTTATTTTACGAAATTCAGTATCTAAGTGGTACTGAATTTTAGCTTACAGCATGCAGCACATGCTAGAAAAACCCATGGATATTTATGTGTATGCATTGTGTGTGTTTATGAAAATACAATGTGCAAATAAATCTGAGGTTTCAGTGAAACAGATTTTCAGGGATGAAATTCATGGTGCATCTTTTAAAAAATTATTTTTATTTTTAGTATACTGACATCTTTTTTTACCCTCTCTTCCTTTCAGCAATATGCCCCCCTGCTTGCTGTGTTCAGCACTCAAGGCCAGTCTGAGTTGATCCTTCTCCAGAAGGTGCAGGAGTACTGTTATGATAACATCCACTTCATGAAAGCCTTTCAGAAGATAGTGGTACTCTTTTATAAAGGTAAAAGTCTATATCCACTGCTGTATTCTGTGCTTGGATTCTCTATGCCAACCACTCTCCTATGATGTATCACCACGTATCGCATATGAGAAGGCTGTGCTGGAGCTGAACTCTGAAATAGTTCAAATGAGTGTGTGGCAGCAGGAGAAGCCAAAACAGGCCCTTCTAAGTGCAGTTTAGTCTTTGTATAAAACCCATTCTGGGAAGATATTTCTATAAACTTCTGGCAGATGTAAAAAATAGATTAGAGCTTGGTTTTAAGAAACCTTTGAAAGTGCAAACCTTCTTGTCAGGAAGATGTTTCAGGGTTTTGGAGCTGGGTTTTTTCAACTCACTCCTTGCCAGATGGAGCTTTCCTTTTTCTTCTTTCTCTGCCAATTTCTTACAGGTGTTATAGTTTGAAGGATTTCATTTTTATTGTGAAATTGACTTCTTCACAAGTTTATTCTGATCAGGTTGTCATAGAGACTAATGGTCTTGCACTGCATGTGATGGGTGGGCGCCAAACAGTTTGTTCTGATGTTCTTGCTATAAATAGTTGAAGAACTAAAATCAGGAGTAGAAACCCAATGTTTATCTTTGTTCACCTGTTGAGTCCAGGTACATGTTCAAGGCAAACAAGTTCAGACTGTTAAAATAATTTCATGGCTTCAGAAGGCGGAGGAAGAAGAGGAATCATGTGAATTTATTTCCATCCTTGTGACAATATAGTGTGGCCTCAATGATAAAGGAAAAGGCTGTACATCTTATCCCTCACCCTGACATTCTACAATTCCTAAATACTATTAATGAATGTAGAACAATTTGAAACTGCAATCTGCAGCAAGCACTTTATTCAGTTTTCTTTGGAAAAGAACATTCTCTTCAGAAATGATGAATGAGAGGCATAACTGCTGTGCACTTAGAGCATAAGTGATGGTTAAACCAGAAATAGTCTTGTGTAGGATGGCATTCAGAATTTTTGTAGATTCATTACTGGGTTAGCCTGCAAGAGCAACCCTGACATTCCAAAGCATTTAAAAATTAAAAAGAGAATAAATCACTAAATTGTATATTAAATATCCCATCTACTCTGCTCACCCCACATGGTCTTGTTCTGACTCTGGAGATGTACTTGAGCAGGTTTGTTCAGAGGTATGAGAAGACTTTAGCCTCAGCACTGCAGGTGCCACAATATTGTTTAGGATTCACCTGATGTCTAGAAGAGTGTTTGGAGCTACTGTATGGCCTGTCAGTGGAAGCCATGAGTTCAGCATGTCCAGAAAGTGCAATATGCACTGTGCCTGTATTTCTGGCTTGGAATATCTGGGGCAGGCATTCAGCAGCACCTGCCTCTCTGCCATCTGATGCAGTCATGCTGCAGTCATGCGGTGGCACAGCTGCCAGCCCTTCCTGGCCCCGTTTAGGCTGAAGCTGGCTCTGTCCTGTTTGGCAAAAAAGTCCTGCCTGCTGGAAACTGCTCGCCTGACTTTACAGCTGCTGCCGGAGGGCCCTTCTGAGCGCTGGACACATGAGAAAGGAGTCGGCTCCATCTGTTTATGGCAGCTTTGGAGTTAAACAGTGTCCACTGGGTGAGGATGTCCTCCTGCATTAACCAGGGAAGATTGTGGGAGCACTTGTCCTTCAATTCCTGTTTCTCCCACAAGATGCTATCAAGCTCTGATGGATCATGCTTTGGATTGTCCAGAGCCATGCTGCTTGTCTCTTCATTGTTTCAGTGCTGGTAGATCTCACCCTCTCTTTCTCCCCAGTTCACACCTATCCACGAGAAACAAGCCATCAAGTCTTTTTTAAAGACATACACTTTATTGTAGATCATTTGCTGATGGCAGCATATCTTCTGTTTCCTAATAGTCAAGGAAAACAGTCCCCTAAAGCTGCTACTAACCGTGTTGGTGGTGAAGGAACAGCAAACCTCCATCCACGTTCCCCTTTCTGTTTTAATGAAGTGTAACCTGCATAGGATCTGGAGAGGTTTCAGGGTACCTAATGACATTTTATCTGGTGACACATGAAGGTATCTGAAGTATCTGTGAACAGGCTTTCTACCAGCATGAATGTGGACAGTTTGCTGCTTGTTTCTCATTATGAGGGAGTGCTTCCTGGGCATGAAAACCTTCATCAGTGATGATAGGCACCAAATGCCGATCACGTTTTGACAAATTTAGTTCTATGACTACTCTCATCAGCATGTCCAACATATTGCATCTCAGTGCTTTCCATATTTCTATCATGAAATAGCCCTTGGATTACTTTCTTGTGAATTACCTGGAAATACTAAACATATCGACAGCTGGGGCTCATTAGCACCTAGAAGGTCTTGGAAGCCTGTGGTGTTGATTTTTTGGTTTATTATTCTGTCTCTAAACAAGAAGGAACTTTTTCCCTGATGGAAACCCAAGCCCTATTTTCCCTTAAGTAGTAGCAGCTTCTTACCACCTTGTAGGTATAATCTGCAAAAGCAGTTATGTAGTCAGTTAAACCTTGTTAACATCATTATTATTATCAGTCTACCTTTGTGTTCCTGATACAGTATAGAGAAAAATAAGCTGTTGTGACTGTAAGCCCATAGGGACTGGATCTACACTACCCTAACTCTGCCCTAGCTGAAACCAGGACAACTATGCCGTTCTATGCTGATCCCCAGCTATGATGTTGCTTCTCTGGTTTTCACTTAAAGCCAGTACAACTGTTAATCTGCCATCTGCATTTTCACCAATAATCTAAAAGCCAGTTGTAGAATTAGACTTTCTGAATTCTTTTGAGTGATACCCAAGAAGTTTGCCCGTCTCCTCCTATATGTTGTTTGTTAATTCATTCTGTGTTGCAGTGTGTTCCGTAATTGTGGGTAAAACAAGCACTGTTGTTATTGGGTTACATGCTATATATCATATTTACCTGTTGAATTTCCTTTTAGTTTGTGTCCATCCTTAAAATTTGAAATGTGAAATTGATGCTATTTGAAATTAATGACCCATTCCTTTCATGAGGATCAGAATTTCAGCCTTGGAACAGAAAACACTAAACCTCTGTACTTTTTTTTTAGAATTCAAGACAACATTTATAAAATACAAAAAAATAATTGATCTCAAGTACATGTGAAGTAGACTTTTTTCGGCATAATTAGGTCTCAGATACTCTTTTGCAGTATGGTGATACAGTAACCAAATGATGCAGGCTGTCAAGAGATTCTCAAAAGGCAGGAATTCTGCACTTAACGTGAATGGAATCTTCACGTTCCACTTCATAGACGAGTTTTGGTTTTTGATGGATCACAATAATCTTTAAATATCTTCATAATTGATGTACTTTCTTGTGGTACTTGATGCAAAATTTTCCTGGGAAAAACCCAAAACAAACCATAAAGGCCTTAATTATACTGTGGGTGACATTCCTTGCATTGAAAGAACCCTTGCCCTAAGGCTCTGTTCTCCCAGCTGAGTTAGCTGCAATAGAGTTGAATTTTACAGATTGATTGACTGTGTTGGCAGCTGCCAGGGTGTGCTTTTCCCTTTACTGCCCATGGCTATGTGGTTTGAGTTCAAAGCAGAAATTCATTTGAACTGGGTGACTGAGTACAAAGCCTAGACCTGAACTTCAAATAACTATTCAGTTAACCCTGAAGTAAAGACACTGGGCTGTTCAGTCTTTTTGCTGTGCAGCTTCTCCCTTTTATGAGGGATGTCCCTGGAGGCTCTGGCTGTGGGTGGTTTGAGTGTCACTTGGCTGCACCTGCAGGAAAACCAGCTCTCTCGAGCTGACATCACCTGGGAAAATGATGTGCAGTGAAAATGATGTGCACACGCCCACAAACCACAGTGTTCAGCTTCAGCCATTATATATATCTATAATCAACTTTAATGAGAAATAACTATATATATACAAAATGAATCATTCTCTTCATCCTCCTTCCATTTTTCCCCAGTGTTCCCACTGCTTCAAAGCAACCTAGAGGTATGACTAACTACACCCTGTCCTGCAAGATTGTTGGATTGAGCATCTCTGTGCTGACAGGAGAATGTCATCCCTTATGACCAGTGGAGGCATGAATGTATTACACATAATATTTCTCAGAAATGAGAGTTACAGTTGTCTCTTTTATAGTTCAGTGCATTTTGGTCTTCCCTGTTAGGGTAGGAGGTTTATTGCTTTGGAGTTACATACAGGCAAATTTTTCATCCTCAGGACTTGGAATGTTTTAGTCTTCAAGATACACATGAGATTGCATGCTGCTATTATCAGGTTGGGCTTTTGGAGGGAGGGAGAGAAGGAGGGAGAAGTTCCCCTTCCCTCTTTGGGAACAAAACCATTGAGCTTACAGACAGCAAATCAAAAAGCCAGACTTAAATCCTATTACTCTTGAACTGAGCTATGTGCCTACCAGCTTCCTTGTACAGTATCATCATAATGTGAACTGTAACACAGCAACAGCTTCAGCAGTTTCTTCTATAAAGCAACTCCATGCTTGTAAATGTCCACACTACCCCACAGCTTGAGCTGGAGAGGGGGTTGCTCTACTAATTTGGTGGTGGTGGTGGTGGTTTGGAGGGTTTTGTTGTTTGGTTGTTTTGGGTTTTTTTTCTGAAATCTCCCATGATTTTCTTTGCCAGTCCTTAAGATTTATAATATGTGTCATACCCTGTGTAATTTTGCAGGTGTAGTTGTGTGAACTTCAGGACTCTGTGGTAAATATAAGCTTATCACATGCATTTCACTTTAAACTGCAGATTCATGAGCCCATGTTAAATATTTTCAGGTTTGCTAAATTAAAATCCAGATTTGTTAAATACTGTAATGCCTTTGAGCTGTTGCTAAGGGCTACTGACAAGTATTTAATGCAGTGTGTTAAAATGCTCTCTCTTAGCTCCAGCATTTCTGTAACACTGGAGAAGTTCATTGTGGCAGGTTGTGACTTCAGAAAGGCAGTGGCTTTGTTTGCCACTTGTAGGGTTCACTAAGCACAATTTATATGTATGGAGAAAAGCCTAGAGTCAGTGCAGTCCTGTTTTCCCTGCATTTTCTCTGCATTACTGTCAGTTGCAGCAAACTGCAGAAGAGGTTTTATTTTGGAAAAGAGTCTGAAAGACAAGGAAATTTCCAGTCACATGCATCTACTAAATTCCTGATTTTCAGGGAGACTTCAGTTACTGTTGGATGTCTTGGGATAGTTTTGATTAAGTTCAAACGTATCCCTGTTGCTTCCATCTGTTTGTTATTCAACAGCATATGTGAAATGTGTCTCCTCTGTCTCATTTGATCAGATGTTTTGGGGTTCTGCTGTCATTTATTTTAGTTGGTCTTCTTCCCTTCCCTGCCACATCTGCTGCAACTTGAGGCTGAAGCAGAAGGTGGTGGTCAGGGTCGGTGCTTTGGCAAGCAAACACCCAGTGGGTGGGATGGCACTGAGGAGCTCAAGGAAGCAGGGAAGTACATAAATGCATTGATTTTGCAGAGCGAAGGAGAGTAGTTTGTTCAAAGACGAAAAGAATGGAAATTTTAATGAGGTGTAGAAAGCTGTCTTTAGTCTTTTTATAGAACACAGTTTGATTTTTTTGTTGTCCATGTTGTTGTTTGTTCTTGCCTCTTGCATTATATAACTGCCAAAATGCCATTGTCGATCCCAGATTTTGCCTCCGCAGCCATCAATTACTGAGATACTTGGCTTGGCTGGATCACAGGAGCTTTGTCCTGGGGCTAGAGGTCTGTTGCTAGACCTAAATTTGCATCTGTTGGAAACAATAAGTGTCTTTGCTATTTATTAGTATTTCTTTATTCTGAATCGTACTCACCCTCACATTTCCTCACTGACAGCTATTTTGTTCCTGATGCTTGTCATAAAAACGTCAGCTGTGCTGTCCATCCAAGCCAGTCCCTTAAAATGGGTGGTCCGAATAGTGAACTTAAAACTTATTAGCTAAAAACCATATAAAGCCTTTAGGGATTGCAAAAAATCCCTACTGGTTGTCTTTTAAGTGTTCAAACAGGAGGTGTCTGTTCACTCACATTTCTGTAACCATGCACAGTTCTGTGATACAACAGCAAGAAAGAGCATGGTAATTCTTACTGTGCTAACTGCCAAGATGTGCAGGCTGATTATTTTATTTGGTTTATCTAACTGATTATGTGGTGTATTTAAAACAGATGAGTAGAGAACTCTTCTTTACCGAAGCACCATATTTAGTACTTTATTTTAAGCCTAATACATTACACATTTTATTGCATCTGGAACCTGTAATATGCATCAAATATTCTGTATTTGTAGCCTAATATAGATCATGCAAAGCTTGTTCCACTGTGATCATATTAATTTATTTTATGCTGCCTTTAAAAAAAATCTCATGTTTCAAATCTACTAATCTCTTTAAAAATATGTTGACTTTTACAAATACTGATCTGTATTTCAGCTGATGTTCTGAGTGAAGAAGCTATCCTCAAATGGTATAAAGAAGCACATGTTGCTAAAGGCAAAAGTGTTTTTCTTGACCAGATGAAGAAATTTGTGGAGTGGCTGCAAAACGCTGAAGAAGGTACGTGTTCATTTGAAAAACTATGGTAGTCTCTTTACAAAACAATTTTATTTTTTCAGATTTCAGTTGTACCAGGCATACACAGGATTTAGAATAGAAAACAGCAGGCACCACTGTCCAAATTGTTTCTGGACAAGCTTAACAACATTTGCTGCTTTTTAATGATTGTGGTATCCCTCTGAAGTCCTTTAATCATCAGATACCGCTTGTCTGTAGATAAGATTTTTAAGCTTCTGCAGGAAGGAACTCTGCATTGATGACAGGATGAAGTACCTTGGTGTTAGGCTGCACAACCAAACAGTTTTCTTCTTGGTGTCTTCTCTGCTATTATCATGTTTAATGGCAACATGAACTAATAAGCCTGCCCGTGCCATGGCTCTTGAAACTGGGTTTAGCTGAATGGTCAGACTAAGATTATGTGATCTGTATTTGCTGCTTTAAAATGGTTATTTGGGAGAGGAACTAGTTCCTTTAGTCCCTAAGTTGTTTTTTCTCATGTTCCGCATAGGTGAATACTTTGGTTTGATGAAAGTTATCTTTTTTTGCATGGAAAAAGAATTCCATATCAGTTGGAAAGATAAATCCATGTGTAATAGATAGAGGTAGAATTATTAGTGTTCATTTGAATCGACTTAATGTAATTAGTTTTATAAACTTGGAGGGAATGTGTAGTAATGGCAAGGAAGAGTTAAACTTCGGGGCAATTCACCCGTTCAGGTAGCAATATAAAAATGGGAGCTCCTTTCACACTTGATCTCTTGGATGGACAATCTAGGTCTAATTAAGCAATATTTTCCCCTTTTAATTTTCTGCTTGTATGCCTTTTGGCTGCTCTTTATTTTTATCCTTTCCTGCATGTCCCCTCTGCCAGATGTCCTTCATTACAAAGTCCAGTACAAATGGAGACAAAATGTTTCTGTAGGAACACACAGACCGTGTTTGTTCTAAGAAATCTGATCTATGGTGTAGTATTTGTTGGCAGTGAGTCCTTTCCTGTCAGGTGAACACAGACAGAAATACAATATGATGCAAAGTAGCTTTAGGTGACAAAATCACCATGTATATTCCTATTTCTAAGTTACTTCTCCTGCTGCTTCTACTTCTAAATTACTTTTATATATGCAAATCATAAAAAAATGTTGTTTTTACAGGCTTCATACCTGCTGTAGGGTAACGCCACTTCTGCCTTTCTAGTTAGTCTGAATGATGATGCTGAGTGATATTGCAGAGCAAATAGTTTTAAAGGTGCTTCCTGGATGATAACAGTACCATCTACTCATAAAGATTAGAATAGTGAGCAAATGCTGATCCTTTATTAAACTCAGCTCAGATATGCACTGTGTGGCTCTGCAGATGAGGGCCAGAATCATTCACAGCAATGTGGTGAAAATTTTAGTGACAGATCTGTAAATGAAGAGCTCCACTGTGGAGGGCAACAGAGTAGACCTTCCTCTTCTGAAGCTGCATGTTTGTTTCTGGCTTACTCTGTTTGATCTGCCAACCTTTGCTAGGAAGTACTGCATGCGAAGAAAATTTTCAGTTTGGAAGGATATCTTGCTATTTTCTACATGAAGTGTTTTACTTTCTTCTCTTCCAGAGTCGGAGTCTGAAGGGGAGGAGAACTGAGACGGTTCCACAAAGCACAGTCTCAATCTAGGTTAATGCCAAATGTGCTTGGGAATGCCGTACTGTTCAAGCAAAGAGGCTTTACTTCAGTGTCATACAGAAAACTATAGACTAGACTTTCCTTTTGTTTAGAAGAATAAAGGTTTTTAATGGAGCCCTGAGGCATTAGATGCTTTACTTGGGACTCTTACCTCTGGCCCATTGTACACTAACTTAGGCAGAGACATCCAGCAAGGAGCCATATAGAAAAAATGAAATTAAATACTTATGGACTCCTTTTTATTAATGGTCTTTTTCAGGTACTATGGTATATGAACACTCCAATTTCTGTTTATAGAACTGTTTGGTCTGTGTTTGTAGCTCAATATTGGCTTGTGTATGTGATTTGACACCACCACATTTTTTTGAATAAATGGCTTTTATATCTTAGTTTTGTGGTGCTAAATTGTATGCTTTCTCAATTTGGCTTGCCGAAGTTTTTATGATGCTTCAAGTGAAAATAAGAAGGTCAAGAGAGAGTTTTCATACTTCTTACCCAAAAAAACAGCATCCATGGTTAACTGAGATCACTATCAAACCTTTATTCCTGTCCTTCCATTTAACTTCGGACAGATTAACCATATTGCATAGCAAGTGTTGATTCATTCCATTAATTAATTCAAAGAAAATGTACAGGAACAAATCTGTGCAGTTTTGCAGGTACAATTTTTGCGAATGATAAGTAGAATAATGTGGTCTTCTCAGTTCAAACTACGCGCAGTTACTGGTGATTGCTGAGTTTTGCAAGAGAAATCATCTCATTTTAGAAGTATTACTTTCAAAATGTGCATGACCAGAAGTCATTACATGTGAAATCTGAAATTTATGTACATCAGGTTTAGAAAAGACAGGCTTGTATTCTTACAGGGGAAAAACATGAAAGAACGTATTTAACTAATCAAGTGGTGTATTTTGTCATTAGAAACCAGTAAGCTAACAGATAGCACAGATTTTTCTAGGGGAAACTCAGCACTTGATATTACCCACAGGTCATATGTAAGTCCCTTGTCTCAGTGTGTATCTGGCTTTTACTGGAAACAGCAAATAGCAAGTGGAAATCAAGTGCTGTTGAATGCCAGCTTTTCATCTAGAACAGCATTTATTTTTGTAGCAGGTATTGATCTTTGGATGGGGAAATATGTCAAGGGGGTATTTCCAGTAACTTAGAGGAAACCGTAAGATAGTCATATTAAAAAGTAGAACTGATGCATTAGCTGTGTGCTTTTCATTTTGGCCTTTGTTATTACAGAAAATAAATTTGCCAGGCACGACTGTCCTGGGACCATCTTTTCGCAAACTGCAGCAGTGACGTGGTAGTATTGAGTCATGGATATGGAGCCACTATTGCTAAAACCACTTCAAATTCAAAATTGCCATTTTCTGAGGTACTAACGACTATTTAGCTTGGTGTACGTAAAAGCACTTTTCTGTACAATTTGAAACTTAGACTGACTTCAGAGGTGCCAATCTGGAATAATGTAATGTGCGTGCAGTGAGACTGACAGGGAGAGCAAGGCTGGCTGTGGGCTGGCTGGGCCATCTGCTGGAGACAAGGATAATCAGCAGCAGGAGGCACTTCGAGGCCAAAGGCAGCAGGTCTGGGGTGCTGCTGTGACTCTGTCGCTGGCATACTGCAGATTTAAGTGAAGTTCAGTGGGATCCACTTCACTGAAGTTCAGGTACCTACAACCCAGGCACACGTTGAGTTGTGCCCAATGATCCTTATGGGTCCCTGCCAGGTTGAGATATTCTGTGATGGCTGACACAGTTGTCCCAGCTCCATTTATAGATGTCGTGTTGGAGAGAAATGAGTGTTTTTAGCACAGGGCTGCTGGCCCAAGTTGAGACTTGTGGTTTGGAGCAGGGTGAGGAGCTGCACTCTGGGCTGACAGGAGTTGTCCATTTTTCAGTCACACATCACCCAAAACCCAACATCTTCCATGTTCATATCATGTCTAATGTGCTCATCAGAGCCCCTCTTAGCTTGCCTCCCTCCCAGCAAAATCATTACGCACTAGATGTTTCTCTGTCTAGTTTTCAGGAATTTTCCCCACCTAATCTCTGAGATCAGTTCAGATGGGGACTTTCAACACACGTGTATTCTTTCATCCAGCATTTCACATGTATGCTGATAACTGAACTAGGTAGGGGCACAAAGACAAATAAATCTGGTTTGTATCAGGCTGAATTTCAGTACAAGTGTGTGTAGTGATAAGGTTTTTTTCTCAAGAAACCTATGCTTTAGAAGCTGGGCAGGGCTTTCATTGTGACTCTTCAGGCAAAGCGCTCTCCCCTGGAAGCCTTCACAGAGTCTGCATTCCAGTTAAAAATGTTCCCACCCCAAAGCATTTTTTCAACACAACCCTTGAATTAGTGTTTCTCTGCTAGAGAAATGAAAGCTATAGTCAGCACTAAATATATTTTTCAATAAGGAATCAGTCTTGTAAAAATAAAAAGATACTTCATAGAAAATGTGCTTCACATAATATATTGCATTCACTTTTGAAACATCAGTGCAATCTCAGTGTCAGAACTGTACATATATCTTTTACTTGACAATAAATTGCAATAGGGTACACTTCAAAATGGGGATTACTGAATTTGAAGGTGATTTTCCCTTCTGGCCTCTCCCTTCTAAAATCATGCTGCGGTTTTAACTAAGAAAGCCAATTATATTGCTTTAAAACGTTTGTCTGGTGTGCAAGTGCTCTCCAGGAGAGGGACCACATCATTGCTGAGATTTGAATGGCACAATTTTATTTCAGGACAGCTTGTGAACTTCAGCAGTGACAAACCAGCACTTTAAAGCAAGCAAAGAGTGAGAAAAGGTGGCCCAGTCCCTTACACTCAGTGATGTAACGGTGGGTGTGGGGCTGCTGTTTTGAACCCCTTCTTCAAAACGTGACTTTCCAGAACCAGCTGTTTCAGGCCTAGAGTGGTTGCAGGTGTAGGGCACGTGGTGATTCAGCCTTGCTGAGTTTGTCTAAACAGCAGGTGGAGAATAAAACCTGTCTCTCCCAAGCATGCCCTTACTAAGCCACTGGTAAACTGCCTGGAAATTCTAATGGGTCCCCTCTGGCACCTCAGGGGCTTTGCTTTAAGCTCCTGTCATGTTCGTGGACAAAGGTAACTACCTTTAAAATCACAGTTGCACTTAAAATGGGGATTATCTAAAATAAGGCTTGTAGGCTGAAGCAAACCAATCCTTTCTCAAAAAGAGCCACAAATAACATTACACAGGTTAATTGCAGCCAACCAGTCAGCACTCACTGAGCTGTGCTGGTTATTAAGAACCAAAATGAGGACAAATTACGTAAGTATATATTTTCAAAAAAAAGACACATCTTTTGGTTTTGAAGGGGAGAAAAGCAAATCATCAGGGTTGGCTTCATCCACTTTTCCACAGACTTTTGATTTTGCTTTTGCTATGGTATTTTAAGGAAAAGTTAATTCTTGCTCCTTACCAGCCACATGGGCCTTTAAAGGTTCATGTACATGGAAAGAAATCCCAGGAGGTGAATTTATGCCAACACCTGCGGAAGACACAATTCGGGCAGGTGAGCACTCCCAGGCTGTACACATAACCTGTATTTGGCCATGTCACAGAGTGCTGTGCTGGTGTCCTGGATGACCTGCTCACTTGCTATTTTTTCCTGTCGGGAATCTGATTAACAGCACTGTGGTGGCCTCGGTTTCCTCCCACAGAGGCCTGACAGTTCACGTCACACCACACACTAGCAGGTTCAGATGCTTGGCCCCCCTCTGGGTCTCTCCAGTTTACCAACAGTATTCTCTGATGAGAAAGAAGTCCCAAGATTACAAGGGACCTCATGAGCTTTAGCAGGAGCTGTGCAGGTTGGATTCTCACCTCACCACTGCTCCCTGCTGCACTGGGGCAGCAGGGGCCATGCTGGGAGAGCAGTGTCCCTAGTACTCATCTGAGGAGATCCGGATTAGGAGGAGAGTGAAGAGCGTGTGCTTGCTTTCCCACTGCCTCTCCCGCATGGATGCAAGAGAGAAATGCGCTTGTCCATCTCACCGTCACAAAGCCGGACCACATGGATGGCTCTGTTTTGCAGACATACAGGACATGTCCCCTACCCACTGAAGAGTCGTTGCTGGACTGTATTGCCAAGATCCACCATCTTCTCCCAGTTAGCATGAGGAAAGAGACCAGTGCTGGAGCTGCTAATATGACACAGCTGCAGATGGACAGGTAGCATTTTGGTACTTGGATCTGTCACTCGTGGCTGCTGGCTCCCAGCAACTCAATTACCTCAGCCCAAGTATCTTATTTAACAGTTCAATGTTAATGACTGCCACTTCATCCTACACTCATCACAGCTCTTCTACCAGTGGTGTTACAAGACTCAAGTGTCTGCTTCCATACTGTCCAGGAGCCTTCATCCAGGGGACTGCAGGGAAACTGCAAACTATTCTGGAACTGCACCAACAGGGAGAAACACACCCTGCACACCAAATTCCTCTGATTTAGGAAAACACAGGAATAAAAAAAAAGATTGATTCAATCCAGAATGAACAAATGATTGTATCATGCCAACTTCATAACAAGATGATGCTTTGCATTGCAGTCTCTTCCAGTACATCAGTTGCCTGAGATTCTTCTGTTTATTTTTTCCCTGATGAAGATTAGGAACATTGCTGACAGGCCAACATAACACTGTCCATATCATTACTACTTATTGCTGGGATATTTGCATAGCACTGAAAGCCAGAAATTATGCCAGAAGAAATAACAAAACAGTGTTGTTGATGTATCCAAGGATATGACTAAAGGAAGGCTTTTAGCCAGACCTATGTTATTAAACCCGCTAGTCTAGTTGGGAAAAGTCAATAAGCTTTCAAATACATCAGTCCTTCCCCAGGTCCAAAATAGAAGCAGCAGCCTTGAAAAAATAAAAATCAGCTGAAAACAACTGATCTAAAATTTAGTTAGATTTGTATCAATAAGACCACCTTAGAGAAAACAGATGGTCCCTGTGATACTGAAGGAGATTCTAAAGGGAAATGAAAAGGCAAATAATGTGGAATTTGTGGAATAAGTAGGACATGTCAGTGAAAGAAAAGGTTAAAAGTTGTCACAGACTCTCTTTTACTGTGTTGATCACTTAAAGAAGTTTAAATAAAGGAAATTCAGACTTTTCCACCTTTGTTCAAGGGTCTCAGTCAGCACTGCACTAGCTAGGAAAAAAATGGTATTTATCATGAGGCTTGGTGCCCATCCCTGCATCAAATCTGTCCCTGTGATCCAGGCACTGACATAATGCCAATGCAAAGGTATCATCTGAAAGAGCCTGGAGATGATACTTATACTTGCACAACCAGAAATTTTTCTGGTGTCAAGAAACAGAAGCAATGTATGGACAGATGTGGAAGATTGCACTTTTCCTACCTTTTGAAAATAAAAACAGTTTTCTGTGGTTTTATCTAAACACTGGGACTGGGGGGGTTGATAGAAACAACCTTGTATTTCTTCCTCTTATCATAGACTTCATATCTTCTGCGTTTTGCTTTGAGCTTAAAACATTAGTGAATCCAGAAAACTCTGAACCTGTAAAAGCTGATCCAGAAGAACCCATTAAGGCTGACTTCTAACTAAAGGGTATGTCATCCTGTCCCCAGCTGGGAATGTCCTGAATTTCCTCCCATCAAACTACTCATAATTCAGTAAATCCAACATGGGAATGCCTTCTGCTCCCAGACAGATCACCTCTCACCCTGGTTTCTGACCTTCCTCTTCATCACAGGTTGGCCCAGATTTCCAGAAAGACTGGGAAAAAATTTTGTGACCCTCAGCTAAACTTCTGGACCTGCAATCAGGCTTTCTGCCCTCCCATGCTGCTGAAGAGCCTGTGCAGCAACATGTCCTGCAGCCCCTCACCTGGAGGAAGGAAAGGGGATCCCTCCTTTCCCAGGGCCCGGGGCAGGGACCAAGTGCCATTGCTTCAAGTCCCCTCTTAGTGCCCCTCCAGCTGGCACACAGCCTCCCTGCCAAACCCAGGGGATGCAGAGCACATGAACCACATCTGGCACAATTCCAACGTTCCTTAGGGAAATCTGTGTTGAGTGCTAAAATAATCACAGCAGCCCAGACTTGTAGGGATGAAGTCTCCAGAGACACCAAATAGGCCAGTAGCTTGTCAGGGAAAATGCCAGCAAACATTGCAAAGACAAAGAGGGAAGTAGCAGTCCCAAGAGAAGTACAGGACATAAAAAACAGGACAGAGATAATTCAGAATACTTGTATCATTCAAGGTCAAGTGTGTCCCTTCTGCACCAAACAGCAAGTAGGTGCTGCTCCTCTTACAGTCACACCCAGGTCCCTGTTACCGATGAGCAGAGACTGCTTTATCTCAATTGTTTTTCTTTTATTTCAGCTTTCAGCTGCATTTTGTGCCTAATCACATTCACAGTTCCCTTTGTATGTTTTCTTAGTTTTGTTTGTGTGGGTTAGTTTTAGTATTTTTATAACTGATTATAATTTAGTGCTTTGTGTAGCATTTGTGTCGTATTTATGTTGCAATTTAGTGGCTGTTACAGCAACTGAATTTATTTTTTTTTTAAGAAACCATCCTGAAACAGCAGCTTATGATGCTTCTTTAAACTGAGGGACTCTTGGGGCAAAATGCAGCTCAAATAATACAGGCACGCATCTGGATGACTTATTAATAAAACAATTCTCCCTTCAAGAACTAGAAAAGCAAACAGACACTTGTTTTATGCTCTGCCTGTGGGCAACTTCACCTTTATACATTACTAAACTTGAGTAGGATGGATGAAATGCAAGAATCAGATGGAGGCAAGAAGAATCAGCATGGATAAATCAAGGACATGAATATCTCTACTAAAGAAGTCCTAAAGCAACTGGTTCTCATGACCCTAAACTCCAAATGGTTTCCACGGGGTCTGGGAGAGGTCTGAAAGCTGTAAGCAATATAGGGACTACTGACTGAAGAGAAACACATGGTGGTGCTGATGCTGCAAAGCAACCCTGAAGTTTTAACATGAAAAAGGCACAGAGGAAAAGTGTGGTCTTCCTGGGAATACTAATCCTCAGAGAGGAAGAAAAAGGACAACTTCTTCCCATATCAATGAAAGAATCCACTAGGAACAATTTTAGTATTATAGATGGGAACCTAAAAGTAAACTAGAGGAAAAGCATAAAAGCATGGCCTTCTACAAACATAAATGAGTGACAGCAGAGCAACAACCTGCCAGTCCTTCAACAATGGGAGGGTCTGAACCATGCTGTACAGGACATGTATGCTGGAATTTTGTTTCCATACTGAAATTCATGCTAATTGTTCTCACATGAAGTCACTTAAAATATCAGGAACCCACAGATATTCTGATTCCCAAGGGTTCTTACTGCACCCCATAAAATGGTAGCATTGGAAATTAAGATATTCCCTTAAGATGAACCAGATTCTCCAATCACAAACAGAGACTCCTTCTAGTTTTGGATAAATATTTGGAGACGGTACCATTATGTTATTCAACCACCTCTCACCAGCCATGTCTCACTGCTGTCTTGTCTGTAATGAGCAGAAATACATCCTTCTTCAGAGGCAAACAAAACCCAGAAATCACCCAGCTCAGGAAAATAATATTAAACAGATCTGACAAAACACTGTGGAAAACCTTAAACTATTGAATAAAACTATCAAGTGTGCTCTGCTCCACAAATGCAGAGCTGCCTACAGTATTTGGTTAGTGCAGGGCACATGCCTTTGACACAGGAATGTCAAATAAAATACCCCACACAATTTAATTGACAAACTGTCTTAGCAGTTAAGGATTTACCCAGTGTATGGAGTAAACCCTCTGAGGGATCTTCTGCTTTTTTATATCAGACCTGTGACCTTCCTGTCCTTTGGCTTAGAGTTGACGACGATAATTAAGGCAGACATCAAAACACCTGGAAATACTGCAGGAATTCTCACAGCAGAGACTCAGGGGGCTGAAGTTGTGGTGTCTCAGCCCTAACACAGATATAGCAATGGGAAGCAGGGAAAAAGAGACCTAAGTCCACTCCTTTCTTTCTCAAAATCTTAACACCAATATTCAGAGTTGAGACTAGAAATAGACACTAGCCTGCTGCTGACAAGGAGAGGGCCATAAAATCTGTCTGACTTTTGGTGGCCTGCTTCTATCACAATATCACTTGTATTAGCTGATAGCACTCATAATATCTTTTATCAGTCATGCCAGCAATCCCCCTGAATGGGTGCAAAGCAGCATCACAGTGCACCCACAGGTGTCACTGCTCCAGATCTGTCTGCTCCTAATATGAGATTGCTTGCTCTTCCTAAATTACACGAAGAAATATTTCCTGGGGAAAAGCAGCCTTTGAGAGCACTTTATTCAATATTAATTTAAGGCTGGGTCCTTTAAAAAGTGGGTTCATATGCAACATGGTTTGCTGCTGCTGAAGCAGCCTTGTTTTTCATCAGCATCCCAGTTATTGCTTTGTCAGCTGCTGTGTCTCTCTTGGTGGCATCAATAAGACAAGCAGCATCAAGCATACAGCAAGCTGCCATGACTTAGGCTGCTATAGGGAAACTGCCATCAAGTTTGAACCTCTAGAAGAAATGCCACTCCTGTGGCAACAGGCTGGCAGCTTCCAGAGCTGCCATCTCTCACTCATACATAGAAGGTGAAAATAAAACACAAGATGGTGTCAAAAACACTTTCCAGCTGATAATAGGAAGTAAACTAATTATTTTAAACTTGAAAATCCACCGTCATTTAAAATTTTCTGCAGAATTAAGTTTAGATTTACCTTTAGATTTGATTAGAAGTCAGTGTACATTCTGTAAAGAACCGTCACTGCAAGTATTCTATTTAAGGATTCTTCAGTTATTCACTTAAAAAAAAAAAAAAGAAAAGTATAAAACCCTCTGTGTCAATTCTTCATTCTTAACTGTTTGCTTCTCTTACTTTCTTGCAGAACAGTTCTTTAAACCTGTGAAGTACACAATTAAATGGAAACTGTATTAGCACACTGGCAGAACACTGTGTGTGTAAACTGTACAGTAACAAACAACTGCATAGAAAAAAAGAACAACCCAAAGCTAATACCTGTCCAATTCATATAAAACGATTTTCAAGTTATGGCTGTCTTGACCAGCACCAACTAGAAACACAAACCCCACAGTTTCAAAAGGGCAAACCCTACATTGTGAGGGCAAGTTGGGAAGGCAGACAATAAAAGGAGGCAAATCTTGGGACTCCAAGAAGACATTTTGGTGAAAGATAAGCCATGCCCCATCAGCTTTATCTCTCCTTTAGGGAAATTGTACCAAGTCAATTCAACTGATAGAAAGTTCCTGTGTGCTTAAAGGATTAATTACTTATTGCAGATACCAATATCTGCCTGTCAGCTTGTGTAATGTCCCTAATGCAGATGTTTTGGCACTGATAGCAAAGAGCACTGACATTAGACTCCATAAGCAGCTAACTTGTAGGCTAAAATATGAAGCTAAGTTTAAATGTGTAAGCATATATACTGCTTAGTTTACATAAAGTCAGAAGTACATTCCACACCAAGACAAATGGGCTGATTTTCAAAGTGTTATGTCTGCTGCTGTACTGGAGCTGGATTTATATAGCTCAAGAGCAAAGCAGAAAATTCAGAATAAGCATGAGACTTCAGGGTTTTACTGACAAACTCTGGATATCACCTGACACTCAAAGTAACTAACAAGGTTTGTTTCTTTTATTTCCTAGTTACTAGATACCCATTCTGCTCTTCGTGTCATCTGCTTGCAAGAAGACTACTGGAAAATAAGGAGCTGTTCTTATAGGCTGAACATACTCTTGAGCACTCATGTTGCTTTAAATTTTTATGTGAGGGCCTGATACGCTTTTAGTGCTGTCAAGGGAAAAGACCAGATGATGAAACTGCTTCCCAGCTTGTCCCCAGATTGCGCACAGATGATGGTGGTGATGCAGCAGAACTGGCTGGCAGGGGCAGGTTGTTTTCCTAACTAAAGAGTCAAAGCTTTTTCCACATGCTTCTCACGCACACTCAGAAGTACTGCATCCACAGTACTGGCAGCTCATGGCTGTAAGTCTTCTCTTTGCAAGAAAATAAGTTAGACTGTTCTAATAAGGCGACATTTTAAAGAAAGATGACTTCCTAAGGGCACGCATTTTTATCACTGAACCAACTGCTTCAAAATGTATGTCAGGTGTATAAATTAGTTATAACACTGGTTTAAGATCTGATATTAAGAAAGAAATTAGGTTCTTTAAATTTACCATCTGAATTTTGAGCCATTTACTACTCATGTTTTCAAGGTTTTGCTCATAGCCAAATCATCCATTTCTGAAAGATTCTTACATCACCACAGGACCACAGCAGCTAACTTTACCACAGCTAAGCCACACTGATGGAGCAGAGAGAGTACACTGACTGTGCATTACATAAATCACAGAAGGAAACAACGGATACAGCAAAGCTTGGCTTTCTGCCTTTCTCTTTATCCTGTGAATTTGTTTCACCTGGGGACTGCTGGCTTGAATGAAATGTCTCTATTTTCTCACAAGTGATCTACCCCACATTAGCAGGATGTCAAAGAAAAATACCAGCTCATGATGTCACAAGGGAAAAAAAATTACTGTTTTGGCTCCTGGACAAATGACGTAGGAATGACAATGGAACTGCGTTTATTTAACCTACATAGAAGAAGGCTGGGGGTAGATCTGACTACAGTCTTCCACTCTCAAAAGGGACTTAGAGTGAAGACAGAGCCAAACTTTTCAGATGGACACAGGAAAAGAACAAGGCAATGGTCAAAAGTTGCAGCAAGGTTAACTCTGATAGTGCAATGGTTTTCACGGTGAGAGTACTCAAGCACTGGAACAAGTTGTTGTGGCCCTTCATCCTCAGAGATGTTCAAAATTTGACTGAACATCTCTCACAAAACTGCTTTGGCTTTGGATCAGACAACCTCCAGAAGTCCCTTCCAACCTGTGCTCTCCATGGTTCTGTGACAGGCACGTCAGACCTTGTCACACAGCTCACATGCACAGGAGGAGCAGTGACACAGCCAACAGGCAGACCTGCTGACTGTCACGTAACAAATCAGCTTACATCAGAGCCTTGGTGCTCACATTTCCTCTGTAATGCCCAGCTTTTCTCCCCACCCTTACGCTTCCACTGTACAAGGTCTTGCTCAAACCATCCTCCACTGTTGTGCTATGTATTTGGAGCAGACTATGTACTTTGGATTTCTGCTTCTTAGGATTTCTTGGAACTCTCCCAGGGAATCACCTGGGAAGGCACGGGGCAGATGGTATCCATTTTCCCTTGAAACCAAAATAAAGGGGTGATAGTTTTCACTTGCATGTGATAAATAGGAAATCTTTGGGATGCAATGGTAATGAGAACCTGCAGCAGACATAACATAAAACCAATAAAACCTGCAATTAATCTGAAAACTATTTACTCTCCCACTGCTTACACCCCACTGTTAATCCACAAGTATTAACATGTCCCATTAGTCACCAAGTTATTGTCTTAACTTGTATTTGCTGTTGAAGTTCACTGGGTTTATTTCAGACCTGAAGAACAGATGTGGCCATGGGTCAGGTGCCACCATATTGCTCTGACCCACTTCCTGTGAAAACACTGTGATACACACAGTTTTCCAGAGGCTACTTTCCCAGCAATTACCGACCTCTCCAGAGAGACATGTGAGTGCCTTATACATAACAGGACAAGTAAGTTTGGATTTGTCTGCAGGAAGCACTAGATTGCTTCACTTTCTGGATCTAGAATTCTGCCTTTTTCTCTTCCACACTTCCCTAAAACCAGCCCAATTTCAGAGCATTTCCAAATCCTGGTCGTGAACAGAAGGACTGGGGCTTAGGTCAAGCCTTTCATGTATACTACTATTCAAAGTATCATTATACTGGTATTTTCAGCTTCTAGTTGTTTCTTTAATACATTAGATGCAACAAACTCTCTTTATCCTAATCCTCTATAAGCTTAATTAAAAATGGATTATAACGAGCCGAAAAGAGATTCCTACAATTAAGATCTTCAGAAATAGCAACACCTAGCTCCCGAACTTATAAAATGAGTATTTGTCTCTTTGACTATTTTTAGCAGACTGACCTCTGAAATATGCTTTACTTTTGAAGTCTGTATCCTGGGGGAATTCTAGCTCTTTGTTTTGTTCCTTTGGTTTTGGGTTTTTTTCCTCACCTGTCTGCAAACGTTAGAGGGAAAAACTTCACCAAGCCTATAGTTTGTCTGGCAAGTGCTATTCATGAGACAATTCAAAAGACATGGGCATCAACTCAATTAACAAGCAGTCATGCTATTGTTACACTCCGACGTTGTTTTCAACCACTGCATGGTAGATCTGATGGAATTCATAATGAAAGGCTTAAAATGCAAGGCTGGGAATCTGGACACTCCATCCAGAGCAGAAGTTTAGCACTTGCCTGTAACTGCTTTTGCTTGAATGAGTCTCTCTTCTAGGTAGTTTTGTAATAGCAGTTTAACTTCCTAGGCTTAATCCGGGAGCTTTATGCCATTTGGATTTTGGTCAGAAAGTTTGCCAAGGAATAGATTCATTATCTGTCTCTCCAAGAGCTTAGATGAACAAACCATTATTTCCTTTGTAACTACTTGTTAGATTTATTAAACTGAACATGTGCTATGCCTTTGTGCTTTTGGAGGAGCTAATTTTTGACCTAGTTGTGGGTTGCTCTAGCCACAGTACTTAAATGGCCTATTTTCCTGTCCTAATTTCCCTTTCTCAACCTACAATGCTCCACTGCACTAAAAAAAAAAAAAAAAAAAAAAAAAAAGCTAAATAATTTTGTACATTTCTTCTTCTCTGCAGAGAAGTACCTCCAATCCAAACAACACAGACAAATTTATTCTGTATGCCTGACTTGTCTCTCCATCGTGTCTGGCTCGTAACGATCATCGTGAAACACCACCACAACACCTCTGTGTCAACCTGTAAGACAGCAAAGATTCACTCAACAGCTACACCTACCCATACTATTCCTCACTGCCTGCTGCCAGAAAGGGCTTCCTTAAGGTGGAGGATGGGATGGCACAAGCGCAATAGCACTGCTGGGAACTACTTTTATTCCAGGAAGCAGGGAGGACGTCATGGCTGCATGGAAATAACATGGCACAGCCAATTCATTACTAACATGTCAGGAAATAGCTGGGGTATATCCACAGGACATTTGTGCTGAATTAAAAAAAAAAACAAAACTCAATTGTTACTGCAGATAACATTTCAAGTGTATGTTTTAATGACTCCATATGTTCAGTCATAGGATAGGTGACTCACTGACATGACTCAATAAATGAGGCAGTTCAGGTAACTGAGATGACTCAGATTTCCCTGTTCAATGACACAAGAAATGACAGGACATTGGAAACTCTACATCCATTGAGAGACACGGTTGATGATAACCAGCATTTTACTTCACAGACTTTGTTGCCAGATTCTACAGTTCTCATCAAACTTCAAACATACTTAACTGGCCCAGGGACAGGAACATGATTTAATGGTCAACTGCAAAGGTAGGATAAGACCTTTATTTACTCCAAGTTAAGCCAGCTGAAACCCTGTCCCTTTGTGTGTATACACTATTCACCTCAAGCCTAACATCTAATCTAAGTATGTCAACTGTACACAATAAATACTACTCATGGAAACAACTGCTTTTTTTTAACACTCTTTTTCCCCTCCCTGATTTTGATGTGCATGAGAGAGTTCATACAAACAACAGGGAAATAAAAATGACTTTGCAAGATAAAGAGTGAAATAAAATACTCAAAGTGCTGTCAACAACTCATTGTAAACTTGGGAAAATAAAGCGATAAAAATCAATTTCTGTAAACAACGTTTCAATCACAGTGTTTCAGACATGCCATAATAGTAGAGGGAAAGAAAGGAGGTCCCACTGTCTTAATTCTACGACAATGTATATACTTTAGGAGAATTTTGCATATACTTGAGCCTTTACATTTCAAGTTTGTGCCTCAGAAGTGATACAGACCTTAAGATTTCAGATACATAATAAATAGCAGAAACCAGCAGCAATCACGGGGTAAGAGGCTACAGAAACAGAAGAGATTTGCCTACAAGCCGAGTTTGCATTCATATTGTTTCAGCAGAAGGTCCCATGCAGAAAACCTCCTAAAACCAATGCAGCTCATATGAGTTTACAGGGAAAGGCAGAGTAAACTACCCAAACAGCTTCATTTGAAGCTTTTCTGACTAGTAAGAAGTGTGCCAGCGTTGAGCCCCAGTAACTCTGTGTTTTCACTCCCCTTTCCCTTTGCAGGAGCCTTTACTTTTTGTACTGTCTTGTAAGTGCACATCAGCAGCATTACAAGTGCCCAGTGTACTCTCCCCCCCGCTGCAGTTTCCCATGAAAGAAAGACTAATTCACGCTGTTTGTAGCTCCTCCTGTTGCCAGCAATGCCATTGAAACACACCAAAGAAGGTCAGGAGAACAAAGACTGTGCAAGGAAGCGGAGAATAAGCATTAGAAAAAAAAGTGAGGGAAGAAAAGGAGAAGGCGTATTCTGCTCTTGGTTATGTCTGGCAGCTCCGGATTCATGTAACAGATGGGAGTGCAGCATTTATCCCCTACAGAGACAAAGGCTGAGGAGACAAATACTTAGGATCGTCACTTAGACCAGCTATTTAAATAATCTTTTTAAAAAAAAATCAAATAAACACTATGTATGTTTTCCCTACAAAGGGGGAAAGATTTCCCTCCAACTCCAGGAGACCCTTTCCACAACTAACAAACTATAATTAGTTATTTAAAAGAATTGAACCAATTCAGTTCCAGCCAGAATACAAGCAAAGTGCTGAAGCCTAATGTGGAATGGGAGCACAGATGTACTCCTAACCACAATCAGAAACTACAGCAGTCAGCAGAGCAGACTGCTGTATCAGCAAAAGTATTATTCTAAATCCAAATTTCTACCATAGCTTGTGAACAAAATTGGAAGGGGGTGGGGGAGGGCGAACTAGACCCCTGCTACATTCAGTTGTCCTAGCTCTACTTACTTAATAGGAGCCTTTGATTGTTTATACCAGCTGAACTGTGCCCCAGAGTTTATGGTCAGAGGTGGGTATGAACCAAGTTGCGTTAGACATGGTTAGATGCCTACATGAACACGAAATTGTAAACATGTAAGAGGTACTTCCCACCCACAAAGGGCTGTAGGAGCTGGGTCCCTTAATAAGAAACACCAGCATTAATTAAAAAAGTGGAGGTACATCTTTTAATAATTAACTGTGAAAGAGATCTCCTAAGACTAAGGGCAGTGGATGATAATACTGAATAATTTAGCACTATAACCAAAGGAACAACAGTACAGTAACTTTAGATGTGAGCATTTGCAACAAAATCCAACAAAAACATTTGATATGCTGATGGGTTCTTGTGTTCAGGAAAGGGTACATATTCAAGATAGTCTTTCCTATTAAGCAGACATCAAACAATTTCTGAAACTGTTTTTTTCAACAAAATTAAAAACAATTGGTAAAATTGCATTGAACCAAATGACTTTGCTCTGCCAGACTTGGGCCAAAAGATCAGAAGTGTGGAACAGTAAAGGCAGTAGTTCCAGTCAGTAAATCTGCATTCTCAGTAGGCCAAATAAGCCACAACATCAAGTCAGTTTAATTATCAAGGAAAAAAAAAACCAAACAACAAACCAACAGATTTTTAACTCCTCCTGTCACTTCTCAAAACTGCAGCAGAGGGATAGTCTGTGTCTGTCAAGTTTAGAAACAAACATACATAAAACTTCAGCAGCTGTTGAGCATTCAGATTTAATTTGTGGTCATACTGGAGAATTTTAATTTGTTAACTGTCTAGCAGCTGATAGGTAGATATACATCACTAAAAAAAGAACGTTTGCTATTGCATGAGAAAAAATATGTGTGTTATATTTAATTGCAGAAGTCTGGCAAAACATCAAAGAGCATGGAAAAAAGATGTTTAAAATAAAAAAGAAAAACAAAAGATCTGAATGACAGACTAGGAGATACAAAGCTGCTGTTCAACCTCTCTCTGTCTCACTGCTGGCAATGATTATTTGCCTGCTGGGGCTTCCCTTAGCAGATGAAGGCCAGCCAAATTACAGAAAACAAAATGCTTTTGGAATTTCCTCCTTGAACTGTTTTGATGACAAGTTCCTATTAAGAATTGTTGTGAATTCATCAGAAAGTAGATGCAGCTTCCTCTGCTTACTAGGAACTGACCATCCCAATTCTTCTCTGGCACCCAACCTTGATAGAACTACTGTGCGATGTACTCCTACAGACATCCTGAGGGAGAAACATGTGTCTCCTTGTCTCCTTGTGAATCCCAGCAAAAAAGATAAGAAACTATCTTGGACACTAATCCTGCAACACATGTCCACGTTGAACTAGCTGGCAGTTCTTAGATTTATTGTAGCTATTATAAAGCATCATTCAGCAGAGCCCAGCCCATGGCAACTGTGGAGACAGGATTTTGGAGGGTCCTAGCAAACCGGGGCACCTCTCGAGCCTATTAAGAACAGCAATAAGAACTAGGTACCGAATAGCAGGAAATTACTCATAGAAGGTTCTGTAAAGTGAAACAATTTTAAGCGAAACATTTAACCCTCAAACTAAAGAACTGTACAGATGTAAACATGTAATGAGGCCCACTGGAAACACGACTAAGTAAAAAAATGTAAACAAAGAAATGTTAGAAATAAGTGGACAGTGGCAGTGTTAGGTTGCTGGTTGAACTTCATGATCTGAAAGGTCTCTTCCAACCCTGAATGATTCTGTGATTAGCTGGTAAAACTAACAGCACTCTGAACACTTTCACGGCCTGCACAAGTAAATCCCTGGATGTCTCCTTGGGATTACACAGGCCATCGACTGTAGGTACGTGCGGCACCGGGCGGGCCCGGGGGGAGGAACCGCGCGCGTCCTGCACAGAACGGTCCCACCCGCAGTCAGCGCACGCGGCCGGGGCCACCGGGCAGGTGGCGCTGCGGGACCGGGGGCGCGGCGGGGCGGAGGGGGCGAGGCCCCGGCGTGTGTCGTCACAATAGCGGGGACGGTGGAGCGCTCCCGCCCCCCGGGAGGCGCCGGGCCTGCCCGGGATCGCGGAGCGGGATCGCGGAGCGGGATCGCGGAGCGGCCGGCGGCGTGACGTCACCGCCCGCATTTGCATCCCTTCACCTTCGCGCCCCGCGGCAGCCAATCAGCGGGCGCCGCTCACCTGCTGCGGCCGCACCCGCGCGCGCCGGGGGCGGGGCCGCGGCCTCCTGGCGCTGCCGCGGAGCTGCGGGCGCCGAGCGGGGCGGGCGCTGGAGCCGCGATGGCGTGCGGGGGCTTCGCCTGCTCCAAGAACTGCCTCTGCGCCCTCAACCTGCTCTACACGGTGCGTGCCCGCCGCGCTCCGCCCGGCCGGGCCGGGTCGGGCCGGGCCGGCGGGGGCTCTCTTGCTCCGCCGCCGGGTGGGGAGGGGAGGCTCTGCGCGCTTCTCCCGGCGGGCCGCGGCTGCGGGGCTGGGGGCGTTCCGGGGCGCGGCCGTCGCTCGGTCGCGGCCTTCGTCTCGGGACGATGGGATGGGGTGGGGGTGGTGTGTGTGAGGAGGTGACAGCGCTTAGGCCGAGCTTTGTCCCCGCGCGGACGTGGCTCCTCGGGATCAAAATCCAGGGCGGTCCGGGAGCGCTGCCCGCCCGGGGCGGCGGGGGTGGTTCTCATCTCCCGGAAAGAGCGGCTCCAGGGCCCGGCCCCCCCGTGCCCTTTTTCTCCGTCTGGAAAGGGCGCTGCAGCAGTCCAGGCGTGAGGCAGGAAAGGGTTTGTTTTGTTATTCCTTAGCCAGGGAGCAGCGCCGAAATAAGTGCAGCTCGGTCAGTGACAAGGGCCCCAGGGCTGTCCCTTGGGATGGACCTGGGAGCGACAAAGTCCGACTGCTTTGGGTGGTGGGAACATACGTGAGTTGGGGGGGTGGTGTCAGTCGTATGTTAAACTGAAATAACTGACCTGCTGAGGAGCTCGGGGCAGGTGCCTGGTTTGGATCTGGCATGTTGGGGGACTTATTTTCAACAGAGAACAATAAAATCTCCAATTGTGGTATATCTGTGGGGTTTTTTCCTCCTTGCTATCTATTTTTAAATGACACAGAAATAGCAAGAAACAGGAGTAAGTGTAATGGCTTCCTCTCACAGCACATCTGGAGAGGTAGTATGTCCTCTAACGTTTCGAGTTAACAACTGTGCTTGGGGATGACTTTCAGCAGACTGAGGCTGGGGCCAGCCGGTGCTTGTGGGCGGTTCTGTCGGTGCTTTTCCAAAAGCACTGCCTGACCTCGGCTGAAGGCAAGAGGGGAGAACAAACAGGTCTAATGCTGTTCATCAGAACAAACTGTTCTCACAGCTGGTGGTTACTGGACCTGATGGTGATCGCCAGGATGAAGCATGAATGGATGTGGAAATGCCTGTGCTGAAGCCATAGCTGGTTGTTGTTATATTCTTTGGTGTATGAGGTGACCCCCCCACTTTCCTCAAGAAAGAGCAGAACAGAACCGTTTATGTAGGAGAGGCTGCACTGCTGCTAGTCCTCCGTCCTTGTAGGAGCTTGCAGAGTGGAATATGTCCCTGAAAAAGCATGTTTAGGCAGCCCAGCCTACCCACTGTGAAAGTCAGCTGGAATCCCTTTGATGTCTTCTGTTGCCCATGCTACCCCCAGCCAGAATAAAGGCGAGCAGATAGGCATGGCAGTGTTTGGTATCTGTAGTTGAAGGTAACTTCAGGGTATGTAGACTGTCATGATTGCAAGCTAAGTTAGAATCACAGAATAGCCCAGATGGAAAAGGAACTCTGATCTTTGTCATCAGCTTTTTGAGGGATTTTCCAATCCCAAAGGGTGAGCTATAGTTGGATTGTCCCATCCCAGTTTCACTTTTCAGTAAACAAGAGGTTAATGCAAGACTTCCTTTGTTATTATTGTTATTATTCTTTGAGTGACAGAAGAGTGAGAGAAATCTTGATATTTCTCATATAATAAGTGCACAAATCTCATTGTGCTGTCCTATGGACAGCAGGGTTTTTTTTTTGAAAGACTCAATCACTTAATTCCTATATTAACCAGGTGTAAGGAGACTGCTAGGTCTTCTGGGTATATTTGGCCTCAGCAAGGGTGGGTTGATCTTTGGCACCTCTGTAGTTCTGTCTGTGCACCTGTGACCTTAATCTTGCTCTGATGAGTAGAATTTACTTTGTGGGTGTCACTTGTTGTTCCGTCACTGGGCCTATGCAGAACATATATTTTTGCTGAAGGGAAGGAATTACTTCTTTGAGTGATAGTTACTAGAATATCCAATTGTTATTGCTGGTCTTGTTTATAAATTACAGACAAGTTAAAAGACTAACACTTTTAAATTGAGAGTTGCAGAAATAATTTTTAAGGTGCTTACTTGGCCTGGTGGAGTTGATCTAGTAAAATGTGTGGGCTTCTGTGTTCCTTGGGTAGACAGAAACCTGACAATACAAGACTTGGCTTACAACAGCACACCGAACGATGGGCTTATTTTCTCTCAGCTGGAAAGAAAATATGGAAGGCAATCAGAGCAGTAACTTCATCATTTTTTTAAACAATGTTAATTCACTAATAAGTGATGAGAAGGGAGTAGTGGGGATAAGAGATAGGTAACACTTCTTAAATGTTCTTGTAGCCAGTTCTGATGTCCATATGACATGCTTGGAATGAATTAAGCCTCAGAACTGTATGTTGGCAGTTCTGGCTTATATTTTACTTTTATTTAAAACACTCGTAGGATAGGATGTTATATTGGAGCTTTTTCTTTTTTCTTTTTTTTAAGTGCTGTCTTGTTTTACTTTTTATAGTAGTACATCAATAAAAATATATGTCCTGGCAGTAATAAATTAGTTACTGGCTTAAAGCAAGAAACCAGAAACCCAATAACCTTATTGTTCACTTAATGTTCTTTTCCGATGTTACTTTGCTGATGACTTTTGGTTCTTCTCTGGACTAAGTTAATGTCCTTAAGCCCTGATTCTATTTTTAAATTTATTTTATATTCTGGCATTATACTGAGTCTTGCTGACTTCAGTATGGTTCCTTATGGGTAGAGGAAGAGTAAAGAAAAATAATTGAGCCTATTTATTGACTCTGTGCATATAATGACGTATATTGCTGGAATAAAGCCTAAGTGGAAGAACTGTCTGTATGCAATGACCTTTAAAATAATAGTTTTGGATATCTGGCCTGTTTTGTCTTTATTTATTCGGTCACATCTACATTTCTCACCAACTGGAGAAATCTATACAAATTCCTAAAAATGCCTCTCTGTAAAATTAATCCAAATTCAAGGATGTATTTGCAGCTAAAGACTTTTAATCTTCTGGGTATGAGAACTCTAGATGCTCACTTGAAGCAGATATTTGCTCACTTTAAGCAGACAAGGATTTCTAGACAGTGTTCCTTCCAAGAAAGTCTTCAGTAGTTTTATTTAAGTGTGAACAGTTAATATGCAATTTCAAATCAGATTTTCAGAGAGGAAAGGGAAATTCCAAAGTCCAAACTAATGGTAAAAGATTAAAGTGGTAAGTGGGCCACAAGATTAAATATTTAAATAAATAAAAAGAAATACTGACAGTTCATTTGAATGTTGTGTACTGGTTTTGTCACCCAAGCAACTACTTAATTATTGCTGCAGCACCAAACATGAAATGTTTGTTGTCAGTATGTAAACATCTCATATTTGTTTTGATGAGCAGGCTTTTAGTTTTTCTTATACCTAGAACAGTCACTTGATTTAAAGTAAAACAGGTGGTACCTTTACCATTAGAATACCATTTTTAGTAGCAGAAAGCTCATCCCCCAAAAGCATCCACATTTCTTCTTAACGCTAGAAAGTAACTTATCAAAGTAATTTTCTTTTTATGTTACTTTGTTCTCTGAAACTCTTTTATTATTTGCCTATTAAGGGTCCTGATTTTTGCATCCATTTTCAAAGCATTGTGCTTGAAAGTTTGGTTTTTTCCTTTTTTTTTTCCCTATCACTCGTCTTGTTCTCTGGGTGCTGTAATTAGTGAAAATTCATTTGTACATTCTGCCCTCTTTATCAAAATTGCTTTGCTGGTGTTATGGGAATATGCAAACATGAGTACAGAAGTTCTCAGATTCTCACACAATGTGTGCCTGGCATCATAGAATTTTTTGGGTTGGAAGGGACCTTAAAAACCATGTAGGTCCAATCCCCCTGCCATAGGCAGGGACCTTCCACTAGACCAGGTTCTTAAAAGCTCCATCCAATCTGGTCTTGAAGATTTTAATAGACTTTTTAATTCATAGGGTTTTTTGTAATGTTTGTCTTACATGCCGAGTTCCTGATGCAGAGGAGTGACCATTTTGCATCTTCCATGCAAATCTGTCTGCTCCATCTTTTTGCTGCATAGGGGAAACCTGGTGTTAAGAGACAGGGTGAACATCTGGATTTTCCTAGGGAAAGAGAGTGTAACTGTCTTCTGTATTCTCTGATAATTCTTGACTGTGTAGTGGCTACGTGGAGCCAGGTACAGGTAGCCAGGAATAAGAGAAACACAGTTCTTGTCTCAAGTGGCAATTTCTTTCACAGTGGTAAGTGGATCTCTGAGTGCAGTTCTGTTTTGGTTTGTGTAAGTTTGCTTTCAGCTGTAAGAAGTAAATAGGCTGCTGTTTGCTCTGTCTGAAGGTCTGCAGTTGGCATTTAGGAGTGCAGCAACAAGAGTTTGCCCCAGCACGGGCCAGCGCTGTGCTGGTCTAGCCCAGCATCAGGACTGGATGCTCAGCAAATGGGATTGGTTGCCTTGGAGCCATTTCTGTTGCTCTCCAGGATGGTTTGAAGGCAGCAGTATAAGCTGTGCTATCTAGCCTTGACATGTAAATAAAACAGTGGTACAGAAGCTGCCAGGTATTTGGCAAGGAAGGTTGATGGTTTTTGTTTTCCTTGGCATTTTGGAAAGGTTTCTATGCTCACGCTTGAGAACACAAAAGAGTACAATAAAAATGCAAATGCATATTGGAAAATGTTTTGCCAGTGCTTGGGAATCCCCTCAGCTATACCATGTGTCACTTATAGCCAAAGTGACAGCAGTTTGTGGTGGCATCTCAGAATTGAGGCATGTGCTGCGTCTGTAGACCTGGCAGTGGGTTTTGGTTTCTCACTTGGCTTGCACACAGTGCACAGTAGCATTTAGAGCTATGAAGGCAGACTGTCCTTAGGGAAGGAACAGGAGAATGACAGGGCGCAGAGGAGGAGGCAATATGGAGCATGGTATGTTCTGATACTGCTGATCTTTTCAGCCCTCTGAGTGGTGCAGATGATAGATACTTTAAAACCAGCGCAGTTATCAAGAACCTTTGAGTGCCCTGTGGTAGCCTTTTAGCTTACATCATTAGTTGTGTTCTTTGTACTGTTGTTTTTGTGTTGAGGGAGATATATTTATGATATATGGAAGAAGGATCTGTGGGATCACCAGACCTTGTGAAAACATTTTGCAACCTCTTAAAAAACAACAAATACGAAAGCACAAGTAAACATTTTAGGAGACAGCTGTTCTTGCTACGTGGTAGAAAGCTTTCATTTCCAAAGACCAGGGAATATGAAACAGTTAAATTTCACTGACATTTTAGCATGAAAGTAGTTTGTTACATGGCCAATAACATGAATAACTCTTTACTAGGCCTCAAACTGAAAGAACAGGCTTTTGTGATAAGAGTCAGGAATGCTGCCTTTCACATAAATTGCTTGTTCACACTTTGTGAACTGGTTGTTCAGTAACTCGACTACTAGTCACTCTTCCTTTAAGTCAGTCATGTAGTAGATTTTGCTTTCTGTTAGAAACCCTGTGGAGATATCAAAGCTTTCCTTTGCTTGCAGTAAAGCTGAAGAAATACTGTCAGGAGACAAAGTTGCTTTCAGGTTAAGTAGCTTACAGCTGTGATAGAAACGGTTTTAGCTTAGTGTTAACTTGCTAAACATGCAACACCATGTACTGTTGTTTGCCAGTTGTTTTAATGTGATGTTTTTAGATGAAGTGCAGGGAAACAGAATTGTCTTCTCTATTCTCTTATTGATTCTCTATAGCGGTGCAGAAACAGTTGGCCAAGTTGAAGGGGAGAGTGGTAGAAACAGCTCTACTTTCAATATATATGCCATTTGAGGTTTAAACTTTAACGCCCCCTTAAAAGTAGTGAAATATGAACTTACATGTTCATATGGAGAGGGAGGTTAGGGAGGATGTATTTCATCATTTGTGTAATCTTTCTGGTTTTAGTTCCTGTTCCATATCCAGCCTGAGAGCTATTCTGTAAATATTTCCATTGTTTTCCATTGTTGGTACCAGTACAAATGCTATCTAATCTCTTTACGTGGGAATGGTGTGTCAGTATTTCAGGAAATTTAAGTTCTGAAATGCAGTTTTTACCTCCTTGGGCTGAGACTGTAAGAAAGCAGTGGGAACATGAACTTCTGCATATGACTTCCTTCCTAGCCAGCGTTCCAAGCTAGCTGAAATATCAGAAAGTTGCCAGTTAGTCAAACCAGCAGATTTTCTGGTGGCTTGCTGCTGTAGGAAGGAGGAAGTGGTTTTAGCATTTGAATTGTTTCTCAGTGGCATTGTCAGGAGAAATCATTTGTTGATATCTTGGTTTCTTTTTGTAATTTAGACTATAAGCTTGGACAAAAGTATACAAAGGGTATGTGTGAAGAGAAATACATTTTTCCTAGGAGTGAGGAAATGAGCAGCTATGTGCACAAGTGAACTTGAATTTTAAAGGATATATCAAATTAAGAGATTTGTTAGATTTGTTATTATTTTTGAAACATCTCTGAAGTTCAAATGTTTGTATATATCTGTATTATTAAAAAAAAAAAAAAAGGAAGTCACCTGGAGTCTGATCCATTTGTCTGATCTTGAACTTACAGTCCTTAAAATCTTCCTTACAGAGATACTGACATTGGAGTAACATTTTGTCTAATGATAATATGCTTGATACAGATTCTTTTTGTTTTGACTCCAAGGAAGAAATACTCTTGTCTCATGTGGAAAACTACTGATCTTCACCTAGGGTTTGTGCTATCTGTAGGTTTGTTCTGGTAAAGCATTTACTTAATTTCAAATTTATGAGTTTATATATTGGATGTATTTGCATGTGTGCTTTTTAAGAAGGGTTGCTAGGGTTTATATTGATGGAGGAGATAGTATATAGCAAATGAGGATGTTAAATTTAAAATACTGTCACCCCTGGGCACGCATGTGCTTCCCATGGCTCTGTGCTGCTTTTCTTGTTTGTGGACAGTATGTTCTTGCAGCATCATCCTGTACACAAGTTACTCCAGTTTGAAATTATTATAAATTCTTTTGCTCTTAATACCTGTTCGTTTTCTAAGTGAACATGCCTTAAGTGAATGTGACCTTTTAAATCACTTCTGAGAACAAGACTTGTACTCGTGTAAGACTTGAAGCTGTGTAAGTACTTCTGGAGAATCATTCATTGCTCTTTTATTGAGAGACTTCCTTGCATTGTAAGAAGGTGTTTAGTTGATACAGGGTTTAGGAGCTATGTAGTGAGCTGGAAGGGACAAAACAGTCCTAACAGTCCTTGGTCTGTGCTAAATCCATCTCTTATCTGCCTGTTAAAACTTTGATTTTTGCTGTGGAGAGTGGCAGAGTTTCCATGATGGAAGAGCTGGCTGTGATGTGTGGGAGTGTTGGTTGGAAGGTACTTTTGAGGCTTGTCAGTCCAGGCTCCTCCTCCAGAGAAGGTTTATGAATAACACTGTTTTGCCAGCTGTGGCATAGTCTGTGGAGTCTTGTAACCCTCTAAGAACAGAGATTATCAGCTTTCTGAGTAAGTCACCAAACCACCTTGCAGATGTTTCTGATGTCCTGTCTGAACCTCCCAGGCTGTTACTTGTGATACCCGGAAGAGTTTGCCTCCATGGTTTTTGTAGTGTGCCTGCAGTTTCAGTTACTATTTGATTATCCCTAGGCTGCCTCTTTGTCAGGCTGAACAAACCCAGCTCCATCACCTGCTTCTCATCCTCAAGGCTCCAGGCTGTTTTCCTGACTCTTACCAGGCTCTCAAATTCCTTTTCAACCTGGGAGACTTGAAATAGAACACAGTATTTGAGCTTCAATCTCACCAGCATTGAGTTTCCTTTGATTGCACTCCTTGGCTTTCCCTGTTTGCAGTGAGAGCTGACTCTTGGCTCATACTCAGCCTGGCAACCAGTTTGATCTCCAGATCTATCTCAGTAAGGATGTTGTTCAACCGGTTTGATCCCAGGCTCCACTGATGCACCCAAGGAGCAGAATTTTGCACTTCATGAGATTCCTGTTGACTTATTCCTTGGGTTTATCAAGGTCCCTCCGAGTTGTCAGTCACTTTTCCTTGTTTAGTATCATCCACAAATTTTCTTAGGATTCATTTTTTTCATAAGCTCAGGTTATTGATGAAGATACTGTATAATATTGGTCACAGTATCAGCCCTTGTGGTGCTTCTTACCCGCTACCAGCTGGACGCTGAGCCATCAATTACTGCCCTTTAAGCTCATCAGTCCCTGTTGCCATCCAGTCTAATAGGCCATTTCTCCAACCCATGCCTTTTCCACTTAGTAGTGAGACTCCTGTGGGAAACTGGATCAGCCCTAATCACTAAAAACTGGACTGTGACTTCATTTATTTCTGGTAGATATATCAAGCAGATATTTGAAGTGTTTGTAACCAAAGCTAGCTTTATGTTTGTAAATTCTTACAGGTAAAATGGAGTTTCACATGTACTTCAGTCTTCCAAGGATAAGACTGATTATGTCAAGGGACTTCTGGTGCTGTGAAATGTCGTCTCAGTAAAATAAAATGTGACATTCAGAAGCTCCATAGAGAGTCCTTTTTCCTTTATTTAGTGGAAATACCTGACCTTTTCGTATGTAGAAAAAGCTTGTATGTTTAGAATGTACATATTACTCATGTAAAGTAGTTAGGATTTCTTTGTTTCAAGTATGTTTTACTACGAAGTCTTAGCAGCTTCACTTTTAGAAATACTGCATCTAAATCCTTTCATGTCAAAACACTGGAATAAGCACTGCTGAATAGCCATTTCTAGTGGCTAAACAGTGCCTAATGCTATGAGCCTTGCATTGTTTTACGCACTTGTAAAACCTCTTCTCAAAACAGCTTAAGGCATTTTTCCTGTTTGTAGTTGCGTGGATTTACTTTAGTTTTTCACATTATGGCGCTATAAAACTATATCTAGAGTTATTGCTCAACAATCAGATAGTCCATTCCAAACCTGAAAAGAAGAGAATAACCATAATTTCATCTTTCAGTCAATATACGGAGGAGTCAGGAACTTAATACTGAATCTGTTTCTGGAATGGTTTGTAAACCTGCAGTCTCCATTTCAGTTTTGAAACACAGAGTCAATTTTCCACAATTTCAGGTGGCAAGACAATAATGTAACCAATAATAGTTTTGATCCATATCATGGATCAACCTGACTGAATACAGCATTTTCATATAGTTTGTCAACCAGAGGCTAGTAGCACAGATCTGTGATCACACTGAATTTCCAGATGTTTTAAGAAATTGGACAACTTGAAGTAAAAGAATTAAAAACACAGGCTTGGTGTTAAGCAGATAGCACTTGAAAATGATACTGATGACTGTAAAACTTGAATGAGATCCAAAGGAAAACTAAACTATTTTATGTTATTTAATTTTTTCAAAGCCTGATTCCTGAATATCTGGGGTTCGATACTGTGTTTAAAAAAGAGATGCCTTTTTTTCACCTTGAAAACCAGAGCAGGTCTCAATTCTGTATGTGACTATTCCTACCAGTAAAGGTTTTTGTGACAGGGGGTCATGGTAATAACTTCTAGTGTCATATGACTAATTTCATGCACATATCATCAGATTAATATAAGATGAGATGAGTAACATCAGCAAGAAGGAACTGGTACCCTGCAGCTCTTGTACTGCATTTATCCAGTAGGTGTTATAGGCACAGATTTTTGTCTCTTCTTTTAATTCCAGTATGTTAAGAATAAAACTAGTTTCATCTAATTGTTTTGGACCTCTCATGAGATGAGCAAAGAACTGAACAAATACATGTTTTGGTATCCTGGTGATAAATTCGTGGAAAGTAAAGATTTACATCCTGCTCAGACAGAAAAGTATTGGTGAAAATCATTAGGAACAAAGTTTCATCTGCTCTTGGTGAAATAAACTGAAATTTGAAATTGCCTTTGAGTTTTTTCATAACAGTTTGAAGAGCTGTGTAGTGGCACTGCAAGTTCAGTGGGATGTCAGTCAGCATTTTTTGATTGGAAGTTGGGTTAGGGGATTTCTTTTGTTGCTTGCTTGGTTTTGGTGCTTACGTGGAAAAATGAATCTTGCCAGTGAAATGAGACAATGAAATAAAGTGGGTGGGCATAGATGGGAACAGGCAGGTCTTACATATAACTGTCTGCTTAACAAGGCTAATTTTTCATGTACTAACATCAGAAAGTTTATAGCCTTGTGCAAAATGGATTCAGGAAACTTGTGTGTGTCAGAGCCAAGGTGCTTCGTTTTGGTTCAAATTCCCTCTTTCCTAGTGCATTTCAAGTAAATATTGATGTTCTTACAGTACTGGAAATTAATTTGGTTTTTTTCTTCCTCCTCTGTAATCATGATTCATGACACTTTGGCCTGTTATTTTGGTTTTAAATAAACATGGTAATTAAAGTTTTTAAAGAGAAACAAAGACAAACATGAAATAATCCCAAAA
>JAWWES010000081.1:28913360-28928812 GCA_035583135.1 Lophotriccus pileatus
GTTATTTTGGTTTTAAATAAACATGGTAATTAAAGTTTTTAAAGAGAAACAAAGACAAACATGAAATAATCCCAAAAACCTGCTGGTATTGAACAGTTCCTTTGAATTTTGTTTTTTTTTTTTTTGAGAGAAGTGTAGGTATGACAAATATCCTGCTTTTGTTCTTGCAGACCCTTTAATTTCTTGTGTGGATTACTGGCATTTGGTAAAAAGTTTTTTGAGATGTGTTGCTGTGTGGACACACAAAAACCCCCACCCCCTAGGTTTTGATCTTGATGAGCATCTCAACTTGTTTTACTAGCTTTCTTGATGTTATCCTAGATTGCCATGTTTTAGAAGCAGCATTGCATATTTCAGTCTTCTAAAATGTAGTTAAACTGAAAAATATGTGGATGTATTTGGCATTAAAACCAATAAAAAAGCCCAACTGTAGGGTAAGTATACCGAAATGATAAGTTGGAAATACCTATTTTTTTTTAATCCCCTCCCCCACCTCTTGGTAAGCAGTAAAATGTCATGAGATGTGCCTTGTTTGAATGGAAACCAGTGAGCAGGTACAAGTGCTTGCTCTACATCTGTTGTCAAATAAAGCCAAGTAGTTGGACTAGACTAAACACTTACTGTTTTATTTTGTTGGGGTTTGGTGGTTTGTTATTTTTTTTAAATAATTCTACAACTTCTGGATATTTTTGGTGAGGTCAGAGTTTCAGAAAGTTAAAACTTGCATATTGAATTGGTGTCATTTAAGAGAGAGCGTAGTGAGTGATGTGTTACACATAGGACTGTTTCAAACCAGAGAGTATACTGGACATCTGGGTTGGCTTTGTCTGCTGCTTCACTCCTGCTGTACCTCATTACAGACTTCTCTTCAGCTTTTCATGTTGGATTTCTTTTTTGGTTCTGTGTTTTTTGGCATGGAAACAGGAAAGGCTGGAGCTTCCTGCCCATATAAACAATAAATCCCAGTGAACTAACAGCTGCCGATTATGCCTGCCTTCCCTGAACACCATCTTTAAAAGGAAGGAAACAGCATAAGTATTTTGGGTATCGAAATAGGATTGGCTTAATAGTAGAACTATTTTCTTGAAGAAATACATGGCAGAGACAGGGCACCTTTATTATTTTACTGCATGAAGTTCTTGAGATTCAGATCTAAAAAGTACTTTTGTGTGACCGTGTTAACTGTTGCGTTATATCACCAACTGTGTGCAAATTAATTCATTAATACAGCTGTGTACCTCATTACAGTAAGTTTTGGCAAAGAGCTCTTTTTTACACATTTACACCTGTAGACCTGTATATTCCATTTTCTTTAAATATACTGCCTTAGTGTCACAAAACATCTGGAATTTTCATTCTTATTCAACTGTTCAGTTAAAGCCAATGATTTTTAGCTTATTTGTCAGTTATGCTATAATTTCGATTAGTGTCTCTGGTCAGTCACAGATAGTGCAACATGGCTTGACTTGTAGGTAAATTAAGTTGTTACAGTCTCACAGCAACACTGTTGAAGAATATGTGTGGCTTAAAATATCTGGAACTGAAATTACCTCTGCAGTGAAAGGGGGGATTGGTTTGTTTAGGGATGTGCATTTTCTCTTTGCACTGGAAAGAAAAATTGTACCTTTCTACTTACAACTTTAATGTAAAGAATTGTATCTGTCTGTAGGAACCTCTTAATGCACAGACTAACTTTGTGTTTTCTCTTCCCTGCAGCTGGTGAGCCTGCTGCTGATTGGAATTGCAGCATGGGGAATTGGCTTTGGCCTCATCTCTAGTTTCCGAGTTGTTGGAGTGGTAATTGCCGTAGGAGTCTTCCTCTTCTTTATTGCCTTAGTGGGATTGATCGGTGCAGTGAAACATCATCAAGTATTGCTATTCTTTGTATCCTTCTGATGCAATGCATTGATTGCAGCTTGGTTCAAGCCCTGTAAACAACGTGCTCGGTCAGCTGAGGCTGATGGGGAACATGCTTCAGAAACAGTGCAGAAATTTACAATCTTGCTTTGGTAAAGTACAGTCTAAATTAGGCTTCCTTCCTGTTTAACTTTATTTCAGCTTCCTTTTTTTCTCCCTTGTCTGTGCTCTGAAGATAGCATTCACATATTGTAATTTTTTGACAGCTTTTTATGGTGGCTTATTGTGTCACAGGTGCCTCTTACTGTGTGCTCAGTCCTACACAGAGCTAAAGTATGTGAACTGTTAATGTTTAACATTTGTGGTCTGTGAAAAAGTACTGACCTCCACTTTACTGACAGCTTAATTGTATGAGGTAAGTATCTGCCTCTGAGCACAGCAGCCAAATTGGGAAGGTGATCCCCAAGTTTCAAAATGTGATCTTGAATATCAAAGTTTATTCTTTTTGTTTTATATTGTTTTCAGATGGCAGTAGTACAAAAGTGTGTGAGGCTGTGTTCCAAGAGCAACTCTTGTTTGGGTTTGTTTTTTTTTAATCTAGGCTAAAATTACTTTTTGTAATGAATTACAAGACTACATAATTGAAAAGAAATGTTCTGAATATGCAATACCAGAAAAATATTTTCTTTACTACTTAAGTGAAATATTTTGAAATGACAACATGAGTCTCTAAAACTGAAGAAATTGGCTGTAGATTTTCCTCTCAAAGCTTCTCCTATTAACCTCTCTGCTCATGTTTTCTTGCTAAGCAAGAAATACCTAACCCAGCAATACCAGCTATATATAGTAGTAGCCAAAAAGAGATAATATATGGTGATTGAGTTCTGGGAACATTATTTAGGTCATCTTTTCCACATTCAATCAGAATTTGCTTCTAAGGTTCTTTTGTGTCAAAAGACTTACACAGTGAAATTCTGAATACCATTCGGTGTATGTTATAACAGCAAACTTAATTTCGGAACATATCCTTAACTGGTGTTTCCAGTACATGATTATTCTTCTGCTAGTCTTTATTGTCCAGTTTTCTGTCTCCTGTGCCTGTTTGGCACTCAACAAGGACCAGCAGGTAAGAAAAGTTTCCTGATTTCTCAGTTTATCTATAGCATAATAGTGTAAATATATATGTACACAGGCATGCATCTTTGTATGTAGTCTTTCACAAAATGGGGAGAGCATATTTTAAGAAAATCAACATTATCCTATCAATTAAGGACTAAACTTTGGTCAGTGCTTGGATCTGGGATCTAGAAATAAAATGACTTTCCTAAAATGACTTTCAGGTGTTGGTTTGTTTTTTTTAAAATTGATTGTGTTTTAAGCTTCTTTTCTAGGTTTATGGTCACAGATATAGCAGCATGGTATGTTGAATATATCATGTTCAGCAATTTAAGATAAGCTGATGAAATCTACAGTAGTTATAATGGCAAGGTGATAAAGCCACTGAATTCTTCTTGTGTAACCAAAAAGTTCTTGTGTAACTGCACTAGGAACAGAGGTGACCCTTATGTATGAGAATAAAACAGTCTTCCATATGGTATGAGACTTACTTCTTACTGCATAAGCAGTGGGCAAGGGTACAGTGACTGAATAATCAGCTTTTACATGTGAGCACACTTTTTGTTTAAAGCCTGAGCAGTCCCAGTTAGATTTGTTGCATGTCCCATTACCAGTGCTCTTGTTGGGTTTAGGAAAAACAAAGAAAGAAAATTAATTATACCCATGTATGTGCTGCTGTTAGGTGCTGTTACTTCATTAGCTACACAGGCTGTTTGGACACTCAGGTAATTTTTTAGTATATTATCCCATTAAGCATCAGTATCTGAAGGCTTTAGTTAGGGCATTGTCAACTTGGCCTCATATTGGTTTGCAATGGAGAACAGTTCAACTAATATAATATATATTTGCTTATGTCTTCTAGAGTGAACTTCTAGAGGTGGGATGGAATAACACCAACAGTGCAAGAACAGATATTGAGAGAAATCTGAATTGTTGTGGATTTAGAGATTTTAATCCAAATGAAACCTGTGCAGCTGTAAGTTCTTCAAGTGTGAAAAAAGTAACATTTTCATGCTGTGTTTGTTCAAAAATTTACAACTCTTTTCATAGTTACAGACAGCAGTGCTTTAACAAATGTGTAAAGTAGTTGTTATTGTGATACAGAGATCTTCTGGTAACCTACTGGAAAGACAATCACAGAGCACCCTGCAAAGGCCGCTTGCTGGTTTGGAACCTTTTAAAACCGCTAGTTTGTCCTTGGCTAGCAGTCTTTTCTAGAGCAAATTAGATGCTTTTAATCCATGAAGGATCATCTGAAAATGGAGTGAAATTCTCTGTGTCTGTTACAGGATTGTTCTAGAACTCACCAGTGTAAACCATGTGCACCGATAATAGAGGAATATTCTGGAATGGTGCTGAGATTTGTTGGAGGCATAGGACTTTTCTTCAGTTTCACAGAGGTGAGTAGGAGTTTAAAAAATGGAGTGCTTTTCCCCTACTTTTAAGGCTTTGTTTTGTGAAACACTTAATTTTAGGGAATTTATTACAGGAAGTTTCAGTACTATCTCAGGAGTCAAATAATTAATTAAGTCAAATTTTTCAAGGCTATCAGTTTGCTTAAGTCTACCAAAAGGAAGGTTTGTCTTTATTCAGCACTAGATGTTCTTGCAACTCTGTTATTTAGCCAACAAACTGTTCAAATCTGGTGCTGTGAAGTTTTAAGTTTTTCAGAAAGTTAGTTATTCAGGCTTACAATTTTCCAACAGTAATAAAAAGAGTGCCCATTGCGTTACCTTGTTCCCTCTTCTTCCCACCGACTGCTCTCTCATAGAGGCGCACAGTCTTTGAGGATTTTTTTTTTTTGGTGCCACCTGTGGCGCAAAGATAGAGTTGCAGGGTAGTGAATTGAAACAGCAGGTTAAAATGAAAGAGGTCTTTGATTCTTTGCTTCAGTACCATGATGATCCATAACTTGCTTTATTGTTTAGTGCATAAAAATCCTCAGAGGACGTCTTTTGTGACCCCATAGTAGAGCATGTGAAAATATTCCTCCAGCTGCATAGTGCAGTTTTTAGAAGGTTTGTAAATACTACAGCAAAAGAGAGATACAGCAACTTACATAAAATCACTCTGATATCAGCCCTCAATTTCCCTACTAAAAAAAGTGAAGCAGATGGGAAGGAGGGATGTGGTTGGGGTAATGTTAAGACTTGAAAATACATGAGAAAAATAACTTTAGTTAAGTGGCAACTGTAAAATGAAACAATTTGGAGGATTTGTTTATCATTGTACTAAAAATAGTTTTTTGAATACTTATCATTTGGGGAAGTGGATGAATAATTTAACTCTAGACATAAATAGTGGTAATATTCTGTATTGCATTGTGGATACAGTGTTGTTTTTTTGTTTTGTTCTCTTTGTTGCCATGAATGATTCTTTTTCTAAGAAGGTGCTTTCCTGTTTCTAATTGAGAAAGCTGGTGTGTGTGGCTGTACAGTTTTAGCAACAGTAAAATATCCTAAACTTGTGTTTAAAACAAATTTTGTAAAACTGATGGAAGATGAGGTTGAGACCCTCTGCTTAATGATATGTTTGGTTTTTATTTTCAGATTCTGGGAGTCTGGCTGACATACAGATACAGGAACCAAAAGGATCCCCGTGCAAACCCTAGTGCATTTCTTTGATAAGCTTATAAAGGACTGAATCTTCTCTCTGCACCCTCTACTTAAAAATACGGATTCTTGATAGTTTGGTGTTTCCCCATAATAGGAATTCTACATGTACCCAAAATAAAATTTAATTTCCGTAAGAAATGTGTAGTTTTCATATTTAATTTCCATTATTTTTCTTCTAAGAATCTCTATCTTAAAGTAGATGGGTGCATTCAGTAGCTGGGCAGAGTTGTACTGCTGGTTAAATAACTCTGTTGAGACTTTGTTAATTGATACAGTGAACTCTATACAGTGAGTTTTATAGCACTACTGGCTTATCTGGTGTCAAACAAAAACCCAGAAATATTTTCTGCTGTATTCACCGATTACAAAAATTCACATGAATTCTCATTAAAATGATAAAAATGTACGGTGGATGGTTGGGTATGATTTGCCTAGGTTTTAGGATGAACTCTAGTAAACTTTTGTCTGCCATTTTCCTGTTAAGGTAAAAATAGAAACTAAAGATGTTATTTTCTGTAGTGCACATAAGTGTATGTTAATGACTACTGTAGTCTTCACCCCTCCTCTTCCCTGTTTGTTTTGGCTTTCTGTAGCTTTAGAATTCTGTTGAGAATAAAAATAATTTTAATGGATATTGTCACTACAAGAACAATGAATGAAGAAAACCAGGAGAATGTAATCTGCAGCTGATTAACTTGAAACTTTTTTTTCTTTGACAAGTGAATGAAGTCTGGTATTTGCACAATCAATGTTGGAATCAATATCTGTCATCTCCGATGTAAGAAACTTGTTGTCTGGAAAGTTGTTGTACAGTTACTTTTTTTAGATGGTGTAAAATTATTGTTGTAATAATTCAGCAGTGTATATTTCTCTGTCATCCAGATAACAGTCTTGATTTCATGAGAGGTTGGAATGATGTGTAAAAAAGAAAGAACAAACAAACAAAAAAAGATGGTTTCCAGTAGTTTGTTTTCTAATAACAAAGGAAAGAGAACAAACAAACAAAAAAAGATGGTTTCCAGTAGTTTGTTTTCTAATAACAAAGGAAAGAATTCAAGTTAGACCAGTCTGTTATCCGTGTAGTAAGTATGGCCTGAGGTGAAGGAAAGCACAGCCCCTCTTCCTGCCTGTACCAGAAGTGTTGCATCAGCTGGAAAACAGCAGGCATCTAAGCACCTGAGGTGCATAATGTTCCATTTGTTTCCAGTCACACTGAACTGCGGAGCTGCACTCCACCTTCATTTAGTTGCAGCTTCTGGTGTGGTAGGCAGCTGCTGTAGCCTGAGAGACGGCTCTGCAGGAAGAAAAGGGGAGGAGTATTAAGGCCCTCTGCCAAGGAATACAGCACCTGAGTGAGGTGGAAAGGAAGTCACTGAGGGCAGTCAGTCACAAGTAGGTTCTCATAGTCTCCCTTTACTAGGGAAATGCCTCCTTATCCTGCAGAGGAGGCAAAATGAAATTGAAATATATGCTCAGCAGAGCACTTTCAGGCTTCCCTGGGCCGAGTGCTCCTGAAGAAGGAATTACCTCTGAGGTTTTGAAGGGGAAGAGCGGAACCTGAATGCAGAGGGATGTGAGGAACTTGCTAGAACCATTTCTCTTCGAGTGTAGCTGGTTCAACATCTGTGGTCAGCGCCACCTTCTGGTGCACATTCAGGGTAAGAGCTCTTGTGCTGAAAGACCTTAAGAGCCTTCAGACTTACTGAACTGTAGCGTAAATGTATGCAGCACTTCCCCCCCCCCCCCCCCCAATTACTGTTCTTATTAAACAACCAGCTGTTGCCAGTATGTGTCAAGAGGACAGTGATGATCTTGTGGTTGTCTTTAGGAACAGTTCGTTTTCCTGGTCGAGACTGTGTATTTTGTACATTGCGGTAAAAAATTTAAGGAAGAGTCATTGGGAGAGGGTTAATGAAGCTTAAAATAATACCATATTGCTGCTTCAGTTTTCACTTTTTTCCTAATTATTTTGTTAGTGCTTAGTTTTGGGTGGGTCTGGTGTCATAAATGTGGTAGGTGATATCGGAATGCAAATGTGCATCAGTGGAAAAATACTGAGAATGCTGCCACTTCAGAAGCTCTCACGTCTCATAATGTGAATTTGTTTTAGTGGTCAAAAGACTGATCAGTGAATCATATGGTTTGATTAAAATTTTTCTATCATAATAATAATAATTTTTTCTCTTCGGGATTGTGATTAAAAAAACCCTAAAAACAACCCATACAAACCTTGACATTTCCATTAGAAGTGTGGATTCGCTTTCTGAACCTGATTCTGAAGGGGGGCAATAAAACTCCGAGTCTGACTTTGGTTTTGGGAGGGGAAGAGGGTAGCCTCTCAGGAGAGGTCTGACTCATGTGTGAGTATACAAGAAATGCTGACAAGCCAAAATAGAGGACTTAAAAACATAATTTATACCTATTTGCGATACCTTTTGTCGTTGAAGTTTTCTTTGTTCATTGCTTTCTGTTTTTGAAAAGAAGAGTCTTTGCCATGTAAAGATTTTTTGGTGGTTATTTGTTTTCTAGAGAGGCATTTTAATTTTTAGCAGATTGCTTGAGAATTGGACTTCCTTGTAACCAGGTTTCCTAGAAGCTATTTACAGGAGCAGAGTATATAAGTGTTGGAATGATTTTACTTTGAGCATTCATTTTGCTTACATTAGGTGTCTTTTGATCCTAGTCGTGTTGAAATGCTCTTAAAGTTTGTTATTCTGGGAAAATGTAGAAAGATATCTTGATTTCCTCCAAAATACACATTTTTATCATATTAGAAAAACTGGCTGTAAAATAATAAAATCTAATTCTTCTGCATCTGTATGAGAAAGTGAATCCAAATCTTAACTAACATACTGATATTACTGTATAGTATCTGTCTCCTTTCACGTGAAGGTAACTATTACAAAAAAGAAAAGCTTGCATAACTTGAAGCGATACCTGTGAAAATGTCCCTTAAAAGCTGTAGGTAAGGTGAAAAGCAAACTATAAAAGCATGGCCTTGAGTGCAAAAAAATTATTTCAGTTTCAAAAACTAATTTCTTGGTCCTTTTAGGCTGAACTTTTTTGGATATTTGCAGCTATAGCGTGTAGACAGACTAGTAGACCCTTGTAGGTTATGCCTTGTATCCATTCAGTGGATTTTATCCATAGGATGAGTACATCTGCTTAAGTAAATTATCTACATCAGTAGTGTTATCAAAACAGACTTGTAGAACATGATGGCACGTGCAGCTTTTGTTTTAGGTCAGATACAGAGCTCTAGCACAAGTGTACTTTGGGTTGAGTAGGTAAAGATGATTCTGATAAGCAGTTGCTCCAGCCACCCTCTGTGCTGTCCCTCTGCTAAGTGATGTGATCACTGTTTTTATCACTGACAGCTGCTTCTATAGAGTTTTTCTGCCCGTCATTGCATCTCTTTTTTCCTCTGTCTTCTGGATGCTGCAATAGAAAGGAACATCTCACTGAACCGCTGAAGGAATTGCATGTCTGGAACAATTTGCAGGTACCACTTGAGATTTTCTGGATGGTAGGGTTCACATAGCTTGCCAAAACGTATTAGCAAGTACCTTCCTTCTAATTTTGCTGAGATTCCCTTGAGCTGAAATTCTCGCTTCTCTTACCTGTCCTGCCTTCCCCAGTGTTTTCTTCTTTTGTCGTTCTCACCATGACTGGTAGTGACAGTAATGATAATAGTAGTGATAAGAATGCTGTCATTGCCCAAGAGCTGAGAAGATAATAAAGGTACAGTCCTGGGAAAAGCTATTCTCACTCAGGCTGCTGCTGAGTTCTTAGGCAAAAAGGAGACTTTCCATCCCCAAATATCTTAAGGTGGTGTGTATTCTCATGGTGTTCATTTGCAGAGTTAATTTTAGTTCAGACTTCTTTTGTCCCTTTTGGGCTTGTAAATAAGCAGTCACAAGCTGTAGCACAGTCATGAAACGAACACATACTCAATACAGCATCACTTTATTAATCATCTCAAGGCTTTGCTGAAATCTGATGTAAGTAGGGACCTTTTAAGGGAAGCAGTTTTATCTTAAATCACTTCAGAATGCAGACAGTTTAAAAAAACACAAAACAACCCCATCCTCTAGTCTCAAGTACTTTTCTGGGAAAGGTTTGCACTTCTCGGTATCTTAAGTGTAAAAGAAGGGCTCTATAATGAAAGCTCTACAAGAGCTGGTGCTACAAGAAAATAAATGGAAATAAAGCAGAATGAGCAATACAGAGCTTAGCTAGCTGCTGAAACTGGAGATAAAAAGCTGCTCTCCTCTACTGGGTTTGGGTAGAGTTAATTCTCTTCACAGTAGCTTGTATGATGCAGTGCTTTGGATTTGTGACAGTGCTGATAACAAGGTGGTTTTCTGTGATTGCTGACACTGACATGGAGACAAGGTCTTTGCTGCTTCTCACACTGCCCTACCAGCAAGTAGCCTGGGGCTGCAGGAGAAGGTGGGAGGGGACACAGCTGAGACACCTGACCCCAGCTGACCAAAAGGATATTTCATACCATATGGTGCCATGCTCAACATATAAACTAGGGGAAGCAGGAGGAAGGAGGGGGATATTTATAGTGATGGGTTTTGTTTTTCCAAGTAACCATTCCATGTGCTGGAGCTCTGCTTTCCCAAGGATGTCTGAGCACCTGCCTGCCCATGGGAAGCGGTGAATTAATCCCGTGTTTTGCTCTGCTTGTGCACACAGCTTTTGCTTTACCTATTAAACTGTCTTTATCTCAACCCACAAGTTTTCTCACTTTTACCCATATGATTTCTCTCTCTCATCCCACTGAAGTGGAGTAGGAGAGCAAGTGACTGTGGGGGGCTGAGCTGCTGGCCAGGATTAACCCACAACCTTTCCTTTCGAAGTGCTTAAATGTAAAATGCAAGCTGTGGTCTCAAGCAACATAATGATTTTACTCTTTCTAATAATGGTAGTTGAAGACAAGGAGAAAAAAAAAGAAACAACACAGCAATGTTTTGTATGTAAACACTTAAAATGGATTTATTTTTTTAAAAAATCATTTTTACAGTTGGATCATACAGTATTCTTCTGTACGCCTTAAATTAAAAGCCTCCAGCTTTTAAAAATGCTGCTCAGTACAAAAGTGCTAACTTAAAACTGTAGTGTTTATGTATAGAAACCATCACTACACATCACTAAATATCACTCTAAATAGTCTCTTCACCAGTGTCAATGCGTGGAGAAGAGATGGAAGATGAGACTTTATAATATTTAAGGCCTTCCTTCTTCGCCTTACAGTTCAGTCTTCAGAAGCTTCAGTGCCTTCTGCATATTTGAATACACTAGAAATGAAATATTCATGCATGTTATTTTTACTGCAACTTCCTCTAACAGCAACTGCAAATGCTGTAGAGAAAATGTCATTATTATTAAAGCTTTTAGTCACATGCCTATTGCTATAGGGATTTTGATGCACTCTGCTCTTCCAAGCAATTTGTGAACATCATGTGTTTTATTTTGACTGGTGAGCGCATACATCTATTAGTGCAAACGCATGGGCATTCACAGGGCAGAGACAGGAGCTGTGCAGCAGTGAGGGAGGGCTGTAGCAAACATCTTTCCCTGCTCCCAGGTTTCCTGACCTGGGCCGGCAGGACTCGTGTGAGAGTCCTCACATTACTTGCAGTGAACACTGCTGAATTATGCAAGTTCCTACTGACGTATACTTGCTTTTAAAACAGATGGATGCTTAAGACTCCAGGGCTCTGGCATCATTCTCTTCACCTCACTGAGTTTAAGTCTAGCATCCTGTTTAATTTTAATCCTTGTTAAATGTCTTTCAGCAAGTACTGGTTGCAAGAGTCTGTAATGCCTGGCGTTATTCCTTGTTGCATGCAAAATGTGACTGCTTTAAGAATCTTTTTGGAATGTTTCAGAACACTACTTACACAATGAAATGTCAGAGGGCTCGTATGCATAGAGACGGTTTGAGTATCTTCCAGTAATATCTGCTCTCACAGTCAGGGAAGGATCTGGAAAAGAAGGATGAGAGAAGTTGTAGAGGACAGGACTAACCTTCAAGTGGAAAGAAATAAGAGAAAATCAACATTTTTGCACTCCTGCTTGCTTCCTAAATGTTTCTGCAAGACATGTCTGCTTCTGCTAACGACCAAGGGATTGGTCTTTACACAGTCACTGATGTTTCAGTTTTAACTGTTGTGTTTGCAGGTTTATTAGGAATGGGATGGATTACCCGTTCCAGGGACTGTGGCATCATGTCGCTGAGGGAGGAATGATGGAACTGTAAAGCTGGCTGGGGTTGCTTTGATGTTTTATCCACAAAACCAACTAGAACCCTTATACTTCTCATGGAATAAATCCCTCTTAATCAGCCCGAGGATTTGAGATGTGTGGTGCGGAAGGGGCTCTGCTCTGAGCTCAGCTTTGATGCACGAGGTACTCACCTATGAACAAAACGCGAGGGACGTACTGGCCGTCAGGTGCAAGATTCTTGTCTGTGGTTTCATACTTAAAGAAAACAGAAGGTTCCCAGTCAAGGAGAGCATGCTACATAAATATTTTTTTTCCTTCATTGTGCTTTGCGTTATGAAATCCTGCTCAAACAACACATTTTGCAGTTTAAGAGATTAATTGTCTATGATGCAGTCTTTTAACAGGTGGAATTGCAAATTGGTAACAACAGTTCATGCTCTTGTTAAACTTTCAATTCCCTCACATTTTTAGTTTCTGATAACTACAAATGAAAAAGATGTAGAGCTAAATCTATTATGCTTCAGCAGTGGCCATTTTCCTAGCCAGCTCTTGCTCTTAAACTGAAGCTAGAGAAGCCATAATTAAAAATAGAACTTTATCGCTTTTATTTACTGAAGTTGAACTGGGAAACTTACGACAAGGTTCAGGAGAATGAATTTTTCAGCCAGTTTCTGTATATCTTTGTGTTCAGCAAAAACCTTCTTGAGGGCTAGAGTGAGACAAATGAGAAAGGAAATTAAAAATATGCCCCTGGAATTGTTTGTCCTCAAAAAAAGAAATTCAAGCAAACTGGCAGAATCAAAATGAGAATTTTCAGTTTACAATTGCAGGAAATATAGGTTTCCGGTTCATTCCCCCCAGTCAGTTATATTCTGCATTGAAGAGTAATTATATTGATACAAACTGCCCCATCTTCAGACAGTGCAGCTGCCTCTCAGATTTGTCTGCTTAGGTTTGAACTTGAGCATTTGATTGTTCCAATCTTCTGTTCTACTATTGCAGTTTCCTGCAGTTCTTAAGGCACTTGAAAATACAACATGTAGAGCTTCAGCCCAAAATTCTTGGAAGGGTTTTAATTTTTATAAAAAGAGTCTTCTGGAGTTACTGGAGCTTTGGATGGATGCAAAAATCTTGCCATGTGGATCAACTTGCAGGAAGAAGATAAATTCAGAGACACTGGGAAAAGAGCAGTCCCAGTTGCCAGAAATCCTGCAAGAGCTTAGTTTCAGCCTGGTTTGATTTAGTCCCTGGCTGGATTCAGTCTCAGTCATTGATGATATTGAGAACTATGTTCTTTCCAATAAATTACTGTTTCTCACTACTCCTGCTCTTGCTATGGGTTTTGGCTGATTGTGACATGAACTAAAACCAGATTTGTCAGAAGTCAAACCCTGCTGACCCATGCTGATTTCTGTATCCATTCTGTATCATGTAATACTGAATTACCATTTTTATTTTATTTCTGCACATTAGAAAATACCTGTGTGGGATAGCGACCAGAAGAACACTCCCCATGCTTGTGCAAGCAAGCAGAATGCTGGCTGATTTTTTTTTTTTTAACAGCATTTATCCAGAAACTGAAAACAATATTAGTTTTTTCCCCAGTACAAAGGGATTACCTTGGCTGTGTGGGCAGTCTTCCAAGTGGTGGATAATCATCAGGGGTTTCTGGCTGGAAAAGAAGAGCCCTCGTTAGGAACAGGGGAGGCACGGGGTGGGTGCAGCAGGGATGGTAGGGTGGGTACCTGTGCTTGGCACGGAAGAGGGCTTCCTCATAGGTCTGTGTCCAGATGAGCTGGTCTCCCCAGCCTGTGGGAGGGGATGGGAGGGGACACAGACACAGGCAGAGCGTTAAAAGCCGGGCCTTTGGCCTCAGGTTTGAACCCTGCCGGCCTCTGCCGGGAGAGGTTGGAACAACCCCGCTGCCAGGGGGCTTTAAATCAGGAATAACGGAGGAGAGTGGGCTAGGAAATTGTATTGCAGATTGAGTTGCAAGAAAATTAATTTTCTTAGAACAGCATAGTAACCAAAGCATTCACGATTGCACGTTTTGTTTGTTATTCTGTGTTTTGGATTTTTTTTTTTTTAAATTTGGAGTTCTTTTTTGGTTAGTTGTTTTTTTACCTCTGGAGAGCGTTTGAGGCAGTTTTGGCTTAGCAGTAGTCTCCTTTGTATCCTTCTTGCCTGCATCCTTTGCCAGAACACAGGAGATGGCAATGAGCAGCAGGAACATGGACATGTAACTCTTCTCCATGGCTGCTCCTGGAACAAACGAGAGAAACACCCTGTCACTGTGGTGCCTCCCAGGCTGGTGCTGGCTGTGAGGCAAACAGCAGATAAGGACAGGTAGGCAGTAGATCAAGTCAGAAATATGCAGTGGGGCCAGTCAGGGCCGAAATGAACCGCTCCAGGCAGGGGTTTGGGGGAATTGCGAGGAAACGTGAGGTTTGCTCAGCGAACTGCCCTGAAGGGACTGGCTGCTTCTCACTGCCCTGCTCATGCCATTGGGCTGTGGCCCTTCTAGGAAGGGTGTGTGTTTGGTAGTTTATCTTTCTTCTTTTTGCATGTATTGAATATGCTCAGTAAAATAACTGAGTTCTGGCAATTCCAGAAATACTTGAAAGTCCTAATAATTTCACAATTTTACCTTGATCTCCCAGTGCTGCAGTAACCCAGCAGCAGGTGCTAAAAAATTAACTTGTCTTGGCTCTTCCCCCATTTTGCTGTGGGAGCAACTCAAATGAGAAGTCAGAATGTTAAGCCAGGCTTTACAGTGAGCATTAACACAGACACAGCTTAATGGTGGTGTTGAACCTGTCGTCTCCCTTAAAAGTATCATTTAATCCTTAAAATCAGCGGAATCTATAGTAAAAAGAGTGGGGAGAAGTTGTTGTGTGGCACAGTGAGAACTGAAATGGAGGCTGAGGGTAGAAGGAGCACAAAAGCAGAGGGCTTTTCCAGAGCCAGGCTCTTGAGGTGAGACATGTCTGATGGGAAGCTCCTCAGCATTTCAGCTGGGATGTTTCTCTGAAGGGGTAAAGCACTTATGACCCCATGTTTTCTCATTGCCTTTCCTCCTAGAAACTAGAACCAATATAATGGTGAAATTGGAAAATGTTAAGGTATTCTAAAAGTGATACAGAGTATTCAAAAGATTAATAATAATAATTAAAAAACCACAAACAAATAAAAACCAAAACCAAAAAACCAACAGGCTGACAGTTTTTAAAGTTCAGACAATGAAAGTTAAACTCCAGGGAAACAGAAGTGTTTTTCTGGGTAGGAACTGCAGGAGGAGACATTGGCTGAGTTTCCATCAGTTATACAGTGCTCTTTGCTACTGGGATGTCCAGCAGAGCTCAAACATCCAAAGAGTCACTGTTTCAAGGCTCTGAAATACAACTTTTCCATCAGACTGCCTTCCTGCCATAAGAAAAGTCTCCTTGGCAAGGAAGAAAATTGCATGAAGTTTAATTAAACTCTGTGGATGGTCAGGGTTGCCTCAAGAGTTTTTTTGGCTTAGAGCTGTATGGCACAAATAATGCTTCTTTAAAAAGAAAAGAAAAGAAAAGAAAAGAAAAGAAAAGAAAAGAAAAGAAAAGAAAAGAAAAGAAAAGAAAAGAAAAG